>CM026208.1:26327318-26709818 GCA_014839995.1 Xenentodon cancila | reverse complement strand
CTCTGTACACATTGACGATAGCATCGGCATTATTGCTACATGAAAGCCAAGCCAAGTCAATAAAAGCAAAAACTCTGCATCGTGAGCGTAGTCGTGTTCAGCAAGACGTGTTCAGCAAGGCCTCGAGTCTGGATCCCCAGACTCGAGGCCAGATTGGACAGCCAGGGCAGAAAGATAAGCTTACCTTCTCTAGTTTAGCACACCAAGTTGAGCAAGGCATCAACAAGGGGTTTTCTGAATCAGAAATAGTTGATACGGTGATTATGGCAATAGGAAAATACTGCCACACAACTGTACAAGCAGCTAACTTTAGAGATTCAAAGTAGCAAGGAGACCCCACAGTTTCATTTTTTGTGTTCTAGATTTAATTCAATTCAATTTTATTTATACAACACAGGTTGTCTCCAGGATCTTCCAAGAGACCCAGAACATGACCCCCGAGCAATTATATCATAAACAACATCAGGTAAAAACTCCCCTGTTAGAGGGAGGAAACCTGGATCAGGACCTGGATCATAAGGGGGGAACCTCCTGCCGAAGACCAGCCGGGTGGAGAATGAGGAGAGACACAGACACACCATCAAAGGTACAAGACAGGATACATCAGTATAATTATCTATCAGCAGTAGACCGATAAGACATCTGTGTATATGGGTGATATATGGATAGTTGGTGATCCACATAGACGAGGACTGCAGGTCAGGATGTCAGCAGATCTCCAACACAGACATCTATACACACAGGTGAAGGCAGACACTGGGATGGTCAGAGGTGAGACTGCAGGTCAGGAAGCAGCTCCTGAGGATCTGGTCTGCAAACATGTACAGAAGAGAAAAAGAGGAGACAGACAAACACAAAAAAACTACAAGAACAATGGACCACAATTATACTTATGAGATACTTCTAATTAATAACTGAGGATTGAGCTGAAGAAAGGAAAGAGAAGGAGAGGAGGTGAGGGGCACCACTCAGTGGATCATGTTGGTGTCCCCCTGCAGCAGGTCTACAGCAGCAGGTCCAGATGAAGCTGTGTTGAAGACCAGCTGCTCCAGTCTGGTCCTGCAGCTGCAGTTGTGACTACTGGTCCTGACACACTAAAGTTTACACCAACTAGATGTTTTACTGGACACAAACGTTGAAGTTTAGTTTTAAAGGTGGAGGTGGTGTCAGCCTCCTTCACCCAAACTGGAAGTTGGTTCCATAGTGATGGTTCCTGGTAGCAGAAGACCCGTCCTCCAGATTTACATCTGGATCTTCTATGAACTACGAGTAAACCTGCACTCTGAAAATCGGAGAACTGTTAGGAACATGTGGTTCTATCAGGTCTTGGAAATATCACGGCACTATGCTATTTTGGATTTTATACGCAATCAATAAAATGTTGAATTGGATTCTGAGTTTTCCAGGGAGCCAATGGAGGGAAGCTAAAACTGGAGAGACGTGGTCTCTCTTGTTGGTTCCTGTCAGCACTCGCGCTGCTGCATTTTGGATCAGCTGGAGGCTGTTCAGAGAATTACTTGGACATCCAGCCAACAACACGTTACAGTAATCTAGTCTAGAAGATACGAACGCATGAATTAGTTTTCCAGCATCACTCTGGGAGAGGATGCTCCTGATCTTTGTGATATTACGGAGGTGGAAAAACGCAGTTTTACAAACCTGATTAATATGCTGTTTAAATGACAAATCCTGATCGAATATAACGCCAAGGTTTCTCACAGTTTACTAGAGGCCATCGCAACACCATCTAACCTTTATTTATTAAAGGCAGAACATCCTTTTTGCTCTGAAATGGCTTCATTGAAAAACTTGCAGCACCTGGCCACACCTGCAGCACAGAAATATGTTCCTCCTCCTCTGGTCTTCTAGTATCTACCTCAAGGCTGTTGGGCTGCCCCAGAGAGGTGAGATCGCTCAGTATCAACAGAGAATTTGCACCACACTATCAGTGCACTGCTGTAAATTGTACATGCCTTTGAAAATGTAGTGACTGCCAGTAAAGTGGAAATGAACATTGCAACCATTGGCACAGATGTGGTAGTAATGAACAGAGAAAAGACAAATGTTGTTTTAAATAACAGAGGTTTACCACCATGGGACAGGGAGTAACCAGTACTATTGAAATGTCCCAACAATGTTGTTCCCACAGCCGTGTCCCCAATAAAGAGTGCAGACTTAAACAATGTCGTTATGAAAGTTTCTGGTTACCAAGAACAATGAGATGTCCAGGTTGCGCAACAACAAGTTTATTTCTGCAGTAAGACGTCACAGGCCTCAGCGCCTTACCTATCTATGTTATGAGAGAGGAGTCAAACGTCTCACCGAGGGGAGAAAAGAGAAAATACGAGGTCCCACTCTCTAGGACAGTCTGTGTATCTCCAGAGATGAGTTCCTCTCGTTATCATGAGATCTGGTGTTTCTCTCCTGTTATGATTCAACAGTAAATAGATCATATATTTGATTAACTAAGACTCACTGGCGTCTGACTAATCAGAAGTGATTATACACATAAGTGATTTACACAAGCATTTCATATGAGCAACAAATCAATAATATCCGTCATACATGACAAAAATAGGTCATTGGTAAATTTTCCTTGAAAGATGTGTAACCTACAAAAGAGAGATTTATTGTTCTAAAGAGTACGAGGTTGAACATTTGTCAAAACATAAAAAAACAATATCACCCTCAAACACAGACAATGGAGCACTGTTGTCCAGAAGCAACGTCAGGTCCGATTACAAAAGAGAAAGTGAGTCTAATCTTGAAGCTCTGAAGGAAACGGTTCATGGTTGAATGTCACATACAAGGCCACGCATTATGGGATACAGGTTCTAGAGTCACTATTGTGGATGAGGTGTGAAAAATAAAGTCTTACCACAGGATTCTGAGGAGTTCCATGCAGCAGATGATTCGAAAACTACTGCTAGTAATGGAAACGGTTATAGAAAATGAATGGATGCTAATGGTCAGAGCATGCCATACGAGGGATTTATTGAAGTGACCTTTGGATTAACTGCAGGGGAAGCAAGCTTGTTGTCCCCATGTTGTGTAATGAAAAGCAAGTAGTAGTGTAGTGCATTGTTTTATTACTGCCAATGAGAAGTTCTCAAGATCTCCAAAGGCAACAGTGCTCAGAGGGCTTCATGAATGGGTTTCCATGGTCGAGCAGCTGCATCCAAGACCTACATCACCAAGTGCAATGGAAAGTGTCAGATGTAGTGGTGTAAGACACACCGCCACTGGACTCTGGAGCAGTGGAGACAGGTTCTGTGGAGTGATGAATGGAGCTTCTCCATCTGGTAATCTGATGGACCATTCTGGGTTTTGTGGTTGCCAGGACAACGGTACTTGTCTGACTGCACTGTTCCAAGTGTAAAGTTTGGTGGAGGGGGGATTATGGTGGGGGGTTGTTCTTCAGGAGCTGGACTTGGCCCCTTAGTTCCAGTGAAAGGATCTCTGGATGCTTCAGCAGACCAAGAACTTTTGGACAATTCCAGCTCCCAACTTTGTGGGAACAGTTTGGAGCTGGCCTCTTCCTCTTCCAACATGACTTTGCACCAGTGCACAAAGCAGGTCCATAAAGACCTGGATGACAGAGTCTGGTGTGGATGAACTGGACTGGCCTGGACAGAGTCCAGAGTCACTTCTTATCAAGCCTAGGCACCTAATTGTTTTCAGCTAGTAATGTCTGCAAAGGTCAGAAGGGGAATCTTGTGGTGCTATGTCTCATTCTTATTCGGGCTGCCAGAACGGAAGCATCATGTCAGGGTGTTTTTTTTTTTTATATTAAAATCTTCCTCTTTCAAGGTTTTAACAGCAAAAGTTGGGGCAAGACCATTGTCATTGTCCCTGTGAACATAACAGTGCCCCAGTACACAAAGCAATGAGGATAAAGACACGGTTTGAGTTTGGTGTGGACAAACTTCATTAATCAACACAGTGCCCTCACCTCAACCCCATCAAGTACTTTTGTGATGAACTATAAGCCAGGGCAGAAAATGTAAAACGTCCCTGAGCTAAAACTGCACAAACCTTAAGTTAGTGTGGTGCTTCAATAAATACTGAAGAGCTGTTTTGAAGTAAAGTTAACCTTTGTCGCTCAAACATGAACCAGTGATCTTTAACGTGATTTTATTTTAGTTTAGTTTAGTTTCCCTTATTGTCTATTACAGTTGTCTATTACTACTATTATACTTTAAACTATACTGCTGCTACATTTATATTTAATATTAAACTATCATGTTCATAAACAGTTTTCTATTTGTTCAATATACCCAGTTCCTGTCTAAAGTTAATTGTATGTTAATTTGTGCCGTTGCTGTTTTTGTTAGAAAAGACAACGTGTAATCGATTTACTGCATGTTGTGTCAATTTGAGCACGAAGAGAAGCACAAAATAACAGAAACTCTCGACAATCCTGTGGACTCTAATTTGTTGACTAAGGAATAGAGACAGTACTACTTACAGGTAAAATAAACAACCCTTTAACTGGCTCAATAATGTGTTGATGTAATCTTGCTTTAATTTTTAAGATGCAGTTTTAAATGCTAAACGTTCTACTGTTACGCTTCAACGTTCTTACCTAAATTCATTCAGAAAATGAATGAGTCAGTCCCATCCCATCCAACAAATTGAATCAATGTGATGACTGTTTGGAGTAGAGACTGAAAAGGGTGTAGCTAAATGATCTTAATTAAACATGGTCTGGGCTTCCTGCTTAGGCTACTGACCTCTGATTAATGACAGAAGATGGGGGGGTGGATACTTTATGCTGCATCATGCAAAACTATTCAAGTGTCCCTACTGATAATGGATCAAATCCAACCTGTTGATTCTGAGGAATGAGCCTCAGTGACTGAAGACGAGAACAAAAAGGTCACATCTACGTCGCAGACGCCGTCTCAGATGACTGTGATGTCTTTTTCTTTCACCTCACTGTTGATGTGCTTAAAATAGTGAAGATTGCTTTTACAGATTCATCGCTACAGGAAAAAAGGAAAATTACAAGAAAACAAGTCTTATTTAGCTATGGATCAATGAGTTAAGAAATTAACACTTAGTGTGATCAGAATTGTACAAATAAGCCTAATTTGATTTAAAATCTGTGGTACGTCCTTCCTAATTATCCAGTTCAGTATGTAGACAAATCTTTAAAGCAATTAATCCTTTGAGTCACTGAACAGAACATATCAGTCATGGAGACGAGTTTATTTAAAGCCTCTAAATATCAGCGTCAGTCTCATCCACCTCCACGTTACAGATGTGTGGGTCATATTTGCATTTATGCCCATGAAAATGACAATTGAAGGTCAGTAATTTTTGATTCAGTTTCTTTCTGAAAGAAAGGGGGGAGCTTAGGGTGGGGGATAGATAGATAGATAGATAGATAGATAGATAGATAGATAGATAGATAGATAGATAGATAGATAGATAGATAGATAGATAGATAGATAGACAGACAGACAGACAGACAGACAGACAGACAGACAGACAGACAGACAGACAGACAGACAGACAGACAGACAGACAGACAGACAGACAGACAGACAGACAGACAGATAGACAGATAGATAGATAGATAGATAGATAGATAGATAGATAGATAGATAGATAGATAGATAGATAGATAGATAGATAGATAGATAGATAGATAGATAGATAGATAGATAGATAGATAGATAGATAGATAGATAGATAGATAGATAGATAGAACAAACTCCCAGAAAGACTCAGATCAGCTGAAACAGTTTATTTAAATTCAGGTTGAAGACTCAACTGTTCTCAGCTGTATTTGAATAAAGACACAAATCTGCACTGATACTTTTAAGCTTAAGTTTAAGTTTAACATTTTCCTTTCTTTTTGTTTAAATTTTAAATCATTTGTTGGATGAGACGGTTACTTAAGTATTATGCTTAAGTGATGTTGTGATGTCTCTGCAAAGCACTTTGAATCACCTTGTTGTTGAATTATTCTATACAAATAAACTTGTCCTGCCTTTCCTTCATTTAATTTTGCCACTAACTAACTAACAACTAATTATAACATTTGCTGATACTATGGCTTCAAGTGCAGTTTTGGAAACAAACTCATAATATTTTTTAGACTTTTTAAAAAAAAAAAATTTTTGTTTTTATCGGAAGCTTCTGGAGCCCCTTTTCTGGAGTGACAGTTTTAAAAACTCTAAGAAGGGCGGCCTGTCAAGTGGTTGTAGAAGCCCCCTAAACCTTTCCCACATATATGCAGCATGGGAGTTTCAGAAACTCTTTGTTTTGTTATCTTTTATTTTTTATAATTTTCATTATGCTTTTGTCATTTTATTTAATGTAGTAGACTAATAGCTTTCCAGCAGGCGATGGGGGGGTGATTTGGAGGATCTGGTTCTTCTCCAAACCCATTATGTGCTTGCACTTTGCTTCATTTATATTTTCTTTACGTCAGGTTTCCAGGTAATCTGCAGAAGAATCACATACTGTCACCAGGTATGACCAAAAATGTTTCTTTTCCAGTTTTCTTACAAAGAGTGGCCACAACAAATACATCTTCAAAGTAGTGAGCAAAAGTCTTTGGCCATTTTTAGTTGTTGTTGTTTTTCGCACATAAATTGTAAAATTTCTCCTCCTGTGGTGGAGAAAAAAAAACTTGAGAGTACGTAATATGAACTGTTCAGAGATTTACCTGAATCCATTTACCCAACCAAATACTGAAGACACACATAGACACACACACTCACACACACTCACACTCACACACACACTCACACACACTCACACTCTCACACACACACACACACACTCACACACACACACACTCACACACACACTCACACAAACACTCACACACACACTCACACACACACACACACACACTCACACACACACACACTCACACACACACTCACACAAACACTCACACACACACTCACACACACACACACACACTCACACACACACACACTCACACACACACGCACACAAACACTCACACACACACACACACACACACACACACACACACACACACACACAGAAGTGTTGAGGGGGCTTTTGTTTGTACATGCCTGTTAGCCGATGGCTGTTTCTTTTAGAATCAGAGATAAAAAGAAAGGAGAAAAAACTGGTCTCTTTGATTCTTTATGTTTCGTTTGCTGCCCCTCTATTCAGGTTTAAACTTGTGTCTCTTAATGAATACCTGTGGAGCAGTCTTGAGCAGTCACACACAGCACATGCATGTCTCTTTTGTCACAACAAAATGATTTAAAAACAATCATGAAGTGTTTTTTGGGTTTTGGGCCATATTTTGTTGTCCAGCTGTAGAGCACCATCATTGCTAACCTTCTGCTGAGCTCAGATCAAAAGTCTTCATTTGCCTTTAAAAAAGCTGCAGCCCTGGGTGAAGGATTGCAGGCTGGGCGGGGGGCCGTGCATGTGTTTATTAGTGAATAAATAGCGATTGTCATTCTGGTTATGCGTAGTGGTATCCTCTGCACTCAGTGAGAAAAGGCATGTGGAGAATGTGGAGGACATTGATCTGTATACATGCTGCTTCAAGCTGGCACTGAAACTAACACTCAAACCCCGAAATGTGCCGTGGGCTGCATACCTCATGTTTGACTCTGATATTAGCACTTAACAAACTGGAAAGCTTTTGATGTCACCTCAGCTCAGTTCAACAAAAACAGACAAGCAACTACTAACTGGCATTTGTGACAAAAGGCCTTCTGGTGGCAAAACTCAGTGATGTGTAATTTATAACTACATAGTAGTCAAAGTTCGGGGTTTTTTTTGTTTGTTTGTAATCTAAGAAGAGGTGAGTGTGAAAAGTAATGTAGGAATAAAGCAGGGGAAAATGTAGATAGTACACAAGAAATATTTTATTGGCCAGTACCTACTACATTCTAGAATTATTTGCACCGCAACAATCTTTTAAATTTTCATTTGAATGCGAAGAGGCGTGTCCTGCAGCTGTGCAAAACATCATAATGTTCTGATGCTTTTGTGCAGGAACATGCGTGGACACATGGTGTTAGGTAAACATAAGGAGGATATGATCCATTCATCAGACACCTTAAACCAGGTCCCATTATAAACAGGATCAAAGCCAGACGATTTTCTTACCAGACCTGACAGGTGAACTATGAAGTCAGATAAACTTATTGAGATTTAGCAGAAATTCATCTTGAATTAATGAGTCATGATAGAAATTGTCATGAGGGAGTACATCAAATATCCAAACCCACTGAGCTGTACTTCATACCACCAACACATTTGCAGTTACAATTACAAAAGCAGGAAATGCACATACACAAAACATAAACCTAATTCATGCATATTTAATTAAAAACAGCAAATAGAAAACACAACAAATGCCATTTTGATTTGAATTTGATGGCAGCGAAATGTCTCCGTGTCACTGTGTAGCAGTGCCTCTTCATCTATCACAGTGCTTATACACCCGGGAACTAAGGAGGCACTAATGCACCCCCAAGCCATCAAACATGCAGGCTTTTGAACTGAGTGCCAATAAAAAGGTTGATGGTCCATCAGTGTACCCTGGAGGACACAACATCCTATGTTTCCAGGAAGATGTATTATGTATTATGTAATAACTGCTCGGGGGTCGTGTTTCGGGGTCTCTGGAAAGATCCTGGAGACAACCTGTGTTGTAATAGACACTGTATAAATAAAATGGAATGGAATTGAATTGAATTGAATTGAATTGAATTGAATTGAATTGAATTGAATTGAATTGAATTGAATTGAATTGAATTGAATTGAATTGAATTGAATTGAATTGAATTGAATTGAATTGAATTGAATTGAATAATTTTGAAATTTAAATCAATTTAAATCTATTTAAATCAGCAGAAAACAGGACAGTTTTCCATTTTGTCTCAATCCAAAATTTTAGGCACAAAGAAGACCATGGGGTTTCTGGGACATGTTCGCATGGCTTCTTCTATTCGTGATAGAGCTCGAATCTGCATTTGTGGATGACACAGCCAACATTGTTTTAACTTGGGACTTGCAGTGATGTAAAAATAACACCCTGACAACTGTGCTTCAAACAGCATATTTGCACAGGATCAACAAAGCCCATGTTTTACGATAATTTGCAGACATTAATTGTGTAAGGTAAAGCATGAATGAACCTAAACTTGAATCGTGCCTTGTGTTGGTTTTCTATACGATTTTGAGTTTCATTTGTAGTGTTTTACTTAGTTCTTCAGTTCTGATCTTGTGACCTGTCTCCTATTTTATTTTGAAAGTCTGTGTCCTTGTGTTTAATAAGACAGTAGTTTGACTTCCCTTGTTCACGTCTGTCTTGATTCCACCTGTGTCTTGTCAACCCCATAGAGTGCATATAACAATGGACGTAGCATTCGGTCACATGACCTACTGGTTTCTGAAGGGTGATTTTGAAGCTTGTTTGTAAGCCACGTTGTTGCCGATGGGAACCTGGCCACTGGAGGTCAATCAAAGTTAACTTTGCTCCCAGTTCCTTCGACCAAACCTGGCCAACATGTATCTGCAGAGCAGCTGTCAGGGATAAGCCCTTTAACATGTCGACTGTTGCGTGGATTCGAGGTAACTGCTTTGTGAAGCGCGGCAGCATGACAATTACGGATAAGGAAGTGATAACGGCTAATGATTGGCCGACTACCAATCAATCATATCAATAATACATTTATTGCTTGATATAAACTCTACTAGGGTGGCAGAAAAAAATTCACCCCCCTCACAGTTGTCATGGGTGTGAAATCCAACAATTGAGACCAAAATAGTTTTTTGAACCTGGGTGCACATATATTTATTTCTGCTCTAAAGTTGGACATTTTAACATGGGAGTCTGTGGAGATCAGTGATGCGCGGTCACCCGCGGTCACCTGCCATCATGAGTCAGACAAAAATAGTTGGTCAGTTCTTTGTGCATTTTCTTTGGATTCCTGCCTAAGCAGTGCTTTTTGTTAAATAAGGACTTTTTTGTTTTAAAACTCCTGCCACCTCATCTTCAGCATTTGGATCCTCCCCACTCACCTCATCCCATCTTGTTTATATAGCTACAGTATCTTGGATCAGTTGAGGGCTATTCAGTCTGACTGTAGGACATTGTGATAATAAAGATCTCCAGCAGTCCAATGCTAAGTGAAAATGTATTGACTAGTTTTTTTGTACCACCCTGAGACAGGATTTTCCTTATTTTTGCAATGCTATGAAGGTGGATAAAGGCAGTCCTAGGAATTTGTTTTATGAGTGACTTAAAGAACAAATTAGAGTAAAAAAAAATAATAAATTAAATTCCTTAGAGTAACAAATGCAATGCCAACCAAAGTTGCTGAATGAGCACATTATTTGCTTCTGAATTCTGAGGGCCAATGACCACAATCACAGGCTAATCTGAGATTAATAACGTTAAATAGCAGTCAGATAGGTCTTTAAGACATTATCACATGATGTTTCCCAGTTTGTTTAGTGCTCACCTCTGGAATTATGTTGAGATGGAGCGGAGTATCATCAGCATAGCAGTGACTTTCATGCCAATTCCCCCAACAATAGAAATAATGATAATTTTTAAAAATTATTTACACATAACTCTCCTCTTTTGAAATTTTTGTTTTTGAGAGCATTCAAATGATCAAAATATAATTTTTTTTTAAATATTTGTATGATTTACACTTTTTCATTACAGGCAGATCTCCCAAAGAAAACCTCAGTATGCTGAACGTGTTTGCTGTAGACCCCTCTGGAAGGAGAGCAGCTTATAAAAACCCATGGGAGGAGAAACACAACATCCTTCTCTAATACAGAGACAAAAAAGTACCAAAAAAAAGAACATTGACAAAAGTTGAGATCAAAAACAGTTGTTATTATAATTTTATATGTCATTCATTCCTGGCTCTGAGCTGTAGAAGCATTACAGCAGTGGAAATATATCATCTCCTCACATTCACACCTCCCCCTGCATTCTCAGATGGAGGAAGTGATGTAAAACTTCCTCCCAATACGGTGCCAAGAAGATCAAATTAATCTTTCTTCTTTTACATATGCAATTCATTTCTAAAGACACAATATTTTAAATGATTTTTTAGCAATTGTAGGACAGATATTACAATTGTACAATATAACTAGTAAAATGCTGCAGAAATCTTGTCAACATAAACGGGTAAAGACTATATTTACCACAGTGAATTTAGGGAGGGGGTCATACAGTATAAATAAATAAAAGCAGCTTTATTGGTTGTAATAGAGTCCACTATGTTCATTTGTATGACCACAAAGAGAGAGAGAGATGAGATCAAACACGGAGGAACTTTTGAAAACATCTATCCATTCATCCTAAATGTCTCCATCCATTCAGGAATTTTGTGAAGAAAGGAATTGTTGAGATTCCATTACGCGATGCTTTCTGAATGTTAATTAACACTAGATAATAGAAATTAGAATTATGTAATTAATACTAGTCTGTGGACTTGCTTAGCCAATAGATTTTATACAAAAAATGCACTTATCACTGTCCGATTGGTTTTTCTGTTGTTTTATTTAGATATCAGTTGCAAAAAGTGTCAGTCGGAGTGGAAAGAAACATACATCACTGCATCTCTGTCAGGTCATGTCTCAGAAGAGAATGCGGTGAATCTGCATTTTTTGCATACTGTGGTGCTGAGTGGAGACGCATGCAGTTCATTCTTTAGTTCATACTGTTACAAACATGTATACATAAGATAAACTGAGAACAGATTCTTTTGACTTACTAACAGTGATAACACCTATGCTTTAGGTGAAATAGAGCCATTTGATGTTCATCTGCCCGTCTTCAGACATCTTACAACAAAACACATTCCAGAAATTCTACACCTGTTATTCTACAGAGTTAGTATTTTTCCCCAAAGGTATTTGACAAGAAACTGCAAATGTATCATCATGCTGTTTGTCCAAGTAACATAATTGTGCATTTTCAATCGTGAAACTTGATTGCGATGCCTGGTAGGGTTATCAGGATTTTCCCAGTGGTATGTTTACCTGACAACCCTCACAAACCCACTCTGAACAACACTTCTTTGTACACCTGTGTTAGATGTACAAAGTGACTCAAAGTGACTGTTGTGGAGGATGCTTCATCTTACCAAGTGAGCCAGACAATTGTGCCTAAGCTGGTCCACGATCTATGAAGGAATGTTTCAAGTGTTTAAATGGGATTCTGATCCAACCTTTCCTATAACATGACATCACTGAAGTAAAATCTCTACCCCCACTGGTACAATCATGAAATCAGGCAGCACAATAGGAATATACTGTAAAGATCATGGCAAATGTGCTGATTCTTGGAACAAGGCAACGCTTCTCAGGAATAAGGCAGGCAGTGAGGCTACGAGTGGGCCTTGCACAATAATGAGTCAGGCTGGTTGTGAAGAGCCTGAGGTATGCCTGGTTGTATCAGTTTAGTCATTCTGCCCCACAGCATCACAGAGGAATGAGTCACGATATGAATGTCACTTTGTGGCTGTCAATGTTCTTCAACAAACCTCAGGTACTGTGGGAATCATTACAGATTTCAAAAATCAACCTCTAACAAGGAAAAACTGATCTGCGGTGAAGTTGCATCTCCTCCTCAGTGCAAAAATCTAGACTCCAGTCTGAGATTTCTTTTACATACTGCAAGTATAACCATGTATAAAAATGCTAGAAAGTAAATACTAGAGTATAAGTTTAGAACGTGTTCATCCAAGGCAGAGGAGGGCAGCATGTTTTATGCAGGGCCATGTTTCAAGAGCCAGACACTGCAGTCGTATCCAAACATGGTCATAGTTTTGGGACAGGTGCCTTAATTATCTCATCATTCAAAAATTCAGAGATGAAAGGTGGCTCTTTTTTCTTTTTTTGAAAACCTGTTTGGCAGCATGATCTTAATTCTTGTTACCAACCTAAAAAATTCTTGTTATAAACTCAAGAATGCTTGACTGCTTTGCAAAAACAAGGAAAAATAAAGACAATTCAAGCATTTTGCAGGGTTTTGTTTTCCATTCGCTTTAGTGAAAATGTTGTAGATTAGTTAGCATGAAAGGTGAAAATGTCTTGATGTATTCCTTGAACACAGGAACACTGGCTTGACTCCTCAAAACAATTTTCTCTCCGTAGACTTCTCCGCTGCTTTCCATCAAAGCTACAGTGTTACTGACATGAGTTTTAGTGCGACCCAAACACACCGTCCGCCGCTGACGTAAAGATACAGAAGATACAGGATTCAGTGAACAGTTTTTACTTCCCTAAGCAAAAAAAAAAAAAAAAGATGTTTTGTATTGTTCTCATTTACGGAGGGCTGGATTAAGTGGTGGGGGTATTTCATTTTAATTTTCATTTTAATTCAAACTGAACCCTACAATGCTGGGAACCCAGGAAAGGTTAAAGATGCTTTATAAATGTGGACTAGTTAACTTACCATTAATTTGCCCTGTGTGACTCTACTACACAGTGCTTTATCTATATATAAGCTAGTTATTTAGTTAAATCACTATGTTTTAATAACATTTTAAATACACAACTATATCTCAATAGAAATAACTTCTAGAGCATTTATTTCAACCAGCTGATCAACCCGGGAGCTCCCGCTACAGCGGTTACTTATGCTTAAGAACATACGCTTGACAGAAAGCTGGGTTTAAGAGGTGACTGTAATCATGATTTGTACAAACGTCATACTCACTGAGTGAGACTTTGAGCAGCAAAGGTGAGCAAAGAATCTCCTCATCCTGCAACCAAAGTGCATTTCCATGTCTGTAATAAGCGTATTGTTGGAATGGATTTACTGTTAGAATTTTAGAGTAACTTCAACACCACATCTTTCTTACCTGCGTGATTCAACAATACAAGGCAAAACCAGGCAGCATGGGGCCCTGGTGGTTATCACTGCTGGTAACCACCAGGGCCCCATGCTGCCTGGTTTTGGTGTCACTGCTAGAAGGTTTCTGGGTCAAATCCCTGGTGGATACTCGCACAGTCCAGAAACATGCATGTATGACTAATGTATGTTTGATCCACGGACTGGCAACCTGGCCAGAGTGTACCTCCACCTTTCACTCAAAGACAGCTGGGATAGGCTGCAACAGATCCTCTTGACCCTGAATAGGAAGACAATGAAAAACCACATTCTGAACACATTAAAAATAGATATCTGTGGAATATAAATGGTATTGGCTACTGGAGTGGCCTGTCTGCAGTCCTCACCTAATATGGGTAGAATTTTATGTTTTTGAGTGCTTATAAGCAGGTTTCTCCTGACCAGAAACAGGCGCTAAATGTCAGCTTGTCAAGAATCACCCCTGCAGACTGCATTTAGGAGCAGTATATCTAACAACACAGCTGTTGAGAAAGCAAATTGTAACCAGGGTTTTGATAATCCTAATGCAAATGTGACATGGATGAAACATGTTGACTTTAACCTGAACCCTGTAACCCAATTAAAGCCTTACCATCCATTTATCCATCTTCTATACTCATTTATTTAGGTACAGGACCACAAGGTTAAAGCCTTTCCCATTCTTAAAATATGCCAAAATAATATTTAAAATAGAAGTCATGATGAAAAAAGTTGTTATGCATAATTTTGTATTTTATCTAATTTATTTATTGTCAAAATTCTTCAGACATAATATAACCTCTGCAAAAACAGGGGCAGTGCCGTTGTTGGCCACTAGAGGTCAATGTAAGACAGACGTTACCTGACCTTCTCTGTGCGGGAGCACAGAAGTCATCGGTCCTAAAGAGTCCAGACTTTCAAGTGAGGGTGGAGATGGGTGATGGATGATGGGAACAGAAAAAGCTGCAGGGTTGTTGGGAAACTTCACATTAACTACATCAGCTGAATTCAGGGGGGGCAGGGAGTAGTTTACACGTGTCTGCTCGGGCATGTTTGTGTCATCCAGATCAATGTCTTTGTGTTGTGTTGTTTGTGTTGGCTATAACTGCACAGCGGCCAAAAACTACCTAAAAAAAGGTCTCATTTGTTTATGAAACTGAAACAAATGTCTCAACAAAACCAAAAATATTTTATAATGCTGTAAATAAACCAAAGTCAATCAGACAAACAAAGAAAAAGGAATGTGCCCTCTTGTTTCAGAGCTCTGATAAGACCGTCCCTTGTCCTGCACGCACGAGTGCAGCGTTGCTCGTTGCTGGCGGACCGTGAGTTTTGTTTAGTTTCTCGAGATAAAGGTCTTCGCACGGATGTGTGTATACATGAAAAAACCTTTACTTCTTCTTCATGTTTTGTCCTTTGGGTGAACACAAGTGCACATGCTTATACTCATTTATCATAAAATAAACATTAAACAATTTCCTCTGATTGCTTCAGTTTTACTGTTATTCCATGATCCCCTAACATCAGTTTTCTTGCATTTCTTTCTTTGTATGTCGTTTGCTTTAAGTGGTCTTAATTTCACATTGAACTTTAAACAAAGAGAAAACTTTTAACACCAAATGAACATGAACTAGTTTCACAAACAATATGTCACTACATTATAATTACTTCACAACAAATGCATACTTTGAGAAATATATTCTTTTCGATTTACTTTATTGTGAAAAATAAATTTGAATATACTGATGCAGTATGAGTACTGTGATATATAGTACATGAACATATCATCATTATCTGATGTCCCACGCTGAAACACTGGCCATAAATGACAAGTTTGTGATGTCATCAGGATTCAGCGATCTGCTTTTGTCATTAACAAATACCCAACATCATAGTACACACTTGAGTACATAGTTTTTACCGCATTATTTAATAGTGAAGTACAAGTATGGTATATTATAAAGTATCCCTTGGTATCCCAATACCTCAAACAGTACAGCAGCCGTAAACTCAGCTTTGTGTGCAACTAGGACGCCGTGTCGTGATATGTTGACTTCTGTTTCCTGGGACTTCCTGCTAGTAATGTGCGACGGCCAGAGTCATTTTCTCAGACTCACAACAAACCATGAAGTACACTTTTATTGTTTATTAAATATCTTCAAAAAAAGGGAAAATAACAGTTTTATAATATCAAAAGAAATACATAGTGCCTTGAAAATAGTATTCCCCCTTCACTTTAATACTGGCAGACTACAAACGTATTGTACTGTACAAGGCGGCTGCCATGTGTCTATAATATTTACAACAGCTTGCAAATATAAATGTTATGTGTATATTTCACATCAGACTTTGCAGCATCGTTTCTTTTCAGTAAGTAGTAGCAGTTGCAGCACAGGAGCAGCAGCAGCTGTGTTTGAATGAACACGGTAGTACACAAACGTCACGGATCTCACATGCCGTAAACCGTCTCCCGCTGCCATATGCGTACCGACACATCGCGCCATCAGCTCCTTTAACTCACATTTTCTCTTTTTTTGACACTTTTACACTCTTGTGTCACGCTTCCTTTGAAGCTTTACATGTCCATCCAGTGTTCTGTGGTCATCAGATGATCTACACGCTGGACTGGTTGCCTCGTCATCACAGATGTTCTTCCCCATGAGAGACCATTAGATCTGATCTGAACACCAGACAGACAAGAGAACAGAAACAAAATGATTACAAAAAATAAAATACAGTATCACCTTTTGTGTAGAGCTTGAGCAGCACCATAATCTGGATTACAATGACCTGGATGTTACATCGTAACTGCACATGCAAGAAGGTCACAGTCACTATGATTTTACCGTCTGACACGTGACTGAATCAAGGACTATGGACTTTTGTCTATTTCCAGTTTTGGCTTCTAATAGGGGTATAAGGGGGTGTAAACTTCCACCAGAGTACAATAATGAATTGATTAGCTGGGTAATGATCAGATGTTTGCAGATATCACAAAGTCTGCAATAATCTAATTTGGATTTGATTTGAATTAGGAGCGAGCAACCAACATGAGACTATATCATGTGATTGAACACAGTCACTTTCATTCATATGATATCACAGTATGTAACTAAATTATCATTTCACTTTTTTCATTTTAAAGAAAATAGGACCGAACATGAAACTCCAGGACTTGCTGATAAATGCTGCATATGCGGTTCACTAGAACAACAGACGCTCACAAAGAAACTTGCAGACTCACAGTAGTTCTGCAGCCGAGGACACAATATATATGTGGATACAGTAAAATACTGTTGTCTTTGAAGCAACAGGCAACTGATATGCATGGGGGATGGGAGGACATCAACTTCACTGACGTACTTTCATACATGTATGGATTGAGGAACTCCACTGAGATGCTGCTGTTGTTTTCTGTCGTCAAAAGCAAGCTAGGCCGTTTGTTGAGCAGATTAATATGGAGTTCATATAAATAATTTTACAAAGTAGATAACTGTGCTTTGACAGGAAGAGATGAGGTACAACCAAGATCACTGCTAATGAGGAATAAGCATTTGTAAAGTGTACAGCTGACGGATACGGGTCTACGGTCATTTAGTGTGTGTGGAAATCTTTCCAACACGGAGCTGAAACACTAAAGTCACTGAATAATTTCATCTGTAAACTTGACACAGGTGAGAAAAGACAAGTGCAAAAAAAGAAAGGAAAGGGGGAAAAAGTGTGCACCACCTGAATGTTCACTGAGGCCAAGACAAGTCCAGTTTGCTGTGGTGACCCCAGCCATACATGGAGTTCCTGCTTCTGCAAGCAGTTTCCGTGGGCTCCATGTCAGGTCTGTAAAGAGAAGAGTACAGTTCAAACTAAGACCGACGGCTTCTTTATCTTATGGTGCACTGTGCTTCACTTTGGATCACAGCAGCTAAGTCTTGCAGCCGTGCATGTCTCAGGAGGAGGTTGGTGTTCTTTCTAATGAATCCTGGACTGCAGCCATATCTCACCAGGCTTAATTCCACAGGGGAATTCTCCCACTCCTCCAAGCATACTTTAGATCTGACTTTGTAACCCCTCCTCTGGCGTTCTGGGTTGGTGCCAGACTCTGCTCAGGAGAGAAGGAGAAGCCGAACAGCCAGCAGTCATCCACCTCCCATCAGAGTTTTACTTTGTACAAGCTTTCAAGAAAAGAAAGGGTGCTGTTCACGCTCCCTCAGACCTCACAGGCAAAAATGTACCTAATAGCTGCTTTTATCTCCATTGGTCAGAAACCTGCCACTACAGTCACTGAAGCTGTCATGACTTTTCCAACACAAAAATGCCTCATGCTGGCTTTTATTCACTCCAGTCAAATAACTTGCATTCCTTTGATTCTTTTAAGTTTTCTTCAACAAACTTGGGAAGGAGCATACTCATTTCAGCCTTTAAATGCATTAAACTCTTATTCAAAGAATGCCAAAGTTTAAGTTTGGGAGTGTGAAAGCAGGTAAGATTTACATTTTTGTTTTTTTAACATCTCATTATTTGATCTACAGTCATTCAAAGCCACCACTCCTCGTTTTTTTGTGTAAAAACGTGTGATCATGGTGGGTTTTAGGATTAGGCATGTGCAACCTCAAAAGAACAACATATACCTTTGTCCTTCGGTCTCTCTCCTTTAGGATCACCACAGCGTATCACTCATTCCTTCTCACCTTGTATTATGAGTCTCTTTCTGTCACTCTGACCAACTGCACATCCTCTTTCACCACATCCAGAAACCTCCTCTTTGGTCTTCCCCTCTGTGTCCTGCCTGGCAGCTCCACGTCTACCATCCTCCTACCAATATATTCATCACCCTTCCTGTTCATTTGTCCAAACCATCCATAACTAGGTTCTTAAATTCTTACTTGAATTCTTCTTTTTATTTTTTTACTGTGCTATTATTTAAAAGAATCATTGCCAACATTAAGCACCTCCATGACTCAATATCTTGTACATAGTTACAGTAACAAGGGAAACCTTGTAGAACAGGGATTCTGATGTTACACTCTCTCATCCAGCATATGGACATGAATTTGATAACCTGGATCTTTTATGTCTGCAAAACTTCCAGATCAGCAGGATGTACAGTCCCAGTCCAACTTTGACACAACGGCTGAAAACCCCAAAGCTGCAGTTGGTGTTGAATAGAAAAGAAACTGCCTGTGTAAATGATTTGTTCTTCCTGCATGCCATCCTGATATAAGTACTGAAGCGTAGGACTGATGAGTCATGAGACAGATCCTGGCGATTAGCTCAGATTTGCAGAGATTTACACCTCTCTAGTTTGTGAGGCACATTTAGAGTCAAAACCTTTGACTAGAAGTGTATAAAGAAAAAAAGAAAACTCCTCCTGAGATAAAGATGAAGGCATATCTAGATTCGTAGTTCCAGTAGTCTGCAGTCTTCCTCACCTGTACAGCTGTGGGCAGGACATCTTCAGTGAAGAGGAGGTCAGTCCCAGCCTGGTCTGATTCTTCACTTTAGTTTTCCTCACAAGGTCTTTGACTCGGCCCCAAGTGTAGCTTTCACTCAGCTGAAACAACAATTGTTCTTTAAAATTAGAGCAGCAGACTGGCCCAAGTCAAATCAAAATACTTTTGCATAAATATAACATGTAATGGTAAATTGAATCTCAAATGACATTGTTTTTTTCTTGTAGGAGGGGCTTCCAGTTAGAAGCTTGAGGCTAGTATGCAGCTGAGGTCTTGAAAGGCAGAAGGTTCTAGAGATCTGCACGCAAAGGACTTAGTGTTGGCCTGTTATGATCTATGACAGAGGTTTAACTCGGATACAGTTGTGTCTTTGTCCTCCAGTGTTTTGCTTTTGCCTTTTGTCTCTCTACAACCCAACTTCACTAAACATCAACGTAAAACCAAACACTAAGATCTGAGTTCGAGTTTGCTTCTTGGACTATAAGCCTCTGTTTTTTTTTTTTTAAAGCAGCGAGAGCTTAAAAAAAGTAAAGAAAACAAAACAAAAGATTATTTTCAAACAAAGGTTTGTCAGTCAGATGTCATAGGATATACATACAAATATGTGTCAGTTTCCATACATCTTTGTGTTGGAGTAGTAAAAGTATGCATTCAAGTGATCTAAAAATAAAACCAGAATTATCTCCAATTTCCTGGGCACATAATGTAGAATCCTGCTCAAGAAAGCAATTCTTTGAGTGAACCTTTCACACAAGCTTCCTCACCCTGCGCTGGGGGATGGACAGTCCCTCGGTGTCTCTGAGGAAGCAGGTCTCCCCCTCAGTGTAACTCCTTCGGTTCAAGCTTCTCTTCGACACAGGGATGGGAGTCAAACATTCACTACTCGTCCCTAAAATTAAACCACAGATAATACTTAGGAGAGATTGTTTGTTGTAATCAAGCCTAAATGAGCATTTATTTGCTCCATATTGGTCATCTGTTTTACAGTTGCGTGTTGGTGCAGGTGACCGCCCTGCAGGACCGCAGTCCCATGCTACATATCTTTTGATTTTCCCATGATGCCATGCAGTGAGGCCTTTGTGCTTGATGGTGTGCTTTAAAAATAAATCCACAAGACCACCTCCAACTAACTTACATGATGCCAGTTAGCGTATCAGACACTTCTAATGCATCATACATCCCTATGAGGGATACTTCAAGCTATTTCAGGTCAGCATAAGCTCAGGATATAGATCCGGAATCAGGAATAGTCCAACGTCACAAAATCAGGAAACCTAACTGATGTTATACTGGAAATGTTTCCTCAACCTTCCTGTCAGACATGAATAAAACATTGGTCTATAAAGCTTATTCTCTTTGGCACCCACTGTTACTTGTAGACACAAGGTTTCTTTGTGTTTGTTTTTGTATTAGTGGGTGCTACCGAAGATTCATGAGCACAAGAACACAAAAGTTGACCATTTCAGCAAAAATGATTAAATGTCTTTCTGCATATTTTCTTTTTTTTTTTATGCCTTGACTACATGGTCTTTTAAAATGCATGTCATAATTAAACTTTATAAAGATATATCAAGTGAGGCCTTCATCTCCAGACCATAAGGGAGTGCTGACTGTTTTAACAAATGGTGAAAGAAATCGCCAGAGTCCTGTTTTTTCTTTTCTTTTCTTTTCTTTTCTTTTCTTTTCTTTTCTTTTCTTTTCTTTTCTTTTCTTTTCTTTTCCCCTTCAGTCATCCAACCCTCCAATTCTACCACACTGATGTAAATGTAACTTTTATCACATGGACGTGCAGCTTCTACTTCTAGTAATACTTGATAAAGAACCCTGTAGTGTGTTTGAGTTTGTAAAAACATATTAAAAATAATCAAATCATAGTGGGTCTTTGTATTAGGTAAACACAAACTCAGAACAACAAAATCAAATATGCTTTTTTCCCCACAATGCTATTATCTATTTTAATTTAAAAAAAAGAAAAAATAAGAAGAATGTGGGCAGTACAAAGTACCCCCATGAGTTATAAATCCATCTCTAGCTGTGATCATTTGAAGAAGCGCTTCTCGGGGGACCTGGTCTCTCTCATGTTTGTGGAGGTGAATTTGCTAAATTCTTCTTTACAGTGAATACCATGTTCTTTTTAGATAGTCTTTTCAGACAGAAGACACTTTCTCCTGGTAACTCTTTAAAACAAAGTGTGCAACATGCAATAGCATTTTGAAAAATAAACTAAATAATAAAGTGCAACCAGGTAACCTTTAATTGTTTCACACAAAAATCATGGCGTTAAAAGTGGGGGGTACTAACTCGTATACTGTACACATGTACAGTAAATTACAATGGCAGAGTTATAAACTCACATTTACTACTCTAAAATCTGGGGCTTCCACCTTTGACTTTTCAACCTTTTCGGATGTGGTTTTGTGTCAGAGGACGGGTCCAGGCATTGCAGAGTTTGTAGTTAAGTGTTGTGATCAGGAGACATTTGCCAGGGGTTTCACCTGTGTCCTGCTTAAGTTATGCAGTAATGTCTGCTCCTTGAACACAGAGAACCTCTCTGACGACTCATAACAATGTAAACACCAAATCAGAAAAACCCCTAAATTAAATATATTTTATTGAAATTCAAACAAGCGGACACATACCACTGGAGTCACTTTATGAAGTGCTAATCATAGCAGTGATTAAATGCTGAAGGTTAACAAGCAGTGGTTCCGGTGACTCCGGGGACACCCAGCTGCATATTACAACATAACAGCACAAAGTAGCGTCTTTAACTCCAGTGGCAAGAAGGAATTCTGTGTTTGTGTACCACTTCATATGATGCAAATGAGACAATTTTATATAAATGTTACCTCTCCTGGTTGACAGTGGCGGTTGCCGGCTAAACTCTGGGATGGTGGACAGATCAGAAACAGTACCACTGTGGGGCAAAAGCTCATTTCTTGAGAGCCTTTTCTGAAGCTCCTGAAAGGATAAAGCGGCTGCCCCGCAGGCGCAGTGCTGCTGGAAAAAGTCCTGGGAAGAAAAAAAAGAACAAGAGTTTCTTGTCACTGCATTCTGCATTTAGTACTACTAAAAAAATGTAAATGTCTTTTAATTGTAAAAGCAATTATGTTAAGCATGTGCAATAATTATCATGATGGTAGATAATTATTGCACTGATGGAGACTGATCTTTGATCAAAACAGACATCTAAAAGTAGCAATGTTTCTTGTAGTGTAGTGAAGTTAACTCTTTCACCAATATACTCATGCAGCACAAGAGGAGATTTAGTTTTAAGGTGGGCCAGTCACTCATTCAGTCATTCAGTCAGTCAGTCAGTCAGTCATTCAGTCACTCATTCAGTCATTCAGTCAGTCAGTCACTCATTCAGTCAGTCAGTCCGTCAGTCAGTCATTTAGTCATTCAGTCATTCAGTCATTCAGTCATTCAGTCATTCAGTCAGTCAGTCACTCATTCAGTCAGTCAGTCAGTCAGTCAGTCAGTCAGTCATTCAGTCACTCATTCAGTCAGTCAGTCAGTCAGTCATTCAGTCACTCATTCAGTCATTCAGTTATTCAGTTATTCAGTCAGTCAGTCAGTCAGTCAGTCAGTCAGTCAGTCAGTCAGCCAGTCAGTCAGTCAGTCTGTCCTTTCATTTGCAAAAGGTAGTACCACTTCTTTTCATTAGTATGATTCAGTCATTAAGGTCATTAAGGTATTTTCCCCTTTTTTTCTTTTTTGGCTTCAATTTTGTTAAATAAATCACAAAATGGTATAAAAACTTTCATGTTGCTTGTCTGACGTATTTGCCAAAGACTGCGGCCTATAATTATCAGATTTTTATTAAAATATGTTTTCAATCACACACACGTAATCACACTCACACACACGCACACACACACACACACACACACACACACACACACACACACACACACAAGATCAGTTTAGAAAGCACATGGTATCATGTAAAGTGCATGTATGTACATACATAAATTCAAACAAAGGAGATTTTCTAACTGAACATGACCATGCAAACTGACAGGGAACTATGGTATGAGATCACATCTAGGTAAAATTCACTAACAAACGACACCTACGACAACGACAGCTGCACCGTGTGTGTGTGTGAGAGAGAGAGAGAGAGAGAGAGAGAGAGAGAGAGCGAGAGAGAGAGAGAGAGAGAGTTTTATTTCCTCCTCTATTGTTTTAACCTGACTTTTTGCCAGATAACATTTCTTCCTTTACTGAATCACCTTTCAGGAACTGTGGAGTTGAGGTTCAGTTGAACAGCTTAATGACACATTAATGCACAACATCCTACCTGTATGTGTTTTGGCTCCTGATATGAACTTAGATTTATTACATAAGTGGGAGTGGTGGCCTAGTGGTTACAGTGGTGGGCTTGGGCGTGGAGGACCCAGGTTCAAGCCCAGGGCTGCCCACAATGGTAAATCACTGGGGGCCCCTGAGCAAGGCCCTTAACTCCCAATTGCTCCCCGGGGCGCTGCCCTGCTAGCAGCCCCACTGCTCACTAGTGAAACTAGTTGATGGGTTAAAAGCAGAGACTAATTTCGGTGTGCATCGTACATACAGCGTGTGCACGATGTCCACACTGACAAGAAAGGGAAGAAAAAAAAAAAAAAAAAAATAACCTTTGATCAAAGATGTACAAACAGTGATGAGGGAACATGACTGCATGCTGCAGTCATATCTGGTCATTTATGTTTTTGTTAAATCTTGAGATATCTTGAATTTTACCAAAACAAGCCTTGACTTATCAGACTCAGTTTAAGACCTATGAATTAAAAAACGAATGTTTAGCGGCTGAAAGTAGAGCCTGAATGACACAGTGTCAGTGAAAACCACCACCTGCTGTTTTTAGAAAGTTTAAGAAGTTTCAGATCATGTATCTTTGCATTTATATTGGAAATGGGTTTGCATGTGTAATCTACACATAACAATATCTGTATGATGATTAATATAAAAAGTTTTTTAAAGGTGTTAAACACAGTATACAGGGAGCCATTTCTATTGTAACCTAGACAAGGCAATCAAAGTTTGAACCTTTAATGAATCTACTGCAGACCATCCCATTTATGTGGGGAGGCCTCACACAGGAGCTTATCCCATCTTTGAGGTTTGAAAAAAGAACACCCATAGTGAACCAGTGACCTTTAATCCTTTCAGATAGGGTAAAACTGTTAAAGGTATTACACAGTCACTGAAGGAGAAACTGCTTCCGTTCCCAAAATAATAAGAGATGTTTGCAACGAACTGTTAGAAACAATAATGAAGCATTTTGAAATGTAAGTAAATTGACATTTATATCATGTTAAATCTGTGCTCTTGGAAGCAGTTTTACTTTGTTTACACTCCTTGTTGTTGTGGAAGTTACTAGAGTTGAGTTGTCTTTTTTTGGCTTTTCCTCATTAAAGTGAAGCGTGAACCAGGGTTGATATACTCTCACAGACCTACTCTTAACTGTTCATCCTTAAACCTCAAGCAGGAGTCTTTCTCTGTAAACTAGACAAAAAAAAATGCCAGAGAGTAAATGGTTTTGTTTGTGTGAATGTATATTCTGTCTAAGATGTCGCTGTTTGTTTTTTCTCTGAGCATGAGGAGGTCCACTTCTTTAAAGAATGACAACTGTCTTGAACACTTGGAAATAATCCCTCTCACTGTAGAAAGTTGATCCTAATTAATTGGAAATTGTTTTATAATCCTTTACCGACCTATGTACAGCAACTATTGCTTTTCTTAACCCTTTACAGGGCAAGTGACCATATTAAGTCCCGTCGGTAGAACTACAGTCTATGGTTACTATCCAAAAACCCTCGAGTTAAAATTCAGAAATTTCCAGTATTATATTGACTGCCTTATAAAGCGTTAAACCATTGTTCATGCCCCTCCTTCCTGGCACTGTTTAACACACGCCTGAGGGGTTCTCAGGAGGTACTCGAGGGGAACTCAGGGTTCCCCACATGCCTCAAAGATTTAAAAGGAAACTTGACATCATTTTGTTCTTTTTTGCTAGATTACTATGACCTAGGTGACTGTAAATAAACATCAGTAGATCTTTCACATAATGTTCATTTTTGTTTTTTTCATTCATTACAATAAATAAATAACATCAAGATGAATATAGTTATATACATCTTTGGTTGTATTATTCCCAAATCATTAGATGATTTTAATTTGGTTTTTACAAAACAAACATAAGATGAAAAAGATAGGAGTAACTTTTGCTCGTGACTATACAAAGCTGCAAGATCCCCTTATTGTAGGGATTCAGGGAATTTAATTTGTCAATAGTATTTGGTGCTGCAGAATCTTATAGTATAAGAAGAATGAAAAGACATTCACACACCTCTTTTGTCTTTGCCATCCTGCCGTCCTTCTGCAGACTGCAGATCTGCCTTTGCATCTGCAGGTTTATCTCCTGCAGCTGACCGATCTTTTGGATGAGTTGACAGATGTGCTCCAGGTAGCCCAGGCCAGAGCCCAGAGGGCTGGAAATCTGTTGTTGAGCCTGTACAAACAAATGTTGTTCAGATTAATTGGGATACATTAAATTATAAGCAAATGTTTTAATAGTGTATGGGATTATTGTTCTCACACACAAAAAAGTCTTAAAAGAACTCCAACAAATAAAGACTATTTTAGTGGAAAATACTGTATAGTCAAAGTATTTGAATGTACAGTTTTGAGAAATCTGAGGATGTGATCTGAAAGATGAGTGCCTTAGTCATGTCGTCCTTCTATTCGTTCATGTCATCTTATTTGCTGGTTGTGGTCACCTTGTTCTGCTATTTTAGCAGGCCTTCTTCTTCTCCTTCCTATGTTGCTGTCCTGATTGCTTGTCTTCAGCTGAATCAATGACCCATGCATATAATTGATTACTTCTAGCCAGCATTGACACTCCACTTCTTAATCTTCCAATACTACAAAGCTGCAGCCATGCTACTGATCCAGTGCGTCCTCTGAGTGCCTCTTTCATGTATTGTGACCCTGCTTGCTTGTTAAATGTGAACTGTCTTCTGCTAAAACCTCATCAGACATGGTTGTGAGAGCTAAACTGACGTCCCACGTACTAGGCCCTTTGGACATCCTTTCGAGTCTGTTAATTTAATTTACACAGATTACCTGTTAGTTGAAAATGAGTATGGATTTCACTCTTCCTTAAAGTTGTGTTTGTGTTTGAGTTTATTACAGTAAAATCTGGCCACAAATGGCTTCAGTGAGCACAGATCTGGTTTTGTACCACATGCTCAAGGCATCTGCATACATCCCCATGAAGAAAAACTCAACAGGCTGGGCAAAGCCTCATCGTCAAACAGAAGAAATTCAGATCATCGTTTCCTCCAAAGTCATTTGGTGAACCAAATTCAGCAGCTTGTCCTTTATCGTCAGAACCTGTCTCCAACTGAATCCAAAACTGGTTCTCTAGGCCGGATCAAAAAGCTCCACCTTTAAAACTAAACTTCAACCGTTTGTGTTCAGTAAAACATCTAGTTGGTGTAAACTTTAGTGTGTTAGGACCAGTAGTCACAGCTGCAGCTGCAGGACCAGACTAGAGCAGCTGGTCTTCAACACAGCTTCATCCTGGACCTGCTGCTGTAGACCTGCTGCAGGGGGACACCAGCAGGATCCACTGAGACACTGTGTCTGTGTCTCTTCTCTCTGTTCTCCATTCTCTCTTTCCGATCTCCCTTTTCCTGCGCTACCCAGCTGGTCTTCAGCAGGAGGGTCCCCCCTTTATAATCCAGGTCCTGGTTTCTTCCTTTTTAAAGGGGAATTTTTCTTGCCACCTCTTAAGGTTTCTCTCTGGCAAGGTGAGTTTTTTTATGTAATAATTGTTTGTGGATCAAGTTTCTGAACTTGTAGCACTATTCTATCGCCACAGGCAGTTTGTCTCTTCAGACATTTATGTCACCAACAGCCAGCACAGGTGATGAAAAAAATATTCCATAACAAATTTTTTAAATGATCACATACCACTTAAGTTGTTGTCACAAAACTGACACTTGATTAAGGGGTTTGTTCCTTGATTAAAACTGTGTTGGGTTTGTGGAGTGGAGGTTCAAAGATGTATGTTCTTAAGCACATACACAAAAAAAGGAAAATTTGAGCAAATAATTGTCCAAACATCAACATTCCTAACGTTGAACAACAAAAGCAGGAAGTGAGCTCAGGTCAGGGTCTTTCCCCTTGCGTTCCCACGCTGTTGACACTAATCCTCCAGTAAAACAAGTAGAAGCTATGGTGGAAACACTGGCCAAACAATAGTCAAACAGGCCAGGGGTTGACATCATTCATTTCCTCTAACTGGTAAATGTAATGTTTTGTGGAATACAGACGCTGATAACAAGAGCTGATTTAAATCTGACAGTGTAAGCGCACTTTGGAATTAAGAGCAAGCAGCTCCACAGCTGAAGCTTCGTCAAAACTGGGACATACAACCAGACACTGATCAAAGCAAACCAGCAAATCTACATCAGAATGGATAAAAAATAAGAATAATCAAGTTTTCTTTGCTTTTTGGCTTAATTCTTGTTAAATAAAAAATAGTATGGTGGAAAAGGTTGTGTTAATTTTTGTCTGAAGTTTTCTTTTGCTAAATAGCAAAACCACAAAGGCCAGATTATTTTTATCATGTCATTATACAAACAAATAAATAAACAACCAAATTAAAAGAGAAGCTGCTCATATTTTCCACGACTCAGTATGCTGAGATTTGATTAATAGGATCTGTGCAAAGCAAGATGTTAGAATAAAACCTTTCTAACAGATTTAAGGGATTAATATAAAGAGGTTTCCTCATCTGTTGAGAGTCCCAGGCCTACTCTCTGCATCCGGACTCCCAAAAAGATTGGCGAATTAAGATAGGAAGTGACGCGCACTTCTTTACTGTCGGTCAGTGACAGGGCGGGAGGGCCTGCAATCAGAGCTGGCACTGATCTTATCCGTGACCCACAGAGACCACTAAGTGATCCACAACCGGGAAACAAGAGTGGGATGCTGGAATGAGCCCTTTTGCGTGCACGGGCACATTTTAAAATGAGTAAACCATGTAAACAAACAAACACACCCTGCTACACTTCCTCAGCGTTTCCGTAGATCACATAAGTCAAGGGTAATAATGTCCCACTCACACAACTGTCAAGGGCACAAAGGAAAAGCTACACAACCAACAAAAGAAACAACAAAGGTTTGGATTCCAATAAAATCTGTAAAATTGCATGAAGAACCGAGTTATTTGCAATATCTTAGTGTTCATTAGTGTTATGATACTGTGCTGACATTTCTCTTATCTTCTATTCAATATATTTAAAAGAAATCAATATTGCTTTAAACATTCACCTGGACAGTGCACTGGAAATGCAACTGAGGCTGATAGGAGGGAGTGAAATTATTTTTCATGTTTGAAGTAAGAGGGTACAATCATTTATTATATCATCTCTTTTACTTTTGTTGGAGTCTGTAGTGAGTTGGGGACTGAACCTGGGATATAAAGAGTCAAAATTCACAGACGTTAGTTACAGAACCAAAATCAAAAAAAAAATCCATAAGGTTCTTTACCAGAAAAGGGTGATGTCAATGTGTTTTTATAACCTATTACCAACTACAGAAGCAGATATGTAAAGAAGTACAGTGGAACAACACAATCTTTTACTTTTCCTGAGCACATCCAACAAATTCCCTGTAAACGAGCACCAAGTAGAAAATCTCCTTATCTACAGTGGGGCAAAAAAGTATTTAGTCAGCCACTGATTGTATTCTGAAGTTCTCCTACTTAGAAAAATGAGAGAGGTCTGTCATTTTCATTATAGGTACACTTCAACTATGAAAGACCAGAAGGGACTCAAATCCTGCAGTGCCAGGCGTGGCCCCCTGCTTAAACCAGTACAGGTCCAGGCCCGTCTGAGGTCTGCCAGAGAGCATATATGGATGATCCAGAAGAGGACTGGGAGAACATCATCTGGTCAGATGAAACCAAAATTTTGGTAAAAACATTTCGGTAAAAACTCAACTCGTCATGTTTGGAGGAAGAAGAAAGCTGAGTTGCATCCCAAGAAAACCAAACCTACTGTGAAGCACGGGGGTGGAAACATCATGCTTTGGAGCAGTTTCTCTGCAAAGGGGGCAGAACGACTGATCCATGTTAAGGGAAGAATGAACGCAGCCATATATTGTGAGATTTCCTTCCATCAGGGAGAGCATTGACGATGGAGCGTGCCTGGGTCTTCCAGCATGACAATGATCCCAAACACACCGCTCGGGCAACGAAGGAGTGGCTCCGTAAAAAGCATTTCAAGGTCCAGGAGTGGCCCAGCCAGTCTCCAGACCTCAACCCCATACAAAATTTGTGAAAGGAGTTGAAAGTCTGTGTTGCCCAGCAACAAAACATCACTGCTCCAGAGGAGATCTGCATGGAGGAACGGGGCCAAAATACCTGCTACCGTGTCTGCAGACCTGGTGAAGACTAAAGGTTATGTTACAAAGTATTGAGTTGAACTTTGCTTATTGACCAAATACTTGTGATTTCTTGGATTTTTTTTCTTTTCTCATTTTGTCTCTCATAGTTGAAGTGTACCTATGATGATAATCACAAACCTCTCTCATCTTTCTAAGTAGGGGAACTTGCACAATCAGTGGCTGACTAAATACTTTTTTGCCCATAGATACATATATTGATAGATACATTTCACTGGTGGGCTCATCAACAGATTTATTTAGTCTTAAAATGGTTTTTGAAGATATTTCTGTTCATATGGTTGCATCATCTCATTCTTTCTCATTTAAAGTGAGAAATACCATTTTGGATCACTGTGGAAACTGAAGTTGCCTCTAGCTCTCACATGTGTTCCCAGTATTTGTGTTCTAACCAAAATACTTTCCTAAACATGACAGCATTGGAAAGGAATGAAATATCACATGTGTGCATAGCATTCAGATTGGGAGGAAGGCACAAGAGGATCAAGTACACTGCCTCTCCCAGCCAGATGACATTTTTTTCTGCAAGCACAGATAGTGTTTTTCTTTTGTTTTACTGCAGTACATCTTTCTTAGCATTCAGGAAATAACTGTGAAACACCATGTGCAGAACATTTTATTTTAACTAGTGCTAATTTTAGTGCTAAGCCTTTTTGATTCTAGTTTTTAATCACATAAAATATAAGACTTTTCAGCTGAACTAATTTTGTCTAAGTTATGTTTGTGACTGATTTCTTTCTCTCTCCACACATTATGGGGCCGTAATACATATAGAGATATAGTATTGTCTCACATCTCGCAATCACATGGTAAAGTCCCAAAACAGAACAAGGTAGTGCCACTGCCTAAACCAGTGATGTTACACTGCAACAGTGTTCGTTTCTGTTTTGAATGACTGTTCTTGAAGGCGGGTAAAAAGCCTGCCAGAGTTCACAGTTCCTTATACATGGATATTTAATCTTAATGTTAATATCACTGAGATGTGTGTGTGTGTGTGTGTGTGTGTGTGTGTGTGTGTGTGTGTGTGTGTGTGTGTGTGTGTGTGTGTGTGTGTGTGTGTATATTATTTATTTATCTAGTTTGTTGCTCTCTCCTCCCACAATGTATATGAATATAGTTAACCGCATATATACAACTTTATATTGATATATGTGGATATGCATGAGCATTTAAAATACTTCTAGGTATATGACTCTTAAATACTGCCCCCCAAAACCCCTAAACACTCAGATATGCTCAGATGTCCTCACAGTAAAACAATTGTAAACAGAAAGCTCCTCCCCTTTTCTCTGTCCTCTTTGCTTGTATCACCTGATTGTCCTGTGTCCACCTTTACTCTTTAAACAAGAACACTATAAACTCTGTTTAACTCACATTACAACACAGACACCAGACTGCACCACCACTGTCTCCTCTTTCGTTCTTGCTCTTTCATGTCCCACCTTTTTCTAGTCTTTTCACATTCCACACCTGGTGATTTTAGCCCTCTTCGGCAGAATATTTATTCCCCCCTTCTTTTTCTTTTTCTTTTTAACTTTTTCTCCAGGGATCAATAAAAAATAGTTAGACTGTCATGAGGGCTGGTGAAGGAAACACACTTGCACACACCCACGCACAAGAGAAAAAAAAACATTACTGAGATATTAAAGTGATATAACTAAACAATTCAAACTGAAGAAAACACTTTTCAAGATATTCTGTAAATTTAATTCTACATAAGGTATATTCTAACTGAACAAAAGGTTGTGACACCTACCCCCTAGTAGCTACTGTTGCCCCCTTTGGCTGAAATAACTGCAGTGAGACGCTTCTTATAGCCGTCTCCCAGTCTCCAACATCGGTCTGAGGAAGGTTTTCCTTACTCCTCAATGCAGAATTCCTTCAGCTGTTAGATGTTTGCTGGGTTTCTTGCATGTACAGCCTGTTTCAAGTCACCCCAAAGCATCTCAAGGGGATCCATTCCAAGACTCTCCATTTCTTCATTTTCAGCCAGTCTTTGGTTAATTCATGTTTTGGGTCATTGTCATGTTGCATGGTCCAGTTCCGCTTCAGCTTTAATGTTCTCACAGTGTCTCACATGTTCCTCAAGCACCCTCTGATACACAGCAGTTCAAAGCAATTCATGGTGGAGTCTATGATGGTGAGCTGGCCAGGGCCTGCTGCAGCAGCGCAGCCCCAAACCAACACACTTGGTATGAGATTCTTTTCCTGGAAGGCTGTCTGTGGTTCATGGTTGGCGTGAACTTGCTGGGAAGACCAGACCTGGTCATGTTGGCAGTTGTTTTAAAAACCCTCCACTTGTAGACTATTTTCCAAACAGCAGAATGACTGATTTGAAAATCTTTTGAGGTCTTTTTTAATCCCTTACCAGACTCATAGGCTGCTATAATTTTTTTTTTCTGAGGGCCTCAGGGAGCTCTTTTGCTCTCATCATGGTGCTCCTTCTCACTTCAACAGTCAGGAGCACACCAAAATAAATGTCCAAGGTTCACCAAATTTCTTTGTGTCCCACTTCACCTGCTGTACCTGTTGGCACTCTCTGGGGTCCGAGAAACTAACCAAGCTCAGTAGGACTACTTTGATAGCTTGATGGCTCCCGTCATCTCAGGTTAGCGCCATGATGTTTGAACGCTGCTGTTATGTCGCAGGTATAACGACTGAATGACTCACTTGGTAATGTTGTTGATGAACTTTATTTTTACAACAGAAACACACTACATCACGCTACCAACTGCTAGGTGACAACAACTATCTTCTCCCCCCGCTTACCACATTCCAACTCACTGCTACACCTAGTGGCTCCTTGTGCAATTACAACATCCGAACACAACATCCCCCCTTTACTTAAGAATGATCAGTGCAGTCACAACATTCCCTTGAATTACTTCTTACGTGCTATTACCTTTTACATTGTAAGCATATCAATACATACGTGTCATTAGCCACATATTATTTGACTATTTTTTTCTTTAAACCACAAAGTCCTTTAGCCAGCCGGGTGGCTTATGCGTTCTGACAGGACGATTTGCAGCTTGACGATCTTGGTCCAGCTCCATTTCCACCCTTCCAGTACCAGTCTCTGGTGGTGATGAAGATGTAGGAAGCCCGGTGGGAACTGAAGCCAAATGGGAAGCATGCCATGCCCTCCCATCATCTAAGATGTAGGTACTTGGGCCCACCTGCTGTTTGATCCTGATGGGGACAGAGAATTGTCGCTGACCTTTCCGGACGTGAACAGGTTTCCGCACACGCACTCTGTCACCTGCTCTGAAGTCAGGAGTGCGAGCACAAGGGCCACAAGTGTGCAGCGCAAGGAGATTGGCACTACTAAGCGTGATCCCCTAAACACCAGGCTGTCACGCACACATAACTCGTGCCTTATTTTGAAGTACGGTTGCAGAACAGGACTCACAGATTTAGAAGACCGTGGCCACCGCTGTTGCATTTGCACACGCAAGGAGGAGAGCTCAGGGCAAGAAGAGGAAGCATCCTGAAACTCTTTGGCAGCCACCGACACAGGGGTTGCAGCCAGTAAAGCAACCAGTTCCGGTTCTGAGTCCTCAGGAGATGAAGATGCGACTGGTAAAGGTAAACGTGAGAGGCAGTCAGCTGTTTGATTCAGGGGCCCTGCTCTGTACACAACATCATATGTGAAGCAGAGAAGGCGCGCAGACCACCGTGCGATGCGCATCCCTGCTCGATCAGTCCCTTTTGTGGACAGGAGTGTTGTGAGGGCCTGATGATCCGTGCGCAGTGTGAATTTCCGACCCCATAGGTATGTCCGCCATTTTTCAACAGCCCAGACACACGCAAGAGCCTCTTTCTCCACTGTTGAGTATTTCCTCTCAGTCGGTGACAGTGTTCTCGATGCAAATGCCACCGTTCGTTCTGTGTTGTCCGGATGCAGCTGGGTAAATACAGCACCCACACCATAATCAGATGCATCAGTAGAGATTATGGTTGGTAGCTCAGGGTTGAACAAGGCTAGCGCCGGGCTTTCCAAAAGCAAACGTTTCACAGTCAGAAAGCACCGCTGCGCCTCACCAGTCCATCCAAACTGAGTTTCTTGACGTAGGCAAGCACGAAGGGGCTCCACCACAGTAGCATAATTAGGTATGAATTTTCCATACCAGGACAGCATTCCCAAGAATGAGCGAAGACTCACAGCATCTGATGGAGCAGGGGCCTGTGCAATGGCCTGCAGGTGCTCTGTGTCTGGTTTAAGTCCCTCAGCAGTCACCAGATGTCCCAGGAACTTCAGGCGGAAAAGCCGAAAGTGGCATTTCTTGTCATTAAGCTGCAAGCCTGCTGCTTTGAGTCTCTGCTGAACTGTATCCAAGGCTGTATCATGCTCTTGTGCGGTGCGCCCGTAGCAGATGATGTCATCAAGGTAGAACTGTACATTAGGTACTCCGTGCAAAACTGTTGCCATTAGCTTTTGGAAAGCTGCAGGAGCTGAGGCAAGACCATAAGGAACCCTGCAGAACCTGAACAGTCCCTCATGAATGATGAAAGCCGTTAAATCCCTGCTGTCAGGGTGCAGCAACACTTGGTGGTATGCGCTCTCCAGATCAATGGTTGAGAACAGCGTTGCACCTGTTAATGCTGAGAGTAATTCCTCCATGTGAGGAAGAGGAAAGCTATCCACCACAACTGCTTTGTTAGGTTCTCGCAGGTCCACACACATTCTGATTTTTCCAATTTTCTTTTGTATTACAACTATTGGTGAGACCCAGGGAGAAGCATCAATGCGCTCAATCACACCAACTAAGAGAAGACGGTTCAGTTCCTCTGACACCGCAGCCCGCACGGAAAAGGGAAGGCGTCTCAGTTTTTGACGTACAGGGACAGCTGTTTGCAGCACCTTCACTTTATGCATGAAACCAACAGCACATCCAAGAGTTGTGGGAAAAGCTGGCTGTGAGACAGAGCACTCCATTAGAGCAGCAGAGGGTGGCGAAACAGAGCGTGTGGATGGTAAATATGCAGTGTTGCCTTCAATGTGCAGATTGAAAGCAGCGATTAAATCCCTCCCCATGAGAGCAGTTCCAGAGTTCACAACATGAAATGTTGCAGGTGTTTCGAAGTCCTGTATTTTCACAATTGCATCCATGCAGCCTATCACTGGAATGGAGGTCCGGGAGTAGGTCACCAGTTGAACAGTGGGCTGACGCAGCAGAGCACGTTTGAAGTTTTCCTCATATATGCAAAGTGGCAAAATGGAGACTGCAGCACCTGTATCCACCGTCAGTTTCATCACCTGTGATGTGTCAGCCACTTTAATGTTGACTGTAACTTGTATCCCGTCGGGGGCGACTGCTCTGTCCACTAACAGCAGCGTGTATTCTGGCAGTTCAACTTCCTTAACTGAATGGGTCTGCAAGGATTGGCACACCCGTGCAAAATGTCCTTTTTTGTTGCAGTTCCTGCAGGTTGCTTTGATTGCTTGGCATTCACTTGAGTTAGCCAAGTGTTTCTCAGAGCCACAACGGAAGCACGTGCGTACAGAAGGGTTGGAAGCAGATTTCTGTACTGGTTTTGCAGTAAAGCGTTGGCGTGGCTGTCTAGGCCTGCATGCTGTGTTCTGTGTTTTAAAAACTTGCACAGGTGCCTGCTGGGTACACGACATGTACTTCGCCTGCTCACTAACTGACTCGGCTTGAGTGGCTAAAGTGATAGCATCTGCTAGCATCAAGTTAGTTTTTAGCAGGAGTCTTTCTCTGATTCAGCAACATGCTCCACAAGCTGGTCCCGGATCATATCATCCGCATTAGCAAAGTCACAAGTTGAAGCAAGTTCTCGGAGTGCAGCAATATAATGCACTATGGACTCTTGAGCCCCCTGGACTCTCTTCCTGAATGTGTGGCGCTCCACGACCACATTTACTGGTGGAGTAAAATGTGCACGTAACGCAGCAACGGCTCTTGCTAGCGTGGTACCTGTGTCCGGCAGTGTGTGAAAAATCCGTTGTCCTTCGGAGCCCAAGCAATGTAGTAACAAAGCACGTAGTCTTTTCTCTGGCCATGCATCTCCACTGGCGTTGATAACCAGAAGATAATTTTCAAACATCCGAACCCACGTCTTGAACGGCATAATCGGGTTTCCCGGGCACGGCAAAAAAACGTCTGGAAACGGCACGTTTGAAGCCATCTTCACTCACAGCTGCACTTGTAGGTTCTCCTCGTCGCCAATTTGTTATGTCGCAGGTATAACGACTGAATGACTCACTTGGTAATGTTGTTGATGAACTTTATTTTTACAACAGAAACACACTACATCACGGTACCATCTGCTAGGTGACAACAACTATCTTCTCCCCCCGCTTACCACATTCCTACTCACTGCTACACCTAGTGGCTCCTTGTGCAATTACAACATCCGAACACAACAGCTGCTGTCAACGCTTGCATCGTCCACTTTCTGAATGTATCTCCGGCCCATTGCATCAGTAATGAAGGCCTGTAACTCTCCAAGTTTCACCACTCTGTGACCACTATTGTTAATGTTGTTTCACCATTGTTTATGTACATTTTATTTACCTGCGATTTCAGATTTCAGATTTCTCTGCCTTTGAGTCAACAAAGTCAATGAAAACAGCCATTTAAATTACTTGGCAGGGACACAAAATTGCTGGTTTCTACTTCTCTTGTGGTGATTTGGATTTCATTTAAACTAGAAGTAAGCAGGTTTCTATTTTTCTTTAAATTTTACTTTGTACATGAGCATTCATAAGTATGCTTTGAAAATTGAGATCAGATATGCAGTGAAGAGGTCCATGTGCTCGATGTCGCTTTCTAATTTGGAACTGTGGCAACTAGAACACAGCAATGTTTCCAAGTTCTGAACTCTGAAACTTGCAGAGGTCATAAAATCCATACTTGTTGCATTTAATAATAGAGGAAAAGAGGGGGCAGAATAGGCATGTAAAAAACCACGGAGAAATTAAATCATTTTTTCCATATTTGAGGGAGGAAAAGTCTAATGCCCCTCAACAGAGTCCTACTTAGATAATGTTTACTTTTTTAGCTGTGGTGGCAAGTGATGAGCGTGGGGGCCACCACCACTACGGTGCCTTTCAGCAATGTACCTGGGAGTCTGTGATTCTGGGCCCCTTAAAGCTACTGCCACATGACATTACCTTCCCAGGTCACAAGTAACTATCATCGAGCCTTTATCTCTGTACATATGAGAGTAATTTGAGATATTTAATACCTACTTGATACATGAGGTAGGTTTCTGATCTCTGGTTTAGTGAAACTGGGAGGTTTCAGAGGAGAGGAGGAGCTGCTGGTCACCTCCCCACCTTACTGCCCGTCTTTGAGGGCTGGTATGCTCTTGTGTTTTAGTTTGAAGCATTTTTGAAATGTATGTAGTTTCAATATTCAATCAAAATATATGGAGTATACAAGACAAGTGTGTACTGTAACAACAGGTAAGAGATAACATTTGACTAACATTTAACCCCCCCCCCCGAACTCAATTTCAGACTTCACAGCCACATTGAGCATGTTAAATGTAAAAGCTCATGACAGCTAAATTAGAAAACCCAAAGAGTTGGAGGATGGCAGGAGAAAGTCTGTTTTGTTTAAGACAGAAACCAATATATTGGATATATCTATTTACAAATGGTGAAAAAAAATAATTAAAGAATATAATAAAAGCAAAATTAAAGACTCAAGGGTTTTGGAATGTTATAAGTCGAAACTTTAACCCACAACTTATTGCTGCTAAATGTGGATCTACAATCGATAAATCTCAGGGGTACTTATTATTGCACAATTTTGTTTATGTATTTATCATTGCAGTCAGGTGAATTTCTTTACAAAAACCAGGGGATTTAGAAGAGGTAGTAACATGCACATAATTGAAAGATTTTGGAGCCCAGAAAATAGTCATATAAAAAATGTTGAGCCTTTGCTGCGAAACAGTTTGCACTATGCTCCAATCAGCTATTACACATTACAACACAATATTTTATTATACATCTGTCCGATGTGGTCTAAAACAATAGAGGGTATTCATTTAAAAACCTTAAAGCTGTAACACATTCCATCTATAATCACTGGCGGTAATGAAAGACAGTCTCAAAGCGCGGCTGTGATGTTTTCAACAACATCAAACGGCTGATTATGACTTTGCAGCGTCCACAGCTGCCAGGTGTTCTCCCAGAGCTGACTATGATGTGAACAAGAAAATAACTGCCCCCATTTCATGAATTAAACACAGCTCTGCTGGTCTTTCTCAATGAGTACAGTTGCTTTTTAGTCATCACATTACCACAGCATTAGGCCAAAGCACAGGTTTCAGTGATTTGTACATGTTTAGTTACTCTGTTAAGAAGAACAAGTGAAAACCTATGGACACCTATGTAGTATTAATCACCCCTGTAAACAGCATTTACCAGGTGACAAAGAGACTGGGATCAGTTTAAAATTAGAGATAATGACAGAGGACACAAAATTTCTATGTTGCTCACTGAAAACGGATTTTCCTACATGAGAAGCAGCTGTAGTTGTCCCTGATCAACAAAGTTGTAATAAATACACAGAAAAAGTAATGTATGTAAAAGTAATGTACCATAAACCAACAACAGTTCCTAGTTGCCTCTACCTCCATCTGATACCGGTATCCGACCATTGCTGCGATTCCTCTGTGAACACAAATCAATTCCTACACTAAGATTGGTTTCTCGTCATATTAGTCCTAGATTTGATGAACTGTACACGTTATTAAAAACACCTGGCATACCTAAAGTATGTAATATGTCAGTGTATATCTGAAAAGAGGTCATGCGGCATGAGTGAGGTCAAGCGTATCAGAATTCATGTGGCTTTTTACGTGTAGATATAAGACTTCTCATCATCAGCCTGCACCAGCAGCGCTGGGAAAGTCAATCTTTCACATGTGGCTGGACAAGTCTTCCTCGTCTTCTGGAGAAGAATTTCACCAGTAACACTTCTGCAGTTGGCTCTATTTTGTACCCTACTTTAATCAACTCTTCCACTTTAATACAGTCTCAAATATACCATGTTTTCTGTTTGGGGCTATAAATCACATTCAGAAAGGTGTTGAAATATCAGTATAATGATCGTCAATATTATACTATTATTATGATAGCACAAAACATAGCGGTAAATGGATGGACACATGTGTAAGCACTTACCTCACTAATCCTGCAGCATTTGTCCATGTACTCCTCCAGACTGTCACTGGAGGCACTTTGCCTCATAGACTTTGGTTCCTCACCCATCCTGTCACCGCATGACCCCACTGAGGGCTCCCTCATGTTTTCTGAGGAGGTTTCCTCATTTAAAACACTGATCTCCTCAGATTGTTCATGTTTCTCTCCTTCAGAGACAGTTTCTGATGCCCTGCTGGGGTCCGTGTTCTCACCTGTGTGCAGGTCTGCTGCCACAGCTATGGAGCTACATTCCTGTCTGTGTATCAGTACTCTTTCTTGAGTATCCACTGTTGAATTCAAATCGTTGTCTACTGAGTCGCTTGCATGCTTACTTTCATAACTCTGCGCATTTAAAACTAGTCCATTTGAAGGGCAGACGGGATCAGGGCTTAAGTTACTAGAATCACAGGAGGACTCTCGGCTGTGAACTACAAAACTCTGCTCTGAGCCTGTTGGCGTGGAGGGAGAGTTAGCGCCACTGGCCAGTTCCACTCCAGAGTCCTCTGATTCAAACTTGTACAACCGCGGGAGCTGAGAGTCTGAGAAAATGGCAGACAGGTAGTCTGAGCCAGACTCCCTCTGAGGCTGGCTGGACTTGTCATTGAGGTGGGAATTCATCTCAGAGGCTTTGGTACGAGCCAAGATGTCCTGGTCAGAAACTGACGTTGTTGAGATGGTGGAGACAGAGTCATCAGCCATCAGGAGACTTTCATGGAAGTTGTTGAAAGGTTTCATTTTTGTCAGGACAACCTCACTTCCAAGTACGGCATCCCGGTCTCCTTTCCCTGTTAAACACATAAAGACAGCCTCAAATCAACACATCTAAAGCACAAACTACTGCCACAAAAATTCAAACCTCTGATTTACATTATTGAAACAATGATACAATGAAATCTTGTTTGGTGGCGGTGGTGACTTAAATAAACCACAAAGATTTACATCACCATGGTTTGATATTCACAGAACTCTGGCTGTCAGCAGCATTGTTTGTGTCCAAGATTCACATTTTATTGACCTCAGAGCTTTTCATTTGCTGCAGTGTCTCCAAGACGAGAGTCATATTGTGCATCCCACGCCCACTTCAGCAGTACCTTTGCAGTGCTTGTTACCTGAATCTATCTCTGTCTTCATATTCGAGCTTAGAGTTAATAGTCTCTTTACACAGTCTTTGTCTTTGTTATGCCTCAAAGGAAATGAGACACCTTGAAATACCTGAGCCTGAGCCAAAATTCAATGAAGCTCAGGACCGCAAGGGTATGTATGATTGTAAGATCCTCAGCACTAACTACATTATACAATACCTGGTCAATGTTTAACTGTAATACATTTAAAGGGCATTTAAAAACAGTACTGTTGAAGCACAGATATACAGATAATTAGTATATCAAACAGACTTATATAAAATTATTTAGTGTGAGGTTTTTTTATCTTAAATAGCACAATAATAATCACCTCCCTCTACGGAGTTTTTAAGAGGCAGAAGAGATGTTGTGAGTCAAAGGGTGGAGGTCTGGGCAGCGTGCCGAACGATTCTCAGGTCTCACTAGATTAGAAAGGTGGTTTGTTGAGCGGACATTTTGATTGTAACTAGACATAAATAAAACTCATACTAAAACATCTTTAAATTTAACAAATCCTAAAGTGCATAATATTCACTTAATGATAAAACTAGATTACTTATGATGTTATGAAATATTAGTATCAAACCATGATCGCATCCAGAACATAAGAAGTGCTTTGACATTTTAGGCTAAAACACTGATGGTACGATGCTGGATTTTGCCACTTCAGCTTCTAAAGACTCTGCAACACGTCTCTTCCTGTGATAAATAGGTTTGTGTGTTTGTATGTTGGTTCAACATAAAAATTGACAGCTCGGGTCATTTAAAGGGGATTATTAAGAAAACATATAGTGTTGAAAGCATTTATTTAGGTGTTACAATTGAACAGAAAATCAAAATTTGGGGATAATGCAGCCTTGACACCTTGAGCTTCTGATTGGAGGTTAACTGACGCTATCCATGACTCTGGATGGATATTTCTGAGCAGCATCCATCCATCCATCCATCCATCCATCCATCTCCTATATCCCCTACATCCTGTTCTGACTCGTGAGGGGACTGAAGTCCATCTCAGCAGACAACCCCCTAAAGAGGTTGCCAGTCCGTCACAGTTACACAGATAAAAAACAACAACCATGCATGACCATCTACTTGTACGTGTTAGAAACATTAGAATCTCATAGCAACCAAACAAATGCTGCCAGAGTAGTCAGAGGAAGCCCACACAGGCGCAGTAGAGACATGCAAACATCACAAAATAAAGGCCTGTGTTGAGATTTCTTGCTGTGAAGCAACAGTCAAAATAAAAGGACAAAACAAAAGAAAAGCGCTGAATAAATCATTTTCAAGTCCGCTGCAGTGGTAATTATGAATCATTGATGAGTCATAACAGCGATCACAGTCGCTGAGAAGCAAGATTATAAAAATGAATTGCTCTTGTTAATATGCATCTTAATTTTTTGATTGATTTAACTATTTTAGATTTCTTTCACAATCTTTCTTGAATCTGACATACAGCACACCGCTTCAGAGCTCTATATGCGATGTGAGAGAGAAAATTAACTTTCCACTGTTTACTCTCTTGACGCTTTAAGTGAGTTACCAAGCAGAATCGTTGAAGCAGTGGAGAACCTCTGTCCACTTTCCTTTGCTGACTGTGAATGTTTATTTTAAAATGTTTCATTTTATTTCCTTATATCCACAGTTTGGACATGTTGGGCTTTTTCTGCTGAGTTGGCCACTCTGGTTTTGCCATGAGAGGAATGGAGAACTAATTTCCTGTTTTTGCAAAATACAGAGGAAAATAGTTGAATGTATGCAGCTATTTTTCATTGTCACTTCCTCAACCTGTCTTTGGTGGGATGTGGGGGTGGGGGTGGGGGTCCAAGTCATTGAAGCACTGAGTGTTCATGTCTACTGAATGGTGGCACAAATTAGTGTTTACTGATTCTTGTGAAATCCAGGTCAGAATCCAGGTCAGAATAATGTACACCAATTTAGTCTGCAGCAATGAAAAACAATAGTTACTAAACCCAAACCTCTCCCAGCTGACAGAGACACAGAAAACCCTTTACCTTAGATTTGTTGGTTTATATCAGAGCTCTTCTCCTCCTCTGGACCATATTTTTTTGTTTTTACAACTGTTTGGATGTGTTACATGCGCGCTCAGACCAAACGCCAACTATCTCACTTGCTCACCCTCTGAGGAACTACGTTTTGTTGCAGTTCCCCGACTGGCCGCTAGAGGCTCCAAAAGAGAGTCACTCTAATTGACTCTAATGTTAAAATGTCAAAGTTTAGAGCAGAAATAAACACATTTACAGCCTGGTTCAAAACACAATTTTGATCTCAATCGTTTGATTTCACATCCATGATAACTCTGAGGGGGTGATTTTTTTTTTTTGTACCACGCCAGGAGAGTTTATATCAAGCATTAAATTTATATCTAAAATTTATATCATGCTACCGCCCTTGACTGCGACGGTCATTTTTATTTTGTCGTCGAGTCACATATGAAATGGTATATCCTCTTTAAATGTCTGCCGGAAGCTATTTCGTCTGCGTTTGATTGACATGCAGTGGGCGTGTCCCCCGTGGCATGGCTGCCCCTCATTGGTCTTCAGGAACCAGGAACCAATGCGTCACACGTGACCTTTCATCGTTAAATACAATCTGTGGCTCAGACACTAACACTTGAATTAATGTGAAAGATAATTTCATTGATATAAAAAGAACTGATTAGTTCATAGACAGAGAGAAAATGTATTACAGAAAATATAGAAAATCCAATTATAATTTGTTATCATTTGTCTCTGTATGCCAGATTATTCAAGAGGCTAATATGAGGCTGTCCTGGAAAATGAACTGAAGCGAATCAACTTATCAGAAAAATAAAGGAATCAAAGCTTTTACACACACACAAAATAATCAATAGGAATAAAATAGGGTTTTGTCCTGGTTTTGTGTGGTTTAAAATAATACTGCAGATCATCACATCAGCTTTGACCATTAAACAACTACTGAGCCGTCTACGTCGTTCTGGTACTCGGCGACATAAACTGCAGCTCTGTCATCCCCAACATCTTAGCATCCAAGTCATCTGTTCTCAATTAGCAGCATTAGGAAGATGCTGATCTGTTTTTGGTGACAGAGAACGTCAAGAATTGATTTCCACAAACCAGGAATGTGACATGTGAACCTCTGAGTTCAATTAAATTAGTTATTAATTCCAGTTAAGCAAAGAAGCAACAGAGTTTTCCTTTCTAGAATCCAAACGTCGGAATTTTAACCTCTGCCACGCTGCTATGATCTTTGCATTCTCACACAGTTTCCTGCTGCATGCCAGCTCTTGTGAAGCACCAATACACAATAAGAAGGAGAGCAGGTTGACTTTAATTATACGCTGAAGTCATCTGGCCAACTCAACCATGTAATCTGACTTCTTGCTATTGTGATACAATCCTTGTCTGTCCCCTTCAATCCTCTCTATGCAATCAGCATGAGCTGGACAGGTGTTGCCCTGATCTAGTTGTCCTCACCCTTCACAAATAGCACAAACAGATTTTCTATCCTGTAATTGTCTGCGCTGGCTGACTCAGCCTATTTACAGCCTCTGTGCACAACTAAACCCAACAACATATCATTACAGTCAGTCCACCTCCCCCAGCCCATTCCCAACTCATCCTAAAACCTGTTTTCTGTCTCAAAACATCCCTCAGCCATTTCCCATGATATTCATTACACATTCTAAGCAAGACTGCTCATCTCCTACAAAGTCAGAATTTTTAGGACTGGTTAAAGTAGGGTAAGTGGATTGCCCTGCTGCCCCCCACTGATGCCTTAGGCTCAAACTCCACAAGAAAAAAGAGCTCTAAGCTGCTAGAGGGCTGGAGTGTAAACATAGCTTTCATCCAGAGGTTAACAGAGGCCAGGGGCTGCTGGGATATTAAAGAACACATCGCTCCTGCTAAATATCCTGGATTCACAGAAATGCTTAACTCCATTAGCCAAAGAGTCAAATAGCAATGAAACACAGCTGTAAGAAGCCATGATACAGAATGAAGAGGTTTACTTGTTTACATTTTACATATCAAAATCTGCTGTTTTTTAAGAGCTTTTTTTAAGAGGTTTCTTCAGTTTCAGACTCAAATCTCAAACAAAGAAGTATGAAATCACAAAAAGTTAAAACAAGCCAATAGAGTGGCCCAGAAGAGGTGTCCATAAGCGTCCATAAGTAAATGACTTGACTAGTGAGGATGATATAGATTTATTCTGTCTGATAAAACTGGCTGCAGTAGAACGATTATGTCTACAGCATCAATCCCTCCTTGCGGTTTAAATGTACATTTTGATGTGCAGACTGTGGAGAAGAGGCAGCAGTCTACCAACAAAGCTTATTATTCAGACCATGACCCAGGCTTATTTACGGGTGTTTTGCACCTGTAAATAAGCCAGTTTCTCTCGTTCAAACTAGAAACCTCCGAAACACTTCTGTTTGTTGTGGTGTGTTGTCTATATCTCAGTTCTTTGGTTTTCAAACAGCTTTTGCCTTCAGCAGCAGGTGTGAGCTGTCTAACTTTTTTAAAGCAGAAAACAGATTGTTTCAGATCTTAGGAGGCTTTCTAAGGCAACACATGCAGGCATGTGACGTCCTCAGGCAAAACTGTTAGCACAGTTGCTCTCCTGAGCACAGGAGGTCATAAACAGGCTGAGACAGGCCTAGGATTTTACAGCCCAGGTGGGTTGTGGGTATGTCAGTGTCCTGTAACCAGTCTGGGTGGTCAGTGATCAAGACTGACTGCAGATCTGCTAGAGCTGCAAACAAAGAGCAGAAGGACGACTCCTCCAGTCTTTTGTTAAACTGTTGAGAGACTCTAGTTTGTAGTTATTTTTTAAGCATGATCTAATGTAAACTAACACTTTTCTTTGCTGAGGCAAGTGTGCCAATAGTTTAAAGGATTTCAATTGATCATTAGACTTAAAACATTTTTTAAAACGTTTTCATGTTTTGTTGAAAGAGTCTTGCATGCTTTTTTTCTTGACTGGACCGGACTAGTGTCCGACTGTAAGTTGGCGTTGGTCAGGTCTCTCTTTTTCTCCTACAATTGGTCCAAAGCTGCTGCTGTTTTTCTAACTGAAACCAATAAGAAACACCAAATTGATCAAATTCACCCCTTCACTGTCTGCCTGTGCCACTACAGATTGATTTTAAGATTTTATTGTATATCTACATACCTTTTAGTGGGTTTGTGCCATCATATATAGCAGACCTTAAAGCCCTGAGACCTCAGATATGTAAATATCACTTTCACACTTCAAACCCTAAAATTGTATTGATTTCAGTAGGAACGTTGCACATTCTTTTAGGGAAATAACAGGCTTCAACGGTTATTGATTGTAAAGCTTGTGCACATTTATTTTTGTATAACAGCTTAACACTGAAAGACAGCTTTCAAATCAGACAGTCCTAGATACACAAGATATAAATCTAATATAATTAAAAAGTGAGTAGATGACTGTGGGCCGTGGAGTCTATCTAAGCTGTCTCAGACTCAAAGTAATTTTTGTAATTCTACACTTTACTGAAATAAACTCAGTGGGCACAGCAACATATTATATTATTATGTATTAAATATAATTTTATTTTGGGGATTATCAAAGCATTATTGAATTGAATTCATACCCACATTTTTGCAACTAGCGCTTAAGTTTGATTTGTATGTTTGAAATTGGAAAAATTCAACTATACCATCTTTTTTTTTTTTTTACCATCAAACATGCAAATACAATACAAAATTGATAATGACACAGAAATATTGTCGTTTGACAAACTGCATTTCACACCTGCATAATACTCCACAAAGACTCCACAGTCACTGAACTGGTGACTCATCTGTCAACACGTGCTGAAGCCGGGATCTGCAGTGTCATCAGACCTATGGACGATACCCAGACTGCCTCTACTTATCAAAGTTAATGCCCCCCTCCCTGCTCTGCTTTGTGCTATCAGACACCATTAAGATAGCACAAGAATGTGCAGGAGCACTGTAACTCAAGTCAAAACTCTTTGGTAATAATTTCTTTTGACACTTTAAGGTTTGACATCTCATCCCTCCAAATTAAAAGCCATTGGGGTTTTATGAATTTGCCTCCTTGAAGCACAAACCAAGAAGCATATATATCTGTCATTATGGGAGTAGTTTAGTGAAACTTCATCTATTGCTGCTGATTATTTCATTCGTTCAGGTGAAAAATGTTGTGAATGGTGCATGCATCACTGGTTATTTATTACACTTAATAGTCTTATTGACAACTTGTTTGTTTGTATGGTACAGATGCAGTTCTTTGGAATTACTGCAGTGATATTAATTAAATATGCTGGGCAGCTAGTGACTTGTTTCTGTTGTTAAAGTTTAATATAATCTACTCACAGCAGCTGAGTCTTTGTGACTATTGAGTCAATATAAAGGTAAATTATCTTGCACTAAAGCACCATTTTAAATTGTTCCAGGTTCTATGAGGCACTTTAGGTCACCATCATATTAAGACTGGATGGTGTCTATGGCTAACCAATGAGTGATACATCATCACATTAGTTATTGAATTGTCTCACTAAATAAATAGCACCAATGCATAATTATTAAACTGCTTCATTATTACATCCACTTTTTAATGTAACAGTAGAAATGATGACTTGACAAACTATATTTTCCTGTTTGGCAAAGAAGAAAAATATCTCTGAATGCCTGAATTAAAACTAAATGTGAAACTAATGAACAAATAACTGGATATCTGAATATTCAGATACAACCATTGTGCTGTACTAATAAATGAAACTATAATAGATTAAAGATCATATGCTGAAATTTGACTTTTTATCTATGGTCATGAAGAGAACAGTTTCGGTAGGTTCCCTCACTATCATATCTCATCAGAGCATTTGTCAGTCCTGTTCGTCGTGCGTGCTGCTGTAGTGCACACATTACTTCACTCATCTCAGCAACCCAGATTCCTGATATATTAGTAATGGTTAACAACCCTCACATCATACTGCAGCCCATCCCATCACCGAATTCCACTGAAACTACTTCCATGTCAAAGACTTCAGGAAGGAGTTGTCAAATGTTTACTGGAGAGTTTGACAGATATTCAGAAAATCTTATTTTTTCTTTAGAGGTTTAAATCATGAAAAAGGACCATCAGCTGAGGCTGTGTGTTATTTCATTCAGGTTCAGCTCCCCTGACATCCTGCCACTCCCTTCTGAACTGATACACAGATAAAACAATAACAGGGACAGACCAGCCCACAGCAATAAAAAGCTGCTCCCTGCTGCACTGTACACAATGTAAGTGTTATCTTTACAACGGCCCTTTCTTCCTACTCTCAGTAACAAGGAAAACAATAAGACTGTTTTCAAGCAGCGCAAAGGGGCTGCTCACAGCAGCAACAATGAGGAGATTCATCATGCTTCCCACGACAAAACATCTGTGGGGCTCGCTGCTCGGCAGGTGTGGACTCTCATACTGTAAATAAGCTGGCAGTGATATCTGAGTGAGGCTTGGACATGGAATGCAGAGCAACCTGACACCAGGATTAGAAAAAGGAAGATGAATGAGGCTGAGAGCAGTCACTGTGTTTCTGCAGCTTCGTATTGGTTATGATTTGGTCTAAGACCTTTGTACAAATCTCTAACACAAACTGAATTATGCTGCTCATGAAATATTCATCACTTTTCAGGCTGCAGTCTCAAATTCCTGAAACACCCCCTGAAAGTTTTCTTGAAAAGAAGAAATACAGCTTTAATATTGTCATTTTTGTTTGTTTACCCATGAATTTTAGGCATAGGCTTGTAAAACATTGCACACAATCACAAACTAAAGGACAATTATTATCAACACATCTGTGGTCTAACAAAGTTTTGAGCCTGTTTCAGCCAACATTTTTAACCGTTCAACTACCAGATGTACTGTTTGAATCTGCTGTTTGAATCGGCCGTTTGAATCTGCTGTTTGAATCGGCCGTTTGAATCGCGTTCGAATCGGCCGTTTGAATCTGCGTTCGAATCGGCCGTTTGAATCTGCGTTCGAATCGGCCGTTTGAATCTGCGTTCGAATCGGCCGTTTGAATCTGCGTTCGAATCGGCCGGTTGATTCTGCCGTTCGAATCGGCCGTTTGAAACTGCCGTTTCAATCTGCTGTTTCAATCGGCCGTTTCAATCTGCTGTTTGTATGTTTGAATCTGCCGTTCGAATTTGCCGTTTGAATCTGCCGTTTCAATCGGTCGTTTCAATCTGCTGTTTGAATCGTTGCTTTCACTGGACTCGTTTACAGCAGTGGGCAGCTATATTTTTAGCTGGTAAATAAAATGAACTATTTAGCAGTTTCAGAAAGAAGAATAACTGAATGGCAGAACCTAAAAATTATATCTCATATCTAAAAGTATAACTCCTGCCATCAAGTCAAGACTGACTGACTATCAGAGAGAATAATAATGTATAATCGAGTTGAATCGAGCTGAACTGAAATAAAACACAGTTTTTCTCAGAAAGCGCTGCTTATCAGATATTGTGATGATCCAGAACTTCATAATTGAATGCCTGGTGTTTCTACAGGAATAGTCTTCTGGATGTCAGCAGGAACCATAACTGAGATGTTAGAATGAGGCTGCTATGAACAAATAACAGACAGTTTGTTTTTTTAAACAGACATTCATGTTAAAAAAGCTGTACCTCCATGTTAATAGAAGGGTTAAAAGTATCCGGATATCAACACGTAAAAGCTGTTTGGCCACAGGATATATTTAGCTTTTTACTCTTTGATTCTGCAATTTGTCCGTATTTCTGTCCTTAAAACTGTCGTACATTGTTCCTCTGAGGTCGTATTTACCTCATTTTTAGAACCAGTGAGAACAGATTATTTTCTTATATTCTCAGTAAGTAAAACCTTAGAAGTGAAAGTGGAACCGCTGCCTTTTGAAGATGGCCTTCGTGGCCTGTGGAGAAAACTCAAAGTTACTTATGAACCTCTAAATTAAAGCTTCTGCTTAAGAAGTGCACAATCTAAATATTTGCCAAAATATATGTCTCTGACATCAATTAGCCATACTGTATCCAAGTCACCAAAATTAATAATGCAATTTAAAAGATTTTTTGCCTTATATACTAATCAGCATATCTATATAAATACACATATTAGCCTATTTATGATTCCACACTGTCATGGAAAAATTAAGCTGTAGCTTATTTCTAGCAGTCTTTTAAAAGCTTTAGATGTATAAGTCTTTCTTTATATCGCTGAGATTCTGTTCTCCTGTAACAAATGCTCTCTTAAAGATGTTTTTAACGCATGTTTTTACGCAGGTCTGTTACACTGTGGCAACCACAGCAGATGTGGCACCTCCCTATTTTTATTAAAGCCTTTAAAATAAATGAGCAGACCAAAAACTTTTTATGATCAATAAAATGAAGTATCAGCTTTTAAAAGATGGCTTTGGGCCCTCCGGCATGTTATTTGTAGAAACAAACATTTTATTGCGTGGGAATTCAGCTCTCAACAGATTTAATTAATCTCAGTCAGTCAGTGTTGTAGGATGGAGCTGCTGATCTCACTTGACTAGAACACGTTGCTTCCCATTAACACGTCCCTGTAAATTAAACTTTGAGGGTAGTTACCGCTTCTTCAGATGCCTGTCATATACCACAGAAAGCACTGCAGATAGTCCCTGTCTTTACTGACACACATGCTTTGCAAGGATTTAAAAATGAAAAGAAAAAAGACAGGCTACATAATAGCATTGGGGTGTGTTGACATCTGTGTGCTATAAGAATCAGCGCTGTGAAATAAAACACTCTTGTTAAAAGCAGCAAACATAGTTGAGTAAGGCTGAACAACAGGGAGAGATAGTAGATCACTTTACCTTTCCTCCAAGGAGCCAGGATGGAGAAAGACTTCTGCCAGCTGATGAGGAGCCCAGCCTTTTTAATTTTCATACTCATGTTGCTCAAATAATCACAGATGTCTGGAAAATGAAAATTAAAAAAAAAAGGGAAAATGTGCCGAGAGATTTCTCATTGATGTTTTTTTGTTTGTAGAAAAAAGCAGCTGCGGTAGAAAGTTTCAGTTCAGAAGCTGTCCTGGACCTGGGTCATGATACCTGTCTTTGCGTGTCTGCTGGACTTCTGCGGGTTGTGAGTGAGTGTGTCAGGGTGTGCAGGGTGTGTGTGTGAGTACAACCAAATCCTCCAGCTGAGGGGAGTAAAGGGGCGGGGCTTCGGGAGCAGCAGTCAGAGTCATGAGAGCAGAAGAAGTGGCAGCCAGCCAGAGGCTGAGAGGTGGAGGACGAGGGAAAAACAGGACTGAGAGGCCTGGCGGTGTCAGCCCCCAAAACATGGAGAAGAAGAGCAGGAATAGTTACAGAACCTGTTCTGTAGTTCTGCAGTTACAACCTTAAACCTTAAACAGTTGCAATGAATAACTAAAAGGAAGCATCCAGACATTAAAACCAACACATTAAAAATCACACACACACACACACATGCACACACAAGGCTTAAACACAAGAATGATCACAAAAGGAAGTAACATTATTCCAACCCCATTTCAGGAAAAACACATGGTATAAACTGTGTTTCCACTGCTGGAACAGTGGGTGGGTATAGTCCCCATATTTTAGTATTTCCATTGTCAAAAGCTGGCAAACGCACCAATATAACTGGTCCACACCACTTTTTGGAGTTTTCTGTGGGAGAGATTTATAAAACCAGTGGTACAGTATTTTAGTTGTGCAGCTAGAAACACGGCCATCCTAAAAATCATCAAGTTCACGCAACGTAGTAGGAAACACAACGCAGTAAAAAAATATGATTAAAAATGATTTATCTTCATAGAGTAATTGTGGTGTATGCATTTACGTGCAAAATTAACATTCCCTCCATTAATCCTGTGTTTTAAAATGATCAGGTTGTTGTTGTTTTATATATATATATATATAGTATATATAGTAGAGTAGAAAGATTCATATTTTGTTGTTTGTCTGAGGGTGTATTTGCCTAATATTAAGACCGACGACAATTAGATGATTTGTATTATGTTTTAAACAGAAATTAATCAGATTTAAAGAGGGGAGTACAGAATTGGCATGTAATTGTAGCAAACTTCGATGGAGGAGCAGTTTCCTCTGGATCATGGGAGAAGAAAACCTGCAAATGAAATTTGATCACGTGGATCACAAGAAACAAGAAAGAACTCGAACGCTTGTAACCAGAATTAGATCTTTGTGGCAGTGAAGAAACATTTATTTCATAACCAATTTTAGGTAATAGATATGCAATGTAATCCCATATAGAAACTAGACTCTAAAAGTGTAAAGCTGAGTTTAGCCTTTTGCTAAATCCCTTGCGAAAACTCTGCATCACCCCCGGATTTGACCGTGGCTTTTTTTTGTTTGTCCCCACCCAGTAAGTCTGTATAGGAACAATTCTGCTAAAAAGATGTTTTAACAGCAGAAATGGCAGGAGGGTGGCCATGCTTTCTGTAACTATCCACTCTCAGGAAATACCAAATAATGGATCAAATATTGTGATAAAAGAGGTCATCACAGTGTCACTTTCATGGTTGTAACTCTCAATATTGCAAAGAAGTGCACTGAACACCTTTATTCCAGCACTTGAGTGTATTATATTACTCTGAAAAGTGTTATCCAAGTATTATATTTCACCCAAATATTGACCATTTATTGGAAATCAACATAGTTAGATTTTCTTTCAAACACCATGCCTCTGTTTCTCACTAACTAGAAAAACAAGCATTGTGATGGAATTGAACACACCCACATCCTCCCTTCAGGTCACGCTGGAGTCAGGGGCCAGTTTCACCAAGCAGCTCTAGGAAAGATTTCCCTTATAGTTCTTCAGGATTAGGAAATGGGAACTCAGTTGCATTAAAAACCTTTTAATTCTGTCCTTAGTGTCATGCATTAGTTATTAAAATAAAACTTGTGTATTTTAAATAAAATACAATGTCTGTTAGAGACTAGGGGAAAGCCAGTTTGAACAGTTGGGCAATGATTTGAAGGTCTGTCGTGAGTCAGAGTTTCTGACGTGGGGTGGAAGGGAATCCAGTAGGGACTGACGTGGTCCTGGCAGTGAAGGCTTGGTCGCCAGTGGTTTATCTTTAATTCAATTCAATTTTATTTATATAGCATCTATTACAACACAAGTTGTAATAGGCGCTTTCCAGAGACCCGGAACATGACCCCCGAGCAATTATTACTTTATACATTCTTATTTCTTTAAAGCTACGTATCCCATGGGTTTGACAGAATCCTTCAACATGTTAACAATGACATTATTTAACAATATAAATCAGAATTCATGTTTCAGAATTCATCAAGAGTAGTTCTTCTCCATTCAGCAAACGTAGTTGGAATAGAAACATTTGACCAACATCTTTATCATGGATTTCCGTTCATAGGACATCTGCATTTCATTTGATGCAATGCATTAAGCAGACGTGCACCCACTGATGTTCACTGAAGAGGCTGACATGCAAGCTCAACCATCCAACCCATGCAGATAAACACATTTTGAAGTCACAGTGGCCCTTTTATAACCTCTTTACATCACAGCCAAGTTCAGGACCATGACACACTCAGATTCCAGTGTGGAGGTCTTACACATCTGGATCAAATACAAATACAATCACAATATACAAATCACTTCACTAACTCCAAGAATAATGAACAAGAACAAGAACCACTTCAAGAACCATGCCCATTAAGTTTTAAATGTGAAAAAAATAAAAATCACTTTTTTTTCCTCTGACATGTCTTTAAAACGAGTTTACTCTTCTTTTGTGATATGAAAACATGTAAAACAGTAATGGTTGTGCGTGCTGTGAGTCATTAGAATCTCAGTTCTCTTGTGTAATGCAGTCAGTGCCTCAACTATAGTGAACTAAGGACATCATTTACAAGGTTCTGCAGAACACTCATCCACCCACTCTCTGTTAAGGGGACATGGAGTCCTAAGTGTCACATTTAAGGAGAACATCTGGGGGCCAGTTGGTTTATGTAACTGGTTTCCAGATCTTCATAACATTCTGGTCTCTATGTGTGTGTGGAGAGAGAGAGAGGAGGAGTGGGTGACTGATAAAGTAACAAAATCAGGAGGACAAGGATTCCCCCCTCACCTCCTCTATAAGTCCTACCAGCCCTGTATGCAAGAAGCCGGACCTGACTAACGCTATATTTAAGAACAGTTCAGGTACAAACCTGGTTAGAGCATAGATCACATCTACACACCTAGGTTGCTGACTATTATGTTAGCCACAAATATATGGAAAAAACAAAGAAAAGTTGTTTCCCAGAAATAAATCCAAGTTCCAAATAATATCAGTGATAGTCAGACAACATCAGGACAATGAGTCTCCTAAACTATTGAGACAAAACCAGGACAACATGTCACATGTTTTTCCATTTTCAATCCACAGTTAAACAAACTGCTGACATAATGCAGAAAAGTCATTAAATAAACAGGGTTTTAATGGCAGAACGTACAAGAGAAAGTTGTTGATCTCCAGTTAATCAGTAAATAAATAAATGCATTGACGCATGTCCGAAGATTGCTAAACACATCTTGATGATTTAAACTACTAGCAGAAATGTTTTTTAGGACTAAAGACTGTTCAGGAAGAACAATCTGCACGATGTTGAGTAAAAGCAATGCATCAAAACAATGGTGAAGTATGGTGGAGGGGTTGTGATTTAGACTCGCTTCATTGCCTCGGGGTCTGACCATCTCCTGGAAGGGAACATGAATTCCCAAATTCACCAAAATGTCCTCCGGGATAATGCCAGGGTGTACGTCCACTGTCTGACTAAGTAGAAGTAGAAGTTGGCGATGCAGCAGAACTCCAGCAGCAGAAATCCACCACTGAATAACTTCAGACAAACAAAAGTCCTCTTCTGGAATATTCCAGTCAGTCTAGACCGTAAACTTATAGAGATGCTGTGGACTGAGCCATTTGCACCAAACATTAAACAAATGTGTCTGAACTAAAGCAGTTCTGGAGAGAGGAGTGAGATTTAACTAGCACGGTTCAGTTACTTATTCCTCCAGCACTGGGGATATTTAAAGTAAGATATTATATTAGTTTGCATGTTATCCGCTTGGGAACGTTGGGTTTGTTTACTGTTGTTATTTAGATCCAGATTTGCTCATTTTTTATGGCAGATTAATGCAGTGAACCAGTTAACCCCAAATACCTGACCTCCCTTTTCTTGACACTGTTGTTGAGGGTTTTATTTTATTGTTTATTTATTTTGAGATACATGAAATCATAGTCTGTCTTTGAATAAAATGTCCAAATGACACACCAACACCCAGAGCAGCCTGTCACACCGGACACTAAGCCTTTCTAGTCATCACTAGGGTTTTCGTCGGAGCAACAGAAGCAGAAAATGTATAGTAGCAATTGTGGTAACAAAAATAGGTGAAGGGTTAAGCTGCACACACTACCGTGCATACTGATAACAAGTCTGTTAGAAACATCGGCGTTTGCTTGGAAGCAGTTCAAAGACATTCCCGTTATGAACAATCCCTGCTCACATTAACCTGTTATATGATCTTCCATAGCATCGCTAAACCAAAAAGACCTCCTGAAAATTCTCAAAAAACATAGATGATAAGCATCTTTGAGAGATATCTTAGAAGAATCGTTGGTGTTTAGTTGTGCAGATCCAGCAAAAGCAAAAATACAATGAACCAAGGATGACAGAGCTCAGTCTGGAGAGGGATCGGTTCCTAGATCAATATACTTCAGGCCTGAAAAATGTGATACTGGGCTTCACCTCATGTTGTCAGCATGGAATTCTGAGATCCCTTCTCACAGGTTTCCATGCAATAGTGTACAGTCTACGATACATCTTTGTTGGTATTGATGTAAAGTCTTTTACATGGTCAAATGTTCTGGACCTCAACTTTGATCTGGAAAGTGAATTTTGTATTTAATGCTGTTCCCCAAGCAGCACATTGTAAAGGGGGCAGAGCAAGAACACATCTGTTATCTCTGTCCTGGCCAGGCGATGACTCAGGATGCAGTTGCAGAGATTAGAGTAACAAAAAAACTTTTACTGTGAATTTCACAATTAAACAATTTTTAAAAATCACTCCCCAAGGAGGAAACGAAAAGCTGTACAAACCATAACTATAAACCTAAACTATCTTATGAAACGTTAACAAATCCATAAATCTCTCTTATGGAGGAACAACGAGAATCCAGACGCTGGCTGTGCACAAGGCAAAGTGAACATAAACAGGCAATACACACCGGCAGAGGACAAAGGAAAACCTGGACTATTAAACCCTGGGTAACAAGGGACAGGTGGTGATAATCAGACCAAGACACACGAGGAAGAGAAAGTGAAATGAAACAAGAGGAGAGTTAAGGCTTCAAAATGGGGTGGAAAGCGTCTAGAGACAACTTGTGTTGTAATAGACGCTATATAAATCAAATTGAATTGAAATTAAAACAGGACATGATAAGACAAAATATGGAGACAGGAAAAAACAATCAGCAAAACCCCAGCTTGACCTCAACGCATGTTGGATGTTGGATGTTGGACTCAAGGCTGTTTTTGACAACCTGAGATTTGAAAAAGAAAGAAAAAAAGACAGACTTCTAAATTCAGTTTCAAGGATTCCGGGAATTAAGGATTCGTTATTGTCATACCAGCATTCATTTACATATAAGATGGCACAAAATATAGTATTCAAGGTGTCAGAATGATCCATTTCACACTTTACAGTTTTAAGCCTCGTTTTCAAGTCATCAACAAATGTTGATGGTTTCCAAGGAAACACCAAGATCAACATCCCATGAAAATGAGTGTTCCTTCAAATGTTACTAAACGTGATTTGTGAGGATTGAGGTCATTTCAGAGGTTATGAACAAATATCGAACATGCTAGACGTGTTGCAGGTGTTGGTGAGGGAAGAGCCGGTACAGCAGAGGAGCTACAGCCATGACGCTCATCAGAGACGGCGTCAGGCATAACGAGACAGACACATCTGGAAAAAGAATGCACATAAGAACATCCAGCAACAAACAGAGACCTTGGTGAGTGGACAGGATGGTCCTCTGTTCATGTCAATCCCAGCTTCTCACTTCTCATGTATGTTCTCATGACAACATGCAGTTTGGTGACCAGAAATAAAAAACAATAAAAATCTTGTAGTATTTGATTATTTGGGTGTTGTAAAACCAAATATCAAAGTCTGAACTGTGTTGACAGCTGAAAGTAAAGGTATGAGGGTCATTACGCAGACCCTGAAAGAAAATGGGCATGTGGGAGGGTTACGCCTGTTTTCATGTGACAGATCAACGAGATGACTAAGGCTGAATCCCAATTGCCCTTTGGCTCTACCACTCAACACCTTCCTGTTTTGCTTGTTCATAGGCATAGAGGTCCCAATGCTGTTTTAGATGAAGGGGTAGGGGAGGAGGCGGCTTCTTCACCCTTAAAAGACGGAAACATGTTGCATACTTTACATGAAAGCCATCAGTGCCTGCTGATGATGTATTACTGAAACACTGTCCTGTGTCATACGGTAGTTTTCCACCAACTATATCCATCATTCGATTTGAAGAGTAAAAGACTAGAAGGGACATATGAAGTGAAAAGATTACAGAAGAGAACTGAGATTTGCTCTGAATCAGAGAATTTTTGATAAATCAAGGGGTGTTTCTTAATCATTAATGCAATTTCAGAATAGGGATCTGGGAGCTCATAAAAGGAGCAGGGTCTGAAGGTTGCAAAGATTGATTTATTTAAAAAGATTGACAGGAAAATGTGGGCATCTCTACACCAATGTTGAGCCTCGCACACAATCATTTTGGTGTTGGAGGAAACTAATGACAGAGATGGTGATGTGGTGAAACGTTCATCCTATACGTGTAATTCCATAAGGAATCAGAACAGTTCCTATATCATGCTTCCACCTACAAAATATATAGGCTACCAGAGCGGTGGATAGTACTGGCTGATACATGAACTATGACATCAATCGGGAGTGGTGGCCTAGTGGTTACAGTGGTGGGCTTGGGCGTGGAGGACCCAGGTTCAAGCCCACAATGGTAAATCATTGGGTGCCCCTGAGCAAGGCCCTCAACTCCCAATTGCTCCCCGGGGCACTGCCCTGCTAGCAGCCCCACTGCTCACTAGTGAAACTAGTTGATGGGTTAAAAGCAGAGACTAATTTCGGGGTGCATCGTACATACAGCGTGTGCACGATGTCCACACTGACAATGAAAAGGAACAAAAAAAAAAAAAAAATCAGTCCAATTGCCGAGCATTTAAATTGGGTGGAGACCCTTGACTGCTGCATGATGGATTTGCTGGGAGTCCTTGAAGATAACGCCAGTGGTGGGATCAGGATGGAGATGTTTTAGGGACCATAAAGATTTCCTGGTTGATTATAATGACTGGCTAATATGCATATTTAGATTCCCTGGAGCAGTGCTCATAGATCTATGTGCTGAACCGGGTCCAGTTTTAAACAGACCGACCCTCCAAAACTGCGTCATCCCAGTGCACTTACAGGTGTTGACCACTCTCGGGTTTCTGGGAATCTGCTCTTTTTCCAGTGGGAACTGACTGATAGATATGTGTTTGATAAGAATAACAATAGCCTATGTAACGTGAAATTGTCTGCTTAAAGCCCCTTTTGGCTTTGGTATATATGATATCCTTCTGTCTGGGATATCGTCCCTGAACACAACAACGCCTGCCATTTGGATTACATTATTAACAAGACCAGTTGATACAACCTTCCTTACAGTGTGAGTGAACAGTTTAACAATAAAAGGGAATTTTCAGCAATGTCTGTTTTCCCAAAGGTATTTGGTGCAATTGACTGTTCGTGTTGCTGTTCCTTGGTTTGCTCCTTGGTAGGCACAAGGGGCACATCGTCATCTGACGTAAGCCTGATTTGTACTTACTCGTGTTATTACTTGCAGGTAAAGTGGCTACCCCCTGACACACTGGCTCCTTACCCCCTTCATAAACCTGCAGAGCGCAGAAATAAACTTAGTAGGAATCCTTCACAGAGTTTTATAAATGAGCACCAGATTCACAGAAAGGCACTGAGATGTTGTACGGTGTAGTGCTGAGTGGACTGGATAAACAGCATCTTAGACTCATTATTATGATGCAGTGATTCATTAGTGTTAGTTATTTTAAATTAACTGAACAATTTAACCACACCTCTATCCAAAACATTTTGAGTCACTGATATATTGTTTAGGACTTGAGAGGTCCATGTTGGGCCAGAGGTTCCACCCTGTTGTCAAAGTTGTCCATCATAATGTTCCCGAGAACCAGCCTCTGAGAGATGTTTGGTGTTGACCTGTTTAGACCCGACTCAGCTTGTGTGTTTTGGCCCGTCTTCATAATTACTGCAGTCATGGAAAAGATTTGGGGATAAGGGAAACCATGTGTCTCTCTAAACGGACTATACTCTGGAATGAATACCTCTGAAAGTGCTAAAACAATAAAAGCACATTTGGGTTGGATTGGGAAAAGTTTTTGTTCATTTGAATCCATCGTTTCTTTCCTTTTACACTTTTTTTGTATACGCCTTTTAATTTTTGTGTTGTGAAACGTAACTGAACAGTGTTGTATGAATATCACCACAGGAGTGGCAGCATATTTTGATAGTTATATTTTGTAAACTGTAGCACTTTAGTTTTCATATATTATGTTTTTCATATGGTTTCATGATGTAATAAAGAGCATTTATAAGCATTTAGTCAATTTTAAACACCTTTACTAGCAAATACATCAGTTTATATCATCAGCTGGAGGTTTTTATTGGAGAAACGTGGCTTCGTTGGGGCCCCTGTCCAAACATCTTGGCCTCACTGTGAATGCACATCCATTCACACCCACCTACTGCAATTGCTGATGAGCCCTCCACTGGTCCTGACAGGATTCCTGAGCTGAATCTCTTAAGGAAACAGTTCAGGTGCTGTCTGGACATTCTTGAAGTTTTCTTTCTTTCTTTTTTTTTAATCTGTCTGCATTTATATTAGTGGTTAGTATAATTTTTGCTGGTATTATAATTAGTAGTAGTACAACAAACAGTAGTAGTTGTTATCATCATCATCACTGCCTATACAGCCAGCCTCCCAGCTGCTCAAAGTTACGCAACCACAGGCCGGCCCGAACCATGCATATGGCAGAAAGACCAGCCTGGAGGCAGCCCTTGGCTCTGGGGCCGACACCCTCCACAGGGGCTGCACCCCCAACAGACTAGGGGCCCGGGCCAGAATCAGAGGGCCTAGGGCCACAACAAGTGTGTCCCCTCTCGGACCCTCCCAGACCGCCGCACCCCAGTTTATGGCATTGATGCCACCAGGAGCAACTGAGCCAATAGACCACCACCCCGCGGGACCTGGCTGCAGCAACACCATTCCCGCCAATCGCCAGCAGATGAGAGGAGAAAAGGACAGTGACGTGGAGAGGGGCCACTACAGTGGTCAGAATGTTGTGACTGTTCTTGGTTTATTATTAGAAGCAAAGCGCAACGTTTATTGGAAATACTGGAAATTTGGGAATGCCATGGATAGTAACTGAATTACTGAAGTCGATGCACATTAAAGTAGAGTTGTTATTGTTATTGTTCAGCAAGGAAACTGTACTCACACTTCCATTACCACCAGCATAATGGAAAATCACTTATAAATATCACTAATTATATAATATTTAGACTTGGACAATATGATGTAATATTTTCAGGTTGTAAACCTTCTTCAGCAATAATGCGTTATAAACGTAACCATTAAATTCATCATGCTCAACATTGAGTAAATTATTATAAATGTTTATATCTTAGTACAGAGGAGACTTAAATAAGCAAGGGAGATTAATAGTTTATGCTGAGTGAAATGTAAATACATACACGAAAAGATGCAAATTTCATACACCAATACTTTATTCACAATAGGACAGAGAAAACTAATAAAATATTAAAGTATGACATTTTACCAATTCATGAAAAACTTTGATACCAGCAATATTGCCAGGTTTTTTTTTATAAACTGGAGCTAAATGAGAGAGAAACAACAGTTGAACTGTTGAAAACTGCTGAAATTAAATCTACTGAACTTTGGATCTTCTCTCACGTCTTTATTCATGATAATCTGATGAACTCAGTCTTAGTCCAGATAGTCACCTAGTGGTTAAAAACATATTATACAGAGGTGTTATTAGGTTTTTCCACAACAAAGCAAAGCACCAGGAGGAACACCTACAGCTAATGATCAGTGACATGATTTGGTATAAAAAGAACATCTTAGAGTTTCTCAGAAGTAAAGCAGATGTTAAGGAAAAACTGTGTTGACACTGAAAAACAATTTTACAATGATGTTTATGAGCGTAGAATTTGAATATGTATGATGTATGTGTATATGGGCTCAGGTATCAACCACACGCAAGTTAGAAGAAGTCACCATGTGTGAACATTATCCAGACGTGCTGCCATCTTCTCTGAGCAAAGCTCGTTTTTATATGGCTCGAGACTGAATGGTGGTCAGATGAACTGAAATACTCTTTGTTTTTTTTAACCTTCAACCCTTGAACTTATCAGTCCACAGTTCAAAAGCAGGGATCTGTGATGGTATGGAGATGCATTGGTGAATATGGAATGGGGAGCTTCCTGAAATGCTGAGAGGTACAGAAGAGGACAGGTTTGTGCAAGTGCTGAACTGGTGTCCCTGTAGTCCAGAGCTTTCATGAACCCATTCCATTCACCCATCCTCACAGAATACCAGGAGATACAGGTAAATGCCTTTTCCAAAAACACAAGGCACATGTGAACCTCTGGGACAAAATCCCATGCTTCCTCCAGGACTTTAAAAAGGGTAAAGAGGTGGTTCTGCATTCCAAGGCCATGACAGAACCTGCATTGTTTCTCCTGAATCGGAGGTTTGACTATCAACTATACTCTCCTTTCCACTACAACTGTACCCATAATGACTGGAGAATGACCCGGGAACAGTGATGATATCAGTTTATCATCATATGATGGGGCTTTGAGTTGTAGGTTCTATTGAAAAGACAACAGGAACAAGTCCTCACAGCTTTTGTAGATAACAGGAAGAGGTGAGACTGGTTCCTTCAAACCGGCAGCTACGTTCTTGGTTCATATATTTGTTACCTTCTTCAGCTGAAACTAAAGGCAAAGGGCTCGTAGGTGTTATCTGTTCTAAAGAGAAACATTAATATTATCACTACTGAGCTGGACATTAGGTCAGAGGTTATTTTGGTTTAAGAATCTGGTTTCACCTATTCAACCCTTACAATGCAACCTTTACTCTCCAGGCAGTCTCACATTTACTCCTATGACAAGAACATCTTGCATACTGACGGGTACACGCTGTTGGAGGACAAAAGATCCTAATAGGTCACTGGTGGGCTGCTTATTTACATATGAGCTGACTGATGTAATAGTTTAAAAGCCAGAAACGCTTTACTAAAAAGAAAAGGGATGAAAATTGGAATGTCTTCAAGAACAAAGACGTCACAATGAGTCCTGTCCAAGTGTTTCAGAAGATTGGAGACAATCATTGGAAGGTTCAGATTTTGATCCATTTACACCCTCAATAAAGGATGTTTCGTGTTAAGTAGTGCAACCACCCCGATGCAGGACAATAGTTAGTTGATCTTTTATGTTAATATTTTGAGCCTATTTTGACACTTGGAGGCATTTTGCCCATTTTCACCATTAGATTTGAGTCTGTTTTTTGACACTAACCATTTACTTTACTAACGTTGGCACCACGATAAGCTGAAAGTCTGATATCAGCATTGAAGCATAATTGCTCCTAGTGCTTTAGTAACACCATCACATTACGCAAATGTTGGCCATTGATGGTAATGAAATTAATTCAAAGGTATTTTTATAATTTAAACATACTGTAATAACATTCATTATTTTATTACCATCAAAGGAATTAATTTCATTACCATTGATGGTAATGAAGTCAAAATCACAGTATTTTCTTCTACGCGGCTGCAGTGACTGGTGATTGTGACATTATTTTTATGTATTAGTCTAACATAAGAATATAAATTAGGCTGAACTGGAATTAATTGGATCATCTGAGGATTTTAATTTAGATGATTTATTTAGAATTTAAATATATTATAATGAGATACATTTAATTAGATTTATACAGAACCTATTTACTTTCTGTGTAGTGTTTTGAAATGACTGCAAATATAAGAAATTTAATAAAATGTCTCTGCTTGCAAAGAAAAAATCCAGGCTGTTATTCTTTACTCACCACTAGAGTTGTGAAGCTGCACATTGCCTCATTCTTCGGATTCCTGGTCACAGCAGACAGATCACATGTATCAGTGGCATTTAATTAGTCTCAGAACTTGAATCTGAAGCCCAGACTCATGCACACAAGAGCTCACTGTGTAGACTGCTGCTTGTTATGACTGGGCTCACTTTGTCTCACTTTTTTCACTGTTAATAAATGTAAAAAAAAAAAAAAACAACAAAAAAAAACCCCCACCAATTTGGACTTTACCAGTAAACTAAAACAAAATGAGGGTAATTGTGATGCAGTTTACAAATATTCACATGCTGCATCACCGAGCGTGATGACAGCTGCAAAATGATCAGGAAAAATACTGGCCAGGAAAACTGGCTGCTGGGACGTTATCGTTTTAATAGATTATAATGATCTTCCTCTCCATTTTCCTCCCTAAAAGAGTGTGAGCAGAAAAAAATCATCAACACTACATCTGGTTGATACAAAAAGGACTTCCTAAACTATAACAATTATAATGCTATTTTCCCACCACACAAAAAAGAAGTGAAAGAAAATTAACCAACCATTATCTGATTGTGTGTACACACACACGGACACACACACACACACACACACACACACATACATACATATATATATATATGTGTGTGTATATATAAACCAAACAGTGGCAAGAAAAACTCTCCTTTAAGAGGAAAGAAACCTGGATCAGGACCTGGATCATAAGGGGGGACCCTCCTGCTGAAGACCAGCCGGGTAGAACAGGAAGTAGAGAGAAGAGAGACACAGACACACCGTCAAAGGTACAAAAGATCCATCAGTATAATTATCCATCAGCAGCAGAACTAAGACTTCCATGTTTATATACTGGTACCTGGTTAGTTGGTGGACTACAGAGACCAGAAGAGAAAAAGAGGAGGCAGACCAGCACAACAAACTACAAGAACAATGGAGACAATTATACTGATGAGATACTTCTGATTAATAACTGAGGATTGAGCTGAAGAAGGGACAGAGAAACAGAGGAGGTGAGTGGCTCCAGTCAGTGGATCATGTTGGGGTCCCCCTGCAGCGAAGATCTATCAAAATGTTTGTGTGTTTGTGTAAAGTAAACTATTCATTTTCCACAATGACAGTGAACCAGGAACTTTAAGGTTTCTCAGGTTTCTCTTGGTTTAGAGTTGTTGCGTTTGCTTGAGACCAGCTTCAGAAACAAAACAATGTATGACAAAAAATTATTGAATACATAAAGGGGTACGATTCCTGGTCAAGGGCAGTCTTACATGCCTAAAGTTAGTCAGATTAAATTTGCTGTTAATGTATCTGCTGCCTTCTGTTGGTTTTTGGCATGAACATAGAGAACTGCACCACCAGCATACATTTACATGCTGACAGGTGAGCACACTTGATGGCAGGTCATCGTTACGATGCTTGAGGCGGAGGTTCGGTGCAGACCAAGCAGGTGTTTATTCACCGTACTACAGTTCCATAACATGTTCAGTGTTCTGGGTTTCGGCAGTAGGTCTTAACAGCAGCGCCTTCTGATGTGCAAATCTGCACCGTTATCTGGACCGCATGATCCTTGCTCAGGGTTATATTTCAATGACATCATCAGATTCATGCTTGCTGCCCATGCTTAGTGGAGGTATTTGAGGCTGGTTCATCTGCACTCAAACTACAGGTGCCGTTGTAACCAGAGCCTGTCACAATTCTCAACACATCTTTTCATTAAAAAAGGGTACATTTCAAGAATGTACAGTAAAGGTTGAATCATATTATATTAATAGATTAATAGATCTTCACAAGATGAAAAAACGTGTTTGTGAGGTTTAAAGTTTGATGAGGCTGTATTCATAGCTTTCTTTGTATGAATGGCTTAAGCAAGCAATTATTATCAACATAGTACTGTAGTAATACACTATATTTTCATGCAAAATCTAATTGTTGTTGCACTCCAAATCATGTCATCTACTTCAGTATCACAGAAAAACTGGTGCATCGGCTCCTGAACAGTCCGTGTGTCAGAGGACCTGTCGCTGTACGTTACTACCGCAGCTCAGGCTGAGGAAGTGGGTTAATGGGTCACTTCCGTTTTTACATCCCGCTCACTGATGACCTGACACGTCAACTGGCTCAACCCTTCGCTAATGCACGTGCCATCGTCCAGTAACAGCGATGAACCCTGCTGGCTGGAACGCAGAGGGGAAGAAACAGGCCGGGGACTGCGTGCTTTGCCAGGCTGTTGCAGCAGACAGATCACTACAATGACAGAGAAAACAAACGCGATGGAAGATGGTTCAGCAGGATAATGTGCTCGGTCACACTGAGAACCTGTTCAGAAATGTTTGAAGAATCTCGGTTCAGTGCTAACTCGCCACTTCAAATCTCCATCCAGTGTTGACAAAACAAACACAAACCCCTTATGACTTAAAGAACAGCTTCCCAATACCACCGTTGGGGTCTCTTGTCCATGATTCATCAGTCAAAGCTCCTTCTGAAAGCATGAAGACTAATATAACTTAGTTGGTCAGTTTGTAAAAGTTGGATCCGGTATTCTTGGCTGTATCAGTCTTTTCAAGCAGCAACTATCTCCCTCTGTCGGCTATAATGAAAACACCATGACACATTTACGCTCTACTATATGGACTTGTACCTTTAAATCCACATTTTAAATGATCCATCCCATCCATTATCTATTCCCGCTTACTCCGTCTCCAGGTCACGGGGGTCTGTCGGGGTCCACCTGGACAGGTCACCAGTCCATCACAGGACCACATAGAAAAACAGACAACCAATCACGCTCACATTCACACCTACGGGCAATTTAGAACGATCAATCAACCTAACATGCATGTTTTTGGACTGTGGGAGGAAGCCGGAGTACCCGGAGGGAACCCACGCAAGCACGGGGAGAACATGCAAACTCCACACAGAAAGACCCACCGGGCCGGGAATTGAACCAGGAACCTTCTTGCTGTGAGGCAACAGTGCTAACTTAATTTTAAATTATTTTACGTGCTGGTCGGAACTTCAACATCGATATTTCTGCATGTCATTATTCGTTCGTTTGCTTCTGTGACGTAATATGTTACAGAAGGGCTGATGAGCAGCGCCTGGCTGTAACTCACCCTCTTTAAAGCCTTCGCTGCTTCTTTGTTTGTTTGCAGAACTGCATTCTTGCAAGTTGTTTATGAAATGATAGAAGACAGCTTGAGGGACCTCCCCGTCTTTGTCAACTGTGCTTGATTCTGAGGGTACAAGTGAAGAGTGCAGATGCTCGTTACTTTACCATGCTTGATGGTGCTGCTTTGTGCAACGAGAAGAAAGAAAATCATCCAGGACAGCAGATCTATCTGAGAGTAGACAGTTGATTCTGCATCTCTACATCCCACTGATCAAGGAAAAGGATTCAAATCATTCTGCAATTCTTATTATTGTACTTTGGACATTCTTGAAAAACTATCAGGTCACGTGTGATTTTTAAAAAAAAAACTTTATTATTTGTCCAAAAAAGTAAAAAGGACAGTGGAACAAAGAAGAAATAGTCAGAAAATTAACAAGCAGATACAAATAATCAGAAGTGAGAAGAACTTCAGTAACGACAACATAAAACATCTGAAACTGTGACCACTAAGCTCTTATGTTTTCCTCTGGCGGAGCGGAGACTGCACGTTCCACCGTCTCAGTCCAGGAGACCTGAAAAACAAGAGACTAAGGTCGAACTGCACCGTCTCCACAAAAACATCCCATAAACACGCCTGAAAGCAAACATACCTTTTCAACAAATCTAGAATCTAGAATTTTTTTTTTTTTTTCCTAAGAAGCTGACAAGATAAATGTGCATGTAGACATACAACCACACTGAAAGGGTCTTAAAACAAACAGCTGAGATACAAATATTGTTTATGGGGAAAACTGATCAAAACCTCTTTTTTGCCTCTATTGTTTGTGCAGCTCATCATATTCTGTTAATTGTGCATTTTACCATCATACATACTCATATATATTTGTAGCCAAGGTGGGTTCCAGTACCTGGTTCCAGAGGTGAACTAAACTGCTGATATGCATTTTAGTTTTCTTTGTTCCACAAATCCAGACACGGTGTAAAAGAATAAGTAAACATGTAGCACAGGAGGAAGAAGGACAAAGTGGTCCTCCACATTACATCGGACACACTGTATGCACGTTTCCTCAGAATGTATTGATCAGAAATCAAATGAGAAGTAGATGAACATGCAGGAGCAGAACTGAGTCAAACAGAAGAAGTGGAAGTAATGCAAACAATGCACTTACTGCTGGTCATTTGGCTGCACATGAACGATACTCGTCTCCCCACCAAGACCTGTGAAAACACATCACATAGATTAATATCAGTGTCTTTAAAACATTTGTTTAAAAATTAAGGTTAGTAAGGACACCGTTTCACATCCAGAGATCGCCAGATTAATGACAGTTTGAATCTTACTTGTTCCTCGGTCACTAAAGATTGCACTGAGTCCGTCGTTAAATGTTAAGCTGATGTTGAAGCCTGGATCATAGAGACGAGGAGAGACAGGCAAGTTAAAACTGGTGGTTTGTTTGTAGGCAGCGTCACTTATTCCCAATGCAGCATACATCATTACAATGGAAATATGCTATCCAGAGTAATAAATACATGAACAGAAAAAAAAATTGAGGTGTAAATTCTGTGAGGGGAAAGCGCGTGGCTTCCCTTTGAACGCTAAGATTTGAACAAGTTTTCATTTGTCTACATGTGAAAATACAGCACATTGGAGACAGACGTTTACGCACTTTGGTGCTTGGATGTGGGTGATGGAGGTGATTCAAGGTTTGAGTGTGTTGTGGGTCCTTTCTTACCTTTTGGGGTGCTGAAGGCTCTGTCATTCATAACTCCTTTAAGCATCACTGTAGACAAATTCACATTAATCAAACAGTGAACACAGGCTGGTTACACTCCTGATGTGACCTGAGGTGAAAGCACTTCAAGCAAACAAATAAATGCATTATAAAAACGATGGTTAATCATGGTGAAAACGATGTCTGATTCATGCTGCAGAGGGTTTTGGGGCTCGACCTGCTGGACTGACAGCTGACATGGGGTGGGGTACACGACGGACAGGCTGCCGGTCCATCACTAGTCTAGAAAAACACACCCATGCACAAACATACCCACACATCTCTGGTCTGTCAAAAGACTCATCCACAGCTGGACTGAACAATTTGGGGAAAAGTCAAATTGCAATTTTCTGGCAACAGGCATGTTCACAAAGCACTTGAAGGTTTTTTCAAACCAGTCAGACACCGTGTTGGTAGACAGCTGGTCTTGAGCCAGGAAGTGGCTAACAGAGTTGGTCATCTCCTGCGCCTCCACGAGGCTTGGTTCATGTGGTGTAACTGTCTCAAATGATTCAGAAGTTGTGCTCCTTTTCAATGAATCGGCAGGAGCAATAATGGTTTTATGTGACTTCTTATATTGGTTGTACTTGTGGTGCTTCTTCAGATGTTTGGCCATGTCTTTTTGGTATCATCTCTTGTGAAAACTGGATTGTCATGAATTTTATTGAATCTAAAATAATCACCAACACTGGAGCTCATCGTTTGTCATTTTTCTTTCGGGTCAACAACAATCACTTCAAATGTTACAGACGTGTCTAGACTTGGACTACATTTTGGCCTGGTTGCCGTGACTACACTTGTCATTGGTTGGTATGACTGTAAAACGACGACTCTGTGAAACCAGTGAATAGCTGTTTTTAGCCTTCATCCGACTTGCTGCTGCGTCATGACCAGACCCCCTCATTCAATCTGATAACGGCACCACAACAATAACGGGGTTTTAATGTCTGAACACTCAAGCAAGGCATTTTTTATTAATCTGTAGACATCTTCCCCTTGTGTGTTGTGCTGGTCTGGTTCACATGCCGAGTTAAAGCGCAGTCTTTAGTGAGTAAGTTATGCCTTCGGGACTTCGTACCTGTTCCTTCCAGAGGAATGGATTTCAACTGGCCATTTTCGTCTTGCCTGGGCACACGCCTAACAACACAGAGACATAAACACGCACATTTCCAACAAAATATCTTCAACTTCTTCTGAATTCTTGTTTTTATAGAGTTTACTTTTTTTACCCACCGGTCACTCAAAGTCATCCTGCCTAACAGGAGATTTGGCCGAGGCGGCTGTGGTGTGGTGAAGTTAAAAGGCAGGAGAGGCTGGCGCTGGCTGGGAGAGCCGTGGACCGAACCCTGGAGGAGAGCAGAACAGTGACATCAGTGACAGGAGCTCAGGCAAGCTCATCCAAATTTATTTTCAATGTAGGAAAATAATGTTTTACTTTTGTATGAATAGCCTCTTACAGGAAACAAATCATATATTTTATCTGAATTCTGTTTTGAAACCATTTTAAAGTAGAAATAGAAATTCAAAGGTTCATTATTCTTCACAGAAACGTCCAAAGACATAGGATGTCCAGCTTTTAAATGATAAATATACATCTTCTTTGTCTATTTTCATCAGATGTAATAAAGTTAAACATTAAACTGCAAGAGATACCAAGTCATTTTCAAGTACATATTTCACCATTTTACTTTTTACTTATGATCTTGTTGTATTGAATTAGAATATTCCTACTTTAAATATTAGTAAAGCACTTTGGAAACTGTGATTCTGTGAATCTCATTTCCAAAACAAAAACTGTCACTAAAAATATCAGCAAAACGAACAATTATTTCCAAATAACTCAAACTCATTTACTCATCTTCAAGTGTTGAAGATGAGTTATATTGTTTTAAAGAAAAAAAAAACATGCTTTTTTGGAATTTGATGCCAAGAAATGTAATCACATGTTTTAAAAATATTAGAATAGGAGTACATTTGGACTTTAAAACGTTTTCAGCTCGTTTTCAGTGATTTTGGGACAAATTATCTCCAGAGTCAGAATAAAAATATGGAGTCTTACTAGGCATCAAAATAAATAAAGAAAATACTATTGCATTGTGTTATTTTTAATGTATATTTGAGGTCATTTCCAAATGTTTCAACATGACCACTCCTACTACTACACAGGTTGTCGGTCGGATGTGCTCTGCTGTAACCTGTGAAGCAGACGTTTTGGCGTCTCCCGACAGGCTGCAGTTATGCATCTCTTCCTGCATTTCTTTTTCCTTTTCTGCCATCTTCAGCGCAAACTCTACTTCAGCCGCCAGCTGCTCATCGCCAGAGAAAAACTCCTTCACCTCGTTACGATAATCCTGCATGGTCACCTGATGGAAGAAACCAAACCTCACATGTAGCTGCATGAACACCTGAAGGCTCGGTGCAATCACTTCAGGTTCTCAACAGAGACAGAAATATTCTCCAGAACATTCTCCACTACTTTTCTACATCAAGTTCACTTCTCAAACTAGACTGATGTAGTAACACTGAAAACAGATTGCTCACATTTATGAAAATAGGGTTGATATTAACCTCTGACATGCAGTACTGCAGTTTGCTCCTCAGTAGGTCAATCTAACACCGTTATATGGTCATCCAAACATATCTATTTCACACATTTAAAAAAATTAAAGAGTCTCTTAACCTACACTAAATATCAAAGCGGCCCATTAATTACATCTTTATTTGCCTCATTAATATGTGATATGGGAACGGGGCATCCACAAGCCAATACTGGTCTCACCTGGAGGTAGGCCATGAGGTCTCTGAGGACAGGAGACCGCTTCTGCTCCAGCAGCCCCTTCAGGCTGATGATTAGAGGAACTGTGTTTTCTATGAAAGCCTTTTTCTGAACCTGTGGATTAATGCAAGAACAGTCAAGTCATGTGAAAGAAGATAAGAAGGATGGGGTGGGCATTGTTTGGAAAATTTGCAAAGAAATTCATTCTGAAAGAAAACATCCACCTCTATTTGACCTCTATCAACCCTATCATGACACTGGCTGGAGTTACCACTGAAGGCAGCTCCAACTCTATCAGTGTGTATGAGAAAAGTGCATACTACTACTTCTGTACTTCTGCAACGAGCAGAAAGACCATTTATAAATCTAATATTACTACAGTGATGCGTTATGTCCGCAGCTGCTCACCTGTGACACCACCTTCTTCTGCGCGACCTGCAGGACAGCTTTGGCCATGTTGGCCATGTTCTCCTCCTCTGGTTCTTCTCCTGCAGCCCCTACAGCTGGACTCGATATCGCCTGCAGCTTCATCTCCTTCAAACTCAAAATGTTAAAAGTCTCTGACAAAATCTCAGCACCTTCTGTATCCAGTGGCAGCTCTTCGTCTGCAAAGCATGCTGGGGGGGGGGGGGGGGGGGGGGGGGGGAGAGAACAGAGAGAGACAGACAGACAGACAGACAGACAGACAGAAAGAGGTGGAAGACAAACGTTAGACAAAGTTGGATGGTTTAGTCGAGAGCAGGAGGTCAGCAGTTCCTACATTCATTTCCAAATGTCCAAATATTCTCTTAGATGAAATTAAAAGCGATTCTTTAACATGGAGGAAAAAACAGTCAACTCATTTAATAGACTTGCAATGCAAAATGTGGTTTAGAGAGAAAACCTGATTTATTCAATACATTTAGTATAAAAATGTATTTGATAAATGTTTAATATATGTTTATTACTTTTGAACTGGTATGTCTAATTATATTGCGAGGGAAAAGAAAACTGCTGACACAAAAGCCAAATAAAATAACTGTCGTCATGAAACCGGCCATCGGCGGTCCGGTTTCTAAAACCAGCATCGGCTGTGGAAAGACATCCTGGTCGATCTCTACTCTACACAAGAACAAGTGTAGAGGGTAGATGAAGCTCGTCACTGTCAGCGTTTCGATCCCAAACAGCTGGAGAAGGAACTCTGCCTGCTTCTGTCCACATGTGCTTACCTAAGATGGTCTGATTGACCTTGTTGGTGATGTTGAAGCGCTGGGCATCTGTGAAGTTTTCCAGAAGGAAGCGATAGATCCGAAAACGTTTTTCACGGTTTTGAGCTCCTTTCAGTGAGAAGCGAACCTTTTCTCTGGAGAAATTTCAAAAACAATTCAAATCAACCAATAACAATGAGAATCTTAAGATTTGAATTTCTTCCATGCACGATAACAAGAGTCTTACATACATGCACATTTGCAGCGAAGTGAAAAAGGCTTTAAAAGGATGAGGTGGCCAACCTGTTACTTTGAGGGAACTTGTTGTAGGACTTGTGTTTGCTATAGGAGTTGAAGTGGAAAATGCACTCGATGAAGTGCTGGCTGAACATGTCGGGGTTCTTCTTGAGCAGCAGATGGAGCAGGCAGTATTCACACAGACTGAAGCAAAAAACAAGAACAGCTTTACGTTGCCCTCTTTAAGAATTTTAGGTGAAATCTCGACTCTCAAGGCAGCTCAGGTTGATGTCAGGCTTCCATCATGTTATGGAGTCTCTTTCCTGCTGAGGGCATTTCCCTTAAAAACATCTGATTATTACATCAACTTTTGCACTTGACTGTAGCCATTAGGAGATTAAACATTATGCCTCTAAAGCAGTGCTACTAGTCATCAACAAAAATAAGATAAGTTCTGCTATTATAGAAATGTTTGAAATATTTGAGTGAAAAGGGAAGCCCTGCTTGCTTACACCAGAGCTATATTGAAGTATTGTGTAGTATAATCTATATAGTAGATTACCTGGCGATGGCAGGGACAGGGTCAACCAGCGTCACCATGAAGCGAAAGAAGAGGGAGCCTTTCCATTTTACAAACTCTTCCTATAAAAACAAGTACTAAAAGCACTTAGATACATCAAGGTGAAAACTGTTAAATGAGTGTTCCACTTACAGTGCAGAGCTAAAGTACGTGACTTGGAGAACAACAGTCATTGATGTCTACATTCACACTACCCACCTTGCATTTTGATGCAAGTTACAGTTCTGACAACCTGTCACGTCCTGTGAGTTTCTCACATGTCATTTCTGTTTCTTTAGAGACTTAACTTTTATTTTAACAACTAGTAAATAGTTTTTAACCTACTAAATATATCATACAATCTGACCCACTGACTAATCCAGACATTAGAAAGAAAAAATAAAATAAGACTGTTCAATGTTGTGCAAGACTTCTTTCTAGAAACAACTGAGAACCTGGATTAAATGCAAATGCTTCCTTGAAAAGTGGATTCGAGCGGAGCCCACCTGGAGCAGGTTGGTCAGCATGATCAGAGCTTGCTCCCGGATGACAGCCTCATCGTCTCGCAGACATGCAGAAATGTTGGGAACGTAGTGATCCACAATGTTGGTGTATCGGACACACAGATCACACATTATCACAACAATGTTGTTGCGCACAGCTACTTCTGTGCCGACCTCAAGTTCTCTGGCAAAGACTGGCAAATACTTCTGGACCAGGTGCTCGTGCTGCAGACACAGTTTACCTGAACCAGACAGACACCAACAGGTCAAGGCCACGAGCGATGAGGCATAGCAGAAAACAACTCAACATGCTGCTTGTACAAGACACAGGGAGAGGCAGCGGCAGGGACGGTTACCTAAAGTAATGACTGCATGGGCTTTGACTCGGGGAGGCAGAGCGTTTGGTTTGAACTGAGACAGAGGCAACGAGGCTGGCAGCTCATCCTGGCACTCTGAGAAATACCAGAATAGAAACAAAGAACAAGTCAGAGTGGGCTTTGTTTGTTTTTTTCTTTAGGAACTCACTGGTTTAGCAACAAAAAAAATATTGGTACAAAGATCAAATCTACTCCTTATGATATTGATTATGTAATGTTAATAAAGTAAGGTGGCTGTAGTGGGAGGACTGATGACTCTGTACGCTCTCTTTCTAAACCATGTTAGTGGAGGTTTGATCAGACTGTCCAGGGAAGCGCCACTGCTGACACGTACCTGCCAGTTCACCAGAGTGCGATGTGAGGACGGATTCCACCAGCAGCACAGTCTTCTTGCTTACCCTGGCAGGACAGTGCAGCGATGCCACACCGAGCGTGTGGAAGTGCTTTATCTGGAAGACAGAGCATTTCCATGTCAGTCATCACAACAAATGGCTGGGATACTTCTTCACAGCCTTCTTTTTCTCTCCATTTTTACGACCTCGAATGGGAATTCCATATGGGGACAATATGGAAAAAGGTCATTAAATCTAAATCAACAATTCTCAGATTCATTTTTACCTTTAGTTGTTTGCAGGGCAATATGAACTCAAGATAAACTATATGGCCAAAAGTATGCGCTCACCTGCCTTGACTCGCATATGAACTTAAGTGACCTCGCATTCCTGATCCACAGGGTTCAACATCACATCTGTTCACCCTTTGCAGCTCTAACAGCTTCAACTCTTCTGGGAAGACTGTCATCAAGGTTTAGGAGTGTGTTTATTGGAATTTCTGACAATTCTTCCAGAAGCACATTTGTAAGGTCACACTGATGTTGGACGAGAAGGTCTGGCTCTCAGTCTCCACTCTAATTGGTCCCAAAGGTGTTCTATCGGGTTGAGGTTTGAACTCTGTGCAGGTCAGTCAAGTTCATCCACACCAGACTCTCATCCAGGTCTTTATGGACCTGCTTTGTGCACAGTCGTGTTGGAAGAGGAAGGGGCCAGCTCCAAACAGTTCCCACAAAGATGGGAGCTGGAATTGTCCAAAAGTTCTTTTTCCTGAGTTGCTGTCGTTCCCAAACATTTCCATGTTCTTAAAATACAGCTGGCAGTTGACTGTGGAATATTTAGGAGCCAGGAAATTTCACCACTGGATTTGTTGCACAGGTGGCATCCTATCACAGTTCCACGCTGGACTTCACTGAGCTCCTGAGAGCAACACGTTCTTTCACAAATAGTTGTAAAAACAGTCTGCATGCCGAGGTGCTTGATTTTATACACTTGTGGAAAGTGATTGTAACACCTGATTCTGATTATTTGGATGGGTGAGCCAATACTTTTGGTAATATAATGTATGAAATGACTTCTCATTTAATTTGTTAATATCAATATATATCAATTCAATTCAATTTATGTAGCGTCTATTTCAACACAAGTTGTCTCTAGGTGCTCTCCAGAGACCAGAACACGACCCCCTCAAGTTTGAAGAATGCTGCACAATACAAAGGCAACACTTTTACCACTTTGTAGTATTGTCATTCCCTCTCAAAGTAGGTTTTTAGGATATGAAGTGATGAAGAATTTCAGGTGAGACTTTGTCCCTGCCAACACGTCTGAAGGTGTGGATTACTACATGTTCATTCTTGTTGTATTTTTTACATCAAAACTCCCTGCAGAGGAAAGGTCAGTCCAGTACCTGTACCCTCCTCTTCCTCAGCCTTGATGTGTGTAGAATGAGGTTTTTAAATCTGTAGTTTTCCTTTTTTTGTTAAACAACGCCCATGGTAAAGATGTGGTCTTGAGGGCAGCAGATGCTACTGTAAAATATCAGAGTGCTTTTCTGCTCCAATGGTGCATCACAGAAGTGGAAATGGAAGACATCAGTTCTCACCATCAGCTCCTCATTGATGTCCTGGGCTCCATTTTCACTGAGGATGATGTTGGCTAAATACGCCTCGCAGGCTGACACCAGCCCCCCACAGTACTGGTTCATAAAACCCTGAGGAGACAAGAATCACACAGCACAGGGGCTCAAAGAGAGGACTACAAAGGAAGCATCTTCAGGTTTTACCCTGCGTAGAACAAAAGTTGCTTTGACAACACTGACTGCCACCTGCTGGAAGTTTGTTTTTGTCCCCCAGGACCTCCAAGCACGTAGATGATAACAGCTTAAACCTCACAAACTGAGCATTCCTATTAAATAATCTCATTACTAAAATCTGACTTTAAAAACTGCCATGATATTGATTTGTTTCATATATGTGACATATGTTTATTTTATTTTGTTTGTTGAGACAACAGCTTGTTAATAATCCTAGGTTTTGGAGCACTGGAGTCAGGACCACAGGGATTTAGACAGTGAAACATTTTTCCACAATTTTGCCTAAAGACAACATCATGGGTGTGAAATAAAGAAATAAAGACATGGTGACAGATATTTCATGAGGTTTCTAACATTTAAAAGAAATCAACTAAAACAAACAAACATATCTATCAGACCACACTGTGAACTAAAATATAAAATAATAAAACAGAAATTACAAAAAGACACGAAAAAGCCCCAAAATAATGTTAGTGTCCGTCACACAAAGTTTTACTGTTGTTTACGTCATTCTCAGCCCCCCAAAAAACACGCACGAGGATTTATCATATTTGGGAGGTAACTTGAAGTGAATTTAAAGTGAAATACTTGTTCAGTTAGAATGAAATCATAAAAAGAAAAAACAAATTCTGCATCTGTCTTGAAAAACTTTTTTGCTACAAAGCTCAGTCCAAATTATTCCATTAATACACTATTTTACTGAATGTGAGCAGAGCTGAATGACTTCTGTATTTATTCTTGATGACTTTTACCTGAAGTCATATCATCACCATCCAGACGGATCCTTGTTGGTTGTTGCATGGTTTTATGCTTTTAGGTGTCATAATGAGCACTTTTATCAAGATCTAAGCACCCTTGAACAGGTGAACGTGCAAATTTATTTCTTAATAATTCCAGACCTCTCATTTCAAAAAGCAAAAGGCCAAATTTAACCTTGAAATTCTTAAAAGTTGATTGCTTGAAAAGAATGGTCTTTTAGTTCAAATTCTTATCAACCCAAGTCATGTGTAAAGGAGTACTTACATATTGTATGGTGCTAAATCTTTACTAAGAAAGCCATCTTTCTAACATGTTGCAAAACGTCTAATCATGAAAGTACAGAACAAAACACAAATCTAAGTGTTATAACGTATTCCATCAGCTAAAGTAGGAATCTATGGGCATGTATACAAACCTGCGTCTGTTGGATGTCCTCACTGCAGCAAAATTGATAAAGTGTCTGCACAGCAGAATTAATCACTTCCAACGACAACGTGAAAGTCTTCAGCCAAGACATCAGATCAGCTAAAGTAGGAAGACAGAGGAAGGGAGGGAGGGGTTATGATACTTCCAGATACAGTCAGCAAGTATTCCTACGATTCAGTTCCAACTGATTACCAATGATCCTCTCCTTAGTGTCCTCATTCAAAAGAACAGCAATATCCCCCATTACCGAAAGGATGTGGCAGCAGGTTGTCACATTTACATCTTTTGAACTACAAGAACAAAAATATGTAGGCAATTACTAGAAATCTTTTTTATACAACACTGGATTAAGGTGGAAAATTCAAATGCAAGTATTAAAAGTGAAACGTATGTCTCCTGCTCACCTGATCATGGAGTCCCAGGCATCCAGGATCTTGCTGTACGGCAGTTTAGGAGATAACGTGACAACCTTGGAGAGCAGCAGCCAGGCGCCAGCAGCATGATCAGCTGCAGTGTGAGAGATCAGGTCAGTGATGAACACTGATGTGAACCTGTTCTGTTTGGACCAGATGGTGAAAGCTCTATTGAAATACTGGCTGCAAAGACAAAAGAAGAAAGAGAGAAGAAAGACAGGCATAGTATCAAGTAAAAATGGCTTCTTCACAACACACCAACACGTTAGAAAATGTCTGGCAGTGTTTTTTGTGTGCAGAAGTTCTGCTGGAAACCTGAGTGCAGCTTGAGTTTGCCTCAATGAGTAGTGAATATGTTGTTGTTGTTTTTTTTTGTGCTGAAAGCAACATCAGTAAACTCAACAGGACAGGCTCAAATGACTGCAAAGCAGTTTATAAAATACACTTTTTTATCCCTGTATAAATTAGGGAAACTTTAAGGTCAGTTACTGTTTTTCTTTCCTAAATGTCAGATTAAAAAAGAGACTTGGTCAACAGAATATCTGTAACTACTCACGTTGAAGAAAGTAGTGGAATGTGGTCTAAAACCGCTCAGAGAACTGCTCGTGCTGGCGTTTTAATGGGAGGATCTTCTGAAAACTAACCTACATTAATTCAGTGAAACTGAGACACAACTGTGGATGTACAAGCACTTTAAGGCACACACGCAAGGATTTCACTGTATGGCATCATGGGAAATTCAAAAGAAGCCAGTTGTGTTTGAACGGTGAAGCTTGGAGGCCTCAGACCACCATCCCAGTTGTGATGTATGGGGGTCATGTGGAGATGCTTTCCAGCAGGACAAACTGGTGCATGTCAGAGAGCTTCACGAACAGAGAAGATTAGGTGAATATGGTGAAAAACCATCTAAAGACATTAGCCAAAAACTTAAAGTTTGGGCACCGATAACTCTTCCACATGAACAGTGACCTTAATTAAATATTCTATATGGTCTAAATATTGACAAGTGTATGTAAACACTTGACTTTGACGAAAGTCATACAAATATTCACTCGCTCTCTCAACATTCTGAAATTTTGCAAAAAAATATAAAATAAATGAAGAAAAGTTTCCTAAACTTTGTCTGATGTGGGAAACAAAGTCCATGTCTTTTTTAAATTATACTTAAACTTCTAGTTAAAACTGTAACCATTCAAGTAATTTATTTATTTTTCCCACCATACTGCAGGGGTTCTCTAAAGTTAATATTTAATGAACAGGGGTTATAATTACAGTCTTTTCTGCACTATAAGGCGCACCTTCAATGAATGGCCTATTTTAAAACGTTTTTCATATATAAAGGCACATAGAATGGAAGCGACAGTAGAGGCTGAGGTTGCATTAAGCATTCACTAGATGGAGCTAAAGGGAACGTAAACAAAAACAGTCAGATAAGTCAGTCAAACTTTATAAATAGAATACAAACCAGCGTTCTGACAACTCCGCTCACTCCCAAAATGAATAAACAGCCGTTTTATTATTTTTCCCGAGGTAATGTCAGTGACTAGCATTTTCACGACACAGTTTATCTTTTAACAGCAACAAGGTTTAACAGGTGGTGCAACATTTTTATCACAAAGTGGAGGGGAACTTTTCCTCGATTCAGTAAACACGTAAAAGAAGCAGTCTGATACCGTTACGGTAAATCAAACGTTAGTGCTTCCTGCACTTCCGCACCATTGACTCGTTAATGGTGATTCTCCAGCTGCATCTCTGTTCCCGTGTTCTGCTGTGACTGACAGCCTGGAGTTTAAACTCTGCGTCGTAAGCGTGTCTCTGGAAAGGAGACATTTTGGGTCTTTACACACAAATGGAAATGCACGCTTTGCACAGTCATATATCCCAGCATGCACCGCGCGCTACTTCTTTTACGTGAGAAAATGGAGTCGGCGGCTGCTTCCCGTAGTTGCGAGACCTGTTCCGGCTCAATATTGATCCATATATAAGGCGCACCGGATTATAAGGTGCACTGTTGGCTTTGGGGAAAATGGAACTTTTAGGTGCGCCCTATAGTGCGGAAAAGACTGTAACGGTTCTACACTTACATGTATAATGTTTATTCACTTTAAAGAGTTTAACAACAAAACGTGAGCTGCACCGTTACTGATAACACGCTTTTGACATCTGGTATTGCCCTGGTTTCACACAGTTTCTGCCGTATGTGATGTGGATATACATTTGTAATAAACCATTCCTGAACAACTCTTACCTTAGGTTCTGGCATTCGTGGCACAGTAAGCCAAGCAGGTCCCAGGTCAGCCTCTGACTGGCATCCAGATGGCAGCCAGCAGAGTAAGGTTTAACACGACTTAGCAGCACTTGGTCCAAAGCTTCTAAGGCCTTTTCCTGCACCGAGGTCTCAGAGTCCACCACAGCTGGCACCACACCCTGCAGCCACGCCTTCTGGACTACAGCGCACTCTGGTTTAGCCTGGTGAGAGAAAATCAAGTTGAACAAGCATCACAGCTGTCCATAGTGTTTAGTAGTCATAAAGCAAACTTTCATTTTATTCACACAGCAAAAGTGTATAACATCTGATTTTAAACTCAGGCAATATTTAAAACTCAACAGCAACGTTACCGTTATAATTCAGTCATTTTATGAGACAAAGTTGTATTTTTCCTCTCACATTTAGTCCTTCCAAGGATAACAGTGATGGATTTCCAGAATGTCTTTAACTTTGGCAAGCTAATTTTTATTTCTGCAACCACTCTAGTCATCATAATCTTTAAAGTAAAAAAAGACATAGATATCTGCAATGAACTGTCACAAGGTAAGGCCTTTACACGTGGAGCTAAGATGTCAGTAAGGCCGCAGTTTCACAGAGAACAATGTTTTCAAAACGTAGTGCTTTTGACGAGTTATGTGAGGTTGTGACTCCAAACTCACAGCAAGCAGCTCTCCCACACATTGTAAAGCCTTCTTCTTCACAGACATAGCAGGGTCTCTGCAGCGCTCTGGCAGAGTCTCCAGATTTTCCCAGTTCAGAGGGATTACATCATGTTTCAGGAGACCCACCAAGGCCTGTGGATGAAGGCCACACACAGATGTTAACCCACAAAAACACCACCAATGCATTTCTTTGTTCACTGCAGGCTTTCAGCACAGAAAAGCAACACCGGGTCAAAAAAGACTGTTAATTTAAGACATGAAGCCATCTGAAGAGATTTAGTTCCAAGTACCTGCAGCGCTGCTTTCCTCACGTTTGTCTTAGATTCTTTCACACGGCGCAGAAGAAGAGCCAGGTTTTCTTTTACTGCACAAATATACAGAATAATTCTCTTGAGTTAATCTCACAACTCTCGAATGTATGAGCATTTAAAAAACTAGCATAAACATGTTGAGCAGACATGGATATATGCTTAGATCATTCAGGCTGGTACCCACTACATGAAGGGAAAATCTCACCATCACAGCTGTAGTTGTCAGCACTGCTGATTTCCACTGTCCTGAACGGCAGAGTCCGGTAGGTTTTCTGAGTGGTCTGAGAACCAAGAGTTCCTGAAGGAGTCACGGCTATTAAAACACACCGCAACACTTGGAAAGCACGTAATACAATGCTGTGACTGCGTGTGTGTAATTTATAAGTATATGAGTAGATCTGCTGCTTCGACGTGGTCAAACAAACAGAAATCATCTGAATGAAACAAAATGATTTACCTTCTGTGAATTCACTCTCCAACACTGTCTGAGTTCCAGCTAAACAGAGAAAAAAAATACAGTGTTAGTGGGCATGTGTTCACAAATACATGTTATTTCAGTTGCAGGTAATTTTAGTTATCGGTCTGCACTACATTAAAAAGGAAGAAATAAAATAAAATGTTGATCTTGAAACTAGAAAATCGCCCAAAATGGGTTTTCCAAAGGCAGATGCCAATCTTTTAGAAATAAGAGCAGACAACACTCAATTTAGGAGGCTGGTTTTTACTTCCTTTATCTTTATTTCAATATACTGGAATGTGTTTTTCCCTTTCCTTATAAGATATATTAGTTGAGAAATGACAAATGATACACAAGTATGCTTACATTAAATAAAGATTTAGTAAATGATTTTTAAAATGAAATTAATGAAACAAAGCTGGGGATAGTGTCACACAGGCCTGCCTGCATGGACTGTCTTTTAATTAGTTCAACATTCTCAGGTGTTGGCTGATGTTGGTGATTAAAAACAGGCCAGTTATCCGCCCAGCTATTTGCCTAACTCCTTAATCATCTACCTGAAATACAAAATAATGTAGAAATTAAAGAAAAACACATTTATACAAAAATTCATTTGTTGATAACTCTTATTCACTAGATTAATTTTGTATAAAAAGAAAATATATTTTTTTACTAAAAAAACTTTTGTATGAAGCATTCTTTTGAGTTTTTGCACTGCAATATCAACTCCAGAAGCAGAGATGATGCTCCAATGTATTTGCAGTGAATAACAGTCAGATCCACTGTTTTACTCTTTACTCACAATGTTGTGATGCTGATTAAAAAAAGACAAGTTTAACGCGTATAACAAGCTGAAATGTGTCTAATGCAAGTACACATTCTGATGTTGATGTACAAAAATAAATATGTGCATTCTATAAAAAAAAGAAGATTTTAAAAACAAAATGCAGTGGTTTACACATCTTTTGATAATTGTTTTATTTAAAAAAAAAAAAAGAAATACTACAACTGACATGCCCAGTTATTCTAAAAGTAGGAAGAGGGTTGTGTGTGATTTCTGAAAGAAATGTTTGATTTAATTTATTAACCCTCAGGAACGTTTCCCAGTTTGCACATTTCACTTTACAAAATTCAGACATTTTGCAGCATGTGTGCTTAAAACAAAAAAATCATGTGAAAATACTGATGAGTATAAAGCCAAAGTCAGTGATTTACAACTAAATCAGAATGTTTAACCTTTCAAATGTTTTTCGTTTAATGTTTCTACTTCCTCTAGAGGTGAAGAAATGAAAGGTTTCAGTGTAAAGTTCAAAGTTTTTCAAGAAGTTTCTCAGATTTTAGAAGGTTTTCATCTGAATGGGTGGATTTGATTCACTTTATACTTTAACTGATGTAGTTCAGCTCAATTATACTTTATTAATCCCTCAAGGAGATTACTTCTTACTGTTATCATCATCATCAATGTTATTATAATATATGATTTTGGGGTCTTTTTCACAAGTAAGGGAAGCATGGAAGAGGAGATCAATAGACAGAGTGTGAGTGTGTACATACACTCTCCTCCACATGCACTCTGTGTGTGTCGTGTGTGTGTGTGTGTGTGTGTGTTCTTACTGGCAGAGAAGAGACTGTGTACAGCCCGGGTGATGTTGAGTGAGGGAAGCTCCAGGCACTGAGCCAGGCAGGAGAGGGCATGACCTTGGACAGTGGGCGATTCGTCCAGCCGCCGCGCAAACAGCAGGTGCTGGATAAGGAACTTGTGAGGCAGAAAACTGGCAAGCTCTGGATCCTGACACTCCTCCAGCCTCCTCTCTGGCTGTTCCAGCAAAACCATCACCACGTCCACAGAGAACAGCCGATGGACCATCTACAGACACGGATAGAGTAGGCTGCATTTTGCTGAATTAAATGATTAAATGCTGTTTGCAGCTAGTTTGCAATTAATAAGAAAAGTAGATGTTTTTTTATTGTTGTTATTGATTTATCTATTCTCCTCCAATGACATCCTGCCTGAGAATATATTTACATTTTTCTTATCTTTTAATAGCTTAACTTGGCTCATATTTACAGGAGTAACCTAATTAAAGGTCTATAACACAACACAATACACTGGTAGTGAAGGTCCAAGCGTAATTGTTTGTGCTGGAGTAAACTCCAGAGCTGGACATGGTCATGATCATCCAGCTGCTGCATTCTCCCTCTTTTCCCCACAAGAGACTTAACCTTCTTGTTATCTAGTTTTGAAAATGCTGATACTGTTTCCCTTTTGGCTCCCGTGTGTGTTTTTTCACCATTTAGCCGACTGATGTCATGCTCATGTCGGATTTTATTTCTGAGTCTCAGGAATAATAATCTTCTTTTACTGTTGATAAACCAAAGAAAAGTCAGTAATTTCATAAACCATCCAGACCAGCTTTACTACAGATAATTTAAACAAATCTAGAATTTGATACCATCAATGCATTTAAACAGAAAGTTTAAAAGCATTATCCTTGTATTTCTTTTCTACATCTTTATATCTGTCAGCTTTTTGAATGTGACATTAAACTCTTAATTTCTTTTTTTTTTCTAAATGCAAGTACATTGGTCAGTGAAGGCCCAAATATCATTTCATTTTGTTTTTGAAAAAAAAAAAAAAAAAAAAAAAAAAAAAAGGTAAGAAATCAAGGTATTGGGACTAGACAGATGTGTATCTGAAAAAAATAAAGCTTAAGTTTACTGAGGAACGTATAGCTTGGGAGAAAGATTAAGCAATTAAAAAGGTCACATGGTCTGATGAACCAAAATGTATGCTGTTGGTTCATCAGAGTAAGACGGATGTAAGGTGGATGAAGTGAGACCATTCAGGCCTTCTGCCACTATGAACAGCTGCTGAACAACCTGCACTGCTACGTGAGAAGCTCCACAATCACCTGGATTATTGATGGCCTGACAACCAGAACACAGTTGGTGAAACTGAAAGGTTGTGTGTCTGAGTGGGTGGCCAGCAGCCAGGAGCCCTACTGAAGACGCAGCTCACCATTTTTCTTCACTCTCTCCACATCCAAGTTCCAGTGTACCTTTTCCTGTCATCTCTAGAAGTAAAGTTATGCTGTTGTAGGGTGTGTCAGTGGTAAACAGGAGAGTTAAGTGAACTGGTGGACCTCTTTTGGAGATGGAGTGGGAACCTTGTGAATGTGAATAGTGGATTTTGGAAGGACAAGAAATGAAATCAACATAATGTTTATTATTTATCCATCTCACTCACACTGGTGTTCTTGTCAAATACCTGCTCCATGTTCATTCTGCCACCCACTGCACGTACTATTATCAAATAGTTGGCCACAACATCCACTTGGTGAAATTAGATGCCCTTAAATTTGGCCTTCCCGAGACTACAGCCAAAAGAGCGATAGTGACTGATGTAGAAATTAATTCAATTTTATTTCAAAGGTTTAAACATTAGTGCAAGTAGCTATAATGGTCTGCAGAAGAGAAAAAAAATTAATCAATCTAGTTGTGACAGTGACAGTGTAATCAGAGTGTTGCTCATGTATATGACCTTCTAGTGATTTAAGGTGCACGTGTTTGTGCATTAAGAGTAAAAGGGCCAATGTAACAAATATGTGCAAGACAGACGAAAAAAAATGCTGCCATGCAGAGGCCGCTACGGTAGAGAAACTCAGCATTTTGGAAAGTAAAACAAAAAAGAAATCAACTAAATGAATAGCTGAATATCTTGCAAAATATGAGTGACCTTTACTTACTTGTACTTGTTACTTGTAAATAAAAATTTGGTTCTCAGTTGGCTCAGCAGGGTAAATAAGGGTAAAATCGATAAATTCTTTAGGAAAAAATATTAGTTACTTCAGTTAAAGTTACATTAATGTCAGACAGAGCAATCTTTAATAATAATCTATTGGTCTCTCAGAATATATATTTTTTTAAAAGATACACCATGAGCAATTGTAAATGAATTTCTCACATTAAAAGACATCATCTGTTACCTTTGAGTGTCTGGAGAAATTGAAGAGCCACTTTATGAAATGTGCGTAATCTGTACTTTCCATGTGAGCCGTTAGCATGCCTACAGCCTGGGCGCCATGGTGTCGAAACTCGCTTTTCTCCACCATCTGAACACAAATATGAATTATCATCCATTAATGCACTCATTTGGAGACATAGAAACGACAAAGAACTACTACTAGTTTGATTACTTTAAGACTGATGTTTTTCCACTGGAATGGTGACTTACCTGGAAGCAGATGTGCTGCAGGAGGACTTGAAGCAAAGGCAGGGCCACTTCCCTCAGCTCATCAACAAGATGACTGTAGTCACAAAAGACAATCAATGACAAAACAATGGAACAAAATGCACTGATGCCAGGAACACACTGTGCTGAATCTGAAGTACACTTTCTACTATAACAAATTTTATATTTCTAATGTTTTTTTTAATCAATCTAACCGCAATTCTATTAATCACCAGCAGATGTCTTAAACTCATGAATCACACTGCTGATAAAATGTTGTGCATGGTTTAAAATGGTAAAGAAAAACTGCCTACTCTAATTAATTCCTTATAAAATCAGTCCAAGTCCAATACATGAAGGAAGTTCTAATGATGTTAGGGAGGATTCTGTGCTAATGAAGCATCTCTTCACTGCTCAAATTTGCAGGCTCTATAAGAAGAAAACAAATGATACTAATTAAAAACTTCACCATTATATTTTAAATTCTAATTACATTGAGCTTTAAGCATGCAATTCTACACTTTAGTTTAAGATTTAATCAAAATAAAGCTGCCTACCAAACAAACTGGATGGCCTGGCCCCGAGTGGCAAGAATGGTTTGACTGGGTACAAGCAGGGAAGCTTTTCCTTGGCTGCCTTTATTCATCATCAGGATCACGTAGAGAAGTCGGTGGAAAACCCTACACAGGGACTGGAAAACAGCCACTTCAGTTTAGACTAAATCCCCTTCAGATACAACATCAATCTGAGATCAGTTTAAATTCACATAATAATCTTCCTGTCTGACCAAACATTCATTAAGTTAATGCTTATAAACAAAACTGAAGCAAGCTGAATTTAATTTACAGGAAAAGATACAACAAAAGAAATTCCCAAACAAATTACCAAGATAGTATGGTATAGTATAGTATCATATAGTATTGTATAGTATCGTATCATATAGTATCATATAGTATTGTATAGTATCGTATAGTATCGTATAGTATCGTATAGTATCTTATCGTTTCGTTGTTGTATGCTACAGTACTTTTCTGGACTAATGCCAGATACATTTAGGTTTGTGCAGGAGGCTATCTTTCCCAGCTCTTTGGATCAATGATGTCGATTTGTGGCGAACAAAGATGCAAAAAGATAAAGATAGGGTTTTCTAAATGGTTAGTCCATCTATATCCTGATAATGATATTAATTGATTGATGTTTGTAAAGAAAATGAGCACTTTTGTACGACATGGAAAAGATCCTATAAACTTACTTCTTTCTGGTCTCCGTGTTTTGTGGAGCAGAGCTGCTGTAGACCATAGAAAGCCATCTCTGGAACACTCCTCAGCTCGGTCACGTCTCTGAACAGAAAAATAAAAATCAAGTTCCATGTTTTGGAATATTTTTACAACATGGCAGAGAGAAGCATAATTAAACTCACCGTGGAGCAGCAAAGGTTATCTCCCCAACGACAGGTTCAAAGTACAGCAGTTTACTGAAGATCTGCAGAGAACAGAAAACCTTTGCATCTGCACAACAATGAAGACGCTGCAGATGTGCATGAAGAGGCCAAGTAGATGAATCATGAGTTACCTGGGTGCAGTTTCCGGCGCTCTGCGGCCTGTCTTTGAGTGGAAATGCTTGTAAAAGTCTCAGGAGGCTTTGAATCAGGAAAGTAACAGCTTCCCTGATCGTCATCAAATCCTGGCTAGAGAAATTAAGCTCTTCTTTCTCCTCTTCTTCCTCTGCTTCATCCACTTCCATCTGTGGATAGGACACAATAGTTAGGCTCCATCATATACCAGACATCATAAGAAACATTGTTAATAACGTGCTTTTTTTTTTTTACATTTACAGCTATGTTTGATTATCAATAATGAAGTTAAACAAGTGTAAAAAAAAAATAATTTTTTTTTAAGTCCTTATAACCATATTTCAAACATTTCAAGACTGTCATTTTATAAACTACTAGGGCTGTGTGATTTAGGAAAAAGTGCAAAATATCGAATTAGCATTACAAAGTGCGATGACTATAGGCCTTGTGAGAAATTAATAAATATTTATGGGTATGGTATTAATGCACGTCTGCTGTGCAGAACGGAGGTGCTAATGTTTACACTGAAAACATAAAAATGTCTATTGTTCATTCAGAAACAGCAACCGATGGGGTGGTAGTCTCTTAATTAGCAAAAGAAAAAAAGAAAAAAAAAAAAACGCTGTCTGTGTGTACGTTTATACATTAATTTATAAAAAATGTTTTTAAGACAAGTTTGTGCTAGTTAAAATATCCCTTGTTCTTTTTACCAAACTGCATTTTTTATTAATGTTTCTGTTGTAATGTTTTTATTTAATAGGACGTGGACTGAGATGGTCTGAGAGCAACAACTGTATTTTTCCTGTATAATGTATACACTAGAACAACAGCATGAAAAAAATAAAATAAAACAAACTTCCATAAAACAGAAACATTATCTGTTATCGTGGTATGTTCTTGACCAAACATTTTGGTAAAACTCAACCAGAAGTTACTGTAGACCATTTCTTTTTCCTAATCAGTCATTATCTGTATTGTTAAATGCATGACATAAAATGTATATTTTTTGATAAATGTCTACGTAAGTTAAGCAAATGCATGCATTCCTTTGTAGGTTTTTATCTGTTATATTGTACAGTATAAAGAGAAAAAAGAAAAATCAACCAGAAATTAAAATAAAATAATAATAATAATAATAAAATAATAATAATAATAATAATAATAATAATAATAATAATAATAATAATAATAATAATAATAATAATAATACAGTTCAAATAGAAACACATTCTTTTTGGCAAAATACCTTAACTTTTATACAAACACAATCTGGAAATAAATAAAAGATTATAAATTACTAAGCTTGGTGGTGGAAGAAATCCTGTTGAGTGTGAAGGATCCCTGACACAATACAATACCTCTGCATGGTCTTTGCGTTGTGGTTTGGAGCGTTTGGCCTCCAGCTGACCCTTTAGGCACTCCTTCTTGCGCTTTTTCCCAAAATCCTGAGGCCAGCAGTGTGAGGTTAAGTCAGAACACGTGTCCATCAAAACTTCATGAAAAACCTTGTTGGCAATGCTCCCTAAAAAGAAGGAAAGATGTTAAGTGAATCTGAAGACAAACACACACCCACAGTCATATGCAAAAGTTATTAACCTCTCTTTTAATCAATGTTTTTGTTTGTTTTTTTGCGCACAGATGTTAAAAACAACGTCTACTCAAAGCGGATCATAGTAAATAGAAACGCAGCTTCAGTCAAACTATATATAGATATATAGAAGCACATGTTTTACTAGTCTGCTGGTCAGGTGCGCATTACTGCAATTCCAAAAGGAACATATATCAGCATTGGTAATAAAATGTACCCATGACTGTAAAACATTTTCACCATCACAAGAAATCTGCCAGGGAGACTTGAAAGTACCAAATAAGAAAAAGTGTAACAAACAAGCAGTTAAGTCAAAATATTATTGAACTGCTTATCACATAATAAAGTATTTAAATGATGTCAATAGCTGCTAAAACCAAAATAAAAGCTTAACTCCAAGGCTTTAACAAAAATGACTTCATGGCTGCTTAGAAGCGTTGTGCTGTGCTGTGCTGATGTCCGATTTGCTCACCTGGGATTCTCAGCAGCAGCAGGTATAGTGAGGCGGCGTACAGTCCTGCTACCCTTTGCTGTGCATTAGCAGCTTTGGCTTTGGCAGCCAGGACAAAAAACGACAACACAGCCACTAGACGCTTGACTGACACGCCGTTCTCCCTAAGAATGACCCAGACGCTCTGCAACATAGGAGACAAACAGCACTAATGCTGCCACCAGACAGCGGAAAAGACACTCAGCCAACTCCTGCTTTGCTTTAGCAGGCAGCACACATGTATATTTTATGTCCTAATTTATGGGACCAGGATCCTCCAACACTTTAATCATTACACCGCAACATCTGTGTTATGTGCAGCATATTCGCAGGGAATAAGGGAAGTCTGTGTTTTATTACAATTAGCAGATGTTGATCCCCGGATGTGTCATTAAATAATTACCATTTAATTAACAGAAACCTTGACAACTGAACTGGAAGTGGCTGACCAGACACTCTTCAGCTGGATTTATCGTCACATTTTGACAAGTGACAAAAAGTGAAAATAATGTATAAGCCGACATGCTTAAGTTGCTATGGTAACCTGAAACTGAATAGTAAATGCAACTGTAGCGTCCGTTAACCTGAAGGCTCTGACACGGATGAGGCTTTGGGCTTGATGAAAGACTTTCTTACCACATGCATCAACACACATCATCCATCTCATCATTGCTCCTCTGGGCTTCTTGCTTTTGACATCACATGATGAATGGTGACTAATTTCATTGTTTTATTCACCAAAAATATATTATCATTAGGCAATATGAAGTGTTTATAGGCTCATATCATCATGTGATAGACACTTGTTAAACTAGATACTTTACCTTAAGTATTCTTATCACCATTTACAAAGCACTTATCATACAAAATGATGATATAAGGTATTAAATATAAAATGTGAATTAATTATCAATGTGAGTCATAATGTGAGAAAAAAAGCTACAAAAAAAGTTAAACTTTTTGTCACAGGTTCTTTATACGCATTTGTATGAATCCCAGTTTATACAACTGGACGAAACTAAACCATGACTTTGTTGTGACCAAAATACATTTTGGTACAACTTAATCACCTTTCGTTTTATTAAAGACAGTCTAGTGGATTATATGCTAAAATACAGAGTAAAAGAAGCATTTAGCTGAAAAAGGGTCCCTTTAAAGCCAGAAATAAATACATGTTTAATCCTTTAGGCTCCAGCTTATTTTTAATGCCTCTGCTCATCTGCTGCAGTGGAACAGGGACAGTTTTATTAAAACCACAATAACCCAAAACAGCTCAGTTTACCTGTGAAACGTCATCACTGCCTGCAGACTGCGGCTGGTCAGCAGCATGACAGAGCAAACAGTGGTACAGATCTTTGAAGGCTTTGTCTCTGCTGGCCATGAGTTCTTCCTCTATGATGTCATCCAGTGGTTTCCTCTCTGTGAACTCCACATCCCAAACCTCATCCACCCAGGCTGGGAATCACAAGGATTATAATCAGTGATGCATTTGTGAGCTTAAGTAGTATTTACTCTTTAGTCAAAATTGAGCATCTTCAGTTCTAAATCTCTTCTTACCTGTTCTTCTTGCCTTTTTCAGAATCACTTGATTACATGATGATGCTTTAGCTACTACTGACCAATAAAATGCACAATTAGGTAGTCTCACCCACCAGTCTGTGTGGGCCAGATTTAATGAACCTGTCATTTTTCTTTAGCTCATCCTAATTCCATAATTGTCCTCACTATCTCATTTAAATTTTCAGCAGCAAAAGTCACTATGTGAAAAGACTAGCAGCCCGTTTTCAGACCTTATTATGTGGTTTATGGCTTGCTTTTTTTTTTTTTTAAATGGGGTAAGAATTAAGAATCCACTCTTTTAGAGGCCACTATTTATATGAAGTAAAAGTACAGCATGTGTTCATTAACTAATGATGTAACTGTTACTGTGACATCTGATAATAACATGTACACACAATATAAATATGATCATCATCTACAGCTGTGTTCAGTTTGCAAACCTTTTACAAATTTCACAAGCGTTTTTGTTTGTTGTTTTTTTTGTACCTTACAGTTTATCAGTGATGTTGAGGAAAGGTCATCTGTTGTAGGTCAGTTAGGATTCCTATACATTTTTTTGCGAGATGTCAGAATAATGAGGATAGTGATGATGGATATTTCTTTAGAGGAATGTTCGTGACTTCATTCAAAGTCAGACTCCAGCCTGAAAATTATACACATAGTGACGTCACATGAGCGCTCTTGAACAAGTCGCTAAACGCGCATGAGTCGACAATTTTTTTCCAGATTTATCACTACTTGTAGCTGAGTGTCTGTGTTTCCCACCTAGGAAACGCTGAAAGAAAAAATCTGGCTTTGGGACATTGTGGTGCTGTTTGGGTCTCAGACACCAGAAACAGACACATTAACCCGGGAAACAGCAACGTGACAGCGGTAGCAGGCGAAAACAAAATAGACACCAAGAAAAGCTTTAAAAACAATGGTGGCAGCGTAAACAACACACAATTATTATATGTTACCTTGTGGGATTTCCTTTAACTTGAGAAACTGCAGCGCGGACATTAAATCCATTTTGTTTATTTTTAATCTGCCCGCCCGAAAAGTTCAAGACTTCACACCTGCGCAGTGGAAACTCTCCGTGACTCACTTCTGCCTGAATCTTTGATTCGACATGAGCGCCCCCTGTTGGTCTGGAGAGCGATTTAAATGAGCGCCCAGGAGGTCGGACAGCAACAGCTACAGTACTTAATCCAAGTGTCAAGGTTTTTAATTTCTTACAGACATGCCTTTCTTTTTTACATGACTTGATGAAACACACATACTAACTATTTAGTTTATTATTAATCCACATTCCTCACTTAGATAGATAGATAGATAGATAGATAGATAGATAGATAGATAGATAGATAGATAGATAGATAGATAGATAGATAGATAGATAGATAGATAGATAGATAGATAGATAGATAGATAGATAGATAGATAGATAGATAGATAGATAGATAGATAGATAGATAGATAGATAGATAGATAGATAGATAGATAGATAGATAGATAGATAGATAGATAGATAGATAGATAGATAGATAGATAGATAGATAGATAGATAGATAGATAGATAGATAGATAGTGTAAGACTATGCCTTAACAAAACAATTGAACTAAACTAGACATGGATGACAACTAAAATTAAACCCAAGACCATGAGAATGTACACATAAAAAGTTGACCAGGTGTCCGTAAAAATTGTGTCTTGTGTCTTGTGTAATTAATTACATTCACCAGCAACTTTATTATGTATACCAGGAGCATCTGAATAAGTGGTTGGTGAGTAAACATTTGAATTATCAGCGACTTTGTCTCATCCCATTAAGTAAAGCTTTGTGGGGAAGATGCTCTCAGTGTTTGTGTGTGTTACCAAAGTGACAGGCTCAGCTGTGGACAGAGGTTTGTCAATGTGTGCATACAAAGCATAGTATTTGGAAGAATGAGCTGGAAATGATTCTTACCTCATATTTAATAAAATCTACAATGAACTGACAAAACTGTGGAAATATTAGGAGACACAATTGTGTTGTTGTGAATCAGCATGTCTAACAACAGCTAACCACAGCAGTGGCTAGTCTGACATCTAGAAAGAACCACAGTGTATGTTTTTGCTGACTTTGTAACTGGAACCTGGTCCACTCAGGTGAGATGTCTTCACATTTCTGTCCTCAGAGATAATTTTGAGGTAAATGGAATAGATGGGACGGGAGAAATGAGGAGCAGCCAATCCGGAGAGGAGTTACAGAGTTGAGCTGTGGAATAGCCCATCCATTTAACCTCTGAGGTCAGGGACGGGAACACACGATGATTTCATGTCCAAGTAGGTCGTGTTTCAGTTGCAAAGTTGGAAAAATCCCTTTTCCAAATGCTGGATTAAAGTATTGTCTGCAATACTATTGCAAAACAATGTAGTATGCAGCATTTAGCACATACAAATAGTGCAGCAGTAACTCCACTTATAAAGAGTTCTTTATATGTATATGTTTCACTTAAAGTGAATTTAAAAAAGACAAAGGGGTTGTAAACAGTAAAATTATAGAAAGGAGTTGCAATGGGATGTGTTTGCCAGTTTCTATATATACAATTCATCAAAATATTTTTCATAACAGTTCATTTTAATTGTCTTACAAGAAAGAAATGTGGTATTTTATTAATAACTACATTATTATGTATGTTTGATATTCTGTGGCTTTGTTGACGTATTGTCCAAAGGGGTAACGATTTGTGCATCATTTTCAGAAAGCTACCAAAACCATCAAAGTTTAAGATGTTTGTAAGGGAGAGGTAGATCCAGTCAGCATTCCAGCCGAAGACGCTGACACCTCCATCGTACTGACCAACATTTTCAGCAAAGCACATCCATCTCGTTCTCCAGGGCCTCGGTGTTGTTCTCCTGGCTGTATGTGGCCCATTTGTTGAGCCTGCTGTACAAGGGAAGCCCATTTTTCTCTCTGTAGAGGTACACGCCAGTGACTCTGTTCCAGTTAGTGCTGCAGATTGGATCAGCACTCTGGTGCTCCATCAGCTCCTCCTCGTCCTTCTCCAATGCCACAAAGCCAAAGAAGCTGCGGACATTCTCCGCAGCTAAGAGGCGAGCATGAAGAGATGCTGTCCGTTCAAACAAGGTCTTCTCATTAGAGCGATACTGAGCCCAGTAACTCTCCTGCTGATAGCCAAATGGAGCAGAGCAATGTTTTAGACAAAGAATCAGGAACACCGTCAGAGATATTCCTGCCACCAGCAGCCACCCAATCAGCTGAAAAAAGCAGAGAATTATGTTTACACCGGGTGCTCTTTGGCACTTTGTCGTGTGTCTACATCTTTATGACTTAAACAGTGTTTTAATGATTAATTATTATCATAAATTCATCAAATTTACTTGTCACTACTGTTGACTCCTTGTGGCATACTTCAGAGTGTTAAATAAACTTAAGAATTTCTAATCACTTTTTCTCTTGTTAACCAAGTTAATGTGTACATATTCCAACAAACGTTTATTTTTGCTAGTACTCAAAGCTTTGTGGAAATAACTTTGAGTTTTTATTTTCTCAATATTTAAAACGATAATGTTGTCTTCCAACAATTTCTTTGTTGTATATTTTATAGCTTTATTTTTTAAACTGAGGCATTTTAGCGTGAGTACCAGAGTGCTGCCCCCTAGTGGAGGCAGCCTGTATCACGCGTACAGGCCACGAACCAGAAAACGCAGCTGGTTGTGTGCGCGAACGGACGCAGGGTCAAACAGCAAGTATATTCCTAGTGTTGTTGATGCTCCATTCAGTGGTTTTGGCATGTTTGGAACGAATCAATAGATGAAAAAGGTGAAATTATTATTATTATAATAATTATTATTATTATTAGCAGTAGTAGTAGTATAAGAAACAAGTAACCTGGAATTCAAGACAGTCGCAGTGGAGCATGGTGGGATTGGAAAAAGAGGGGAAATGTTTGTCCATTTAATGAGCCACAGTCTCATTAAATGTCAAACCAGCTGTGATTTAATCAGTGCATTCAAATATTAAAAGAAAATTATATTGCTTTACCTGGGATTCATACTTTAATCGTCGCTCAATTTCTGGCCAGAAACCCTGCAGCTCTGATGGAAGAGTTCCTTGACATGGGAATTTAGCCATGACTTTGCACTCCTGATCTGCGGGGAAACCCTCCAGAGTTCTGGGATCTACAAACTCACTGAGGGCACATGTGTATGCTTGGCCCTGCAGCAGGGAAATACTGGCCCATGTTAATGGAGCCACTACAGCTCGACCCGTGATGGTTCCCAACAGAGCAAACACTGTAGCTCCAGACAGCTTTCGACATTTTCTTAGCCGACATTCAGACACCAGGTCCCAGGTGCTCCTGTTCATCATTATTCCCACAAGGAAAAATGCTAGTGCTGGAACACCGATGGCTGCCAGGCCATAACGGTAGTTCCTCCCTGAGGAACATGGGCAGTGAAAAGCAAAAACATTGTATGCAGTCTGGCCAGCCACAGTGCCAAGAGCAATCAGGCCATTGAAGATCATCACGTCTTTACTCTTAAAGAAGAGAGACATAAACTTAAAGTTCTCTGTGACCAGGGCGGCTGCAGCCATGTTGGGACGATGGGGCTTAAGAGATAGGCGTTTGGTTTGTAGGAATATCAGACTGCACACAAGTAAACATACAAAGGAAATTAGTAAAACAAAGATTTAAGAAAAGTTTTTGTTTTAGATACTTTGTGCAGAAAATATTTGCAAAGAAGCCAACTGGACTATGTTTAAGGATTTCACACTGGTTTTAGAACAAAGGATCACTTTGAATACAGTCATGCAAACTCACGCTCTGGCATCATCCCGAGGCAGGACATATGACTCTTACTTCGATAATCCAATTTAAATGTGCACTGCAGGACCATCTGAAAGGAGGAAAACTTTCAAATCCAAAAATATAAAATCAGCTTTGTTGACAGAAAAGTACCGTTTCAGCCTGGCCACCAGTAGTGACTCACACTGAGGGAGTGTCTGACAGTTTCCTTGGCTGTGGAAAAAAGAAAGAAAGAAGAAAAAGTGGGAAGTCTCTAAATGAAAACATCTGTTGCAGATCACAGAGCAACGTGGTAACCAATCTGGAGAGGGCTTGAAGCTCCATTATCGACCAAAACTGAGCACAAAGCTAAAATCAGCTCAGATTATGTTTCACAGATGCCTGTTAAAAGAAATTACACCTTGTTTCAGTTTGTAAGGGTGTCGGGTCAGAGCCTATTATTATAATAACCTTAGCAGGTCTTGAAATAGTCAATATATAGATTATAAGACCTTGGTAGATCTCAATATAAGATGAGGCAAATAGAACTTCAGATTATTCAAATCAATTCAACTAATTTATTGAATATAAAATGGAATTTTATTGTCCGGTAAAAGGTCAGTCAGTATTAAGTCTCTAAAAAGTCATTCCTATTCAAAAGCACAGGACATCACTATCATCACCCAGTGTGAGCACATCTATACAGCAGAGGTTTTGACCATTTATTGTTCTGTATCTTCATAATGATGAAGAAAAATTAGCAGTGGAACAATTGGATAAACCCAAAGACCAAATTTAAACATCCAACAAATCTCTGTAATGGAGGGGGAATAGTACAATCATTTTACCACAGTTGATATGACTGCAAAAAGTTAGTCAGGATTTCTTATTGACTGTAATGATCCTGTGTTTCAATAAGGTGGCACTATAGGTCTGAATTGTAGGAAAATATAATCTTCCAATAGTAATGAATTTGTTTATGGGATTTGGATAGTTTTATTTGTATTTTTTAAATATCATATTCACATTTTAACTAATGGATTCAAATAATTAGTAACTAATTAATTCAAAATCACCAGTTGGAAATATTTTTTTTATGCCAGTGTGACCACAATGTATGCAAATAAAAACACTAGAGCAAAGGGAATCACCAACAACACCAACACTTTTGATTATTTTGATTTTCTTTTGCACTGCAAGCTATAACTATTAAATGAATTCTAATAAAATAAAATTGGCTTTTGATTCAAATTAAGTCCATCCATCTATTATCCATCCCGCTTAATCCGTCTCCGCGTCACAGGGGTCTGTCAGAACTTATCCCGACGCATAGTAGGCGAAAGGCAGGGGGTACACCCTGGACAGGTCGCCAGTCCATTGCAGGGCCACATTCAAAGACAAACAACCAATCACACTCACATTCACACCTATGGGCAATTTAGAATGATCAATTAACCTAGTATGCATGTTTTTGGACTGTGGGAGGAAGCCGGAGTACCCGGAGGGAAGCCACGCAAGCACAGGGAGAACATGGAAACTCCACACAGAAAGACCCAACGGGCCAGGAACCGAACCAGGAACCTTCTTGCTGTGAGGCAACAGTGCTAACCACTAAGCCACCGTGCTGCCTCAAATAAAGTCATTAATCCACATTTGGATGAAATGATGCAGTAAAAGTAAAACTAACATGAGGAACATGATGACCATTATATTGCAAACATGTAAATAGGCTGAGCTCAAATCACTGTTGTGGTTATGCTGCCACAAATAGTGTCACTAAGATGCTATTGCCAGATAAACTTTGATTCATTTATTCAATTCATAATGGTCCTTACTGGGATATGACATAGCTATGAAGTAGCTGCAATGTGCTACTGGTGACCCCATATGAAGTCTACTTTTTCTCCTGCCGTGTTTCCATCCATCCACTATCTACTCCGTCTCTGGGTCACGGGGTCTGTCGGAGCCTATCCTGACGCATAGTAGGCAAAAGGCAGGAGGTTGCTCCAGTGTTGAGCACTGTGTATATATACACTTATATACAGGACTGTACCCTGGACAGGTTGCCAGTCTATCACAGGGCCACATACAAAGACAGACAAACAAGCATGCTCACCTTCACGGAATTTAGAATGATCAATTAACCTAGTATACATTTTTTTTTAGACTGTGGGAGGAAGCCGGAGTACCCGGAGTGAACCCATGCAAGCACTTGGAGAACATGGAAACTCGACACAGAAAGACCGACCGGTCTGGGAATTGAACCCGGAGCTGGGAGGCAACAGTGCTGACCACTAAGCCACCGTGCTGCCTCTCTGGCTGTGTTTTCAACCCCTAATGCTGCATGAAGTCAGTCAGATTTGTCCGCTTTTTGCTAATGTACACGTAGCAGTTATGTGATTTTTTTTTCTTTAATTAAAAATAGCTGCCTACTGAAACTGGAAACCAGCTGGATGGAAATGGACTTAGTGGATCATAATAAAAAAATTTGTTCTTATTCTTTAGGTTTTCAATCTTAGAGTACCTGGCAATGCATTGGACTGGTACAGGTAAAATATTTAATACACTATCTTTAAAGAAAACAAAATAAAATTAGGCAGAAGACAAATTATTCATGCAAGTCACGTCGTTAGTTTGGTCACAAATGTATTTGCATTTGTTCATCGGTTTGAGTATGTAAAAAACCTACATGCAAAACTAGTTTGTCCACACCCTTATATAGTGAAATGACCCTAGTGACATGTTTTGATCCTGAAGATAAAACCCTAGAGGCTAATGATGTCAAATTATTTTTCTTGTTGCTCCAGTGTTGAGCACTGTGTATATATAGACTTATATGTATATAAACACTTCACATCCATTTGATGTGCATATATACAGAGACACACACGTACACATATTCTCTATTTTGTAAGACGAATTGGTCTGTCACTTTTTTTCTGTATTTTTGGAGAAACAGTTTAAGAGTCATGTTTTTTTTTAAATAATTCATGCACACAAGCAGACATAGACGCAAGGTATTATTTACAACACATTATGGGGACCTGGCTTTATTTGTAATTGTGAGTATATGGTCAGCCTATGAATAATTTGTTCACAGGGGTAGGTTCAGGGCCTACAAGTAGCTCGGGCAGAAATAAATTATACCACTAGGCCATAAGGTGGCACTATGCAAGAAAAAGTATGTTGTGATTCATACCTTCTAAACCGTACCTCACACAGATATTACCTTCATATGACCATGTTCCTTGAATAGTGATGAATCCCATGACATAGGCCACGCCCATTTATACCTTTAAAAACATTTTCTACCATGCAAAACATCCTCTGGAATCTGAGTAATCTGCATACAACTTTAGATTTTACAACTAAACTAATACTCTGGCTTTGGCAAAATTTTTGCTTTAAAAATGTTTTAAAATTTGGAAGAGCTAGGATAATAATTTTCATAATCCCTCTTGAGTATCTGCTGCAAATTTGGACAAATTCAGCAACTAAGCGGCACTACAAATCAGGAAACATCATGGAAGGATTTGTACCAAACTGATAAGTACATATGTACTTGTATGTTATCCCTATACATATATGTATAGGGATAACAGAGCAAGAGCAAAAGTGTCTGAGCAATTTGTTGAAAGGGAAGTTTATTTGTACATTACATTTCATTTCACAAGATGACTCCAAGTGTTTTCCTAGATGGCTGTGGACAACACTTGACTGAATTGGCTGAGAAAGGCGGTCCTTCGTGGGCTATACATTTATACGTATTTATATGTATCTTGTCTTTGTACCTTTCATGGTGTTTATGTCTCTCCTCTCTTTCTACTTCCTGCTCTAGCCGGCTGGTCTTCAGCAGGAGGGATATGAATTGAATACAAAGAGGGGGAAGAGGGCGTTTGCTGTTGTGGCTCTCAAATAATGGAATTCATTGCTGTTACATGTTAGACTGGTTTTTCATTGGCAATTTTTACACCAGCTTTGGTTAACTCTTGAAGTAATATTTTATACACCAACTCCTTCCTTTTGAGCTTATATTTAGATCCTCCACATCAGTGTTTCCCAATCCTGGTCCTCGGGACCCACTGTCCTGCATGTTTTACATGTTTCCCTGCATCGACACACCTGATTCTAATTAAGGGTCCTCATCAGCTTGTCATCAAGGTCTGGACAACTCTGTTGATGACACAACTACTTGTATCACAGCACGCTGATACAAGTAGCATCCACAATATGCAGGACGATGGGTCCTGAGGATCAGGATTGGGAAACGCTGCTCTACGTAACTACAAAACACAAACATGTAGGTGACACCTTGGCTACATTTATACTAGGTCAAGTGACCCAACTCAGATTTTTTTCCTTCTACATGGTTAGATCAGATATGTCCAGCGGACTCAGAAGCAGTACAACACTACAAGGACTATGATAAGATTGATTTCAGGCCTCATTAATATGTAACAATAGAGCTGATATGAGTTTGTGTTTGTCATTTAAGCAGACAGATCAGATTTTTTCCATTAATGTGACTCATATGTCTTGGACCGTGGGTGATTGGTAAATTAATACAGATAAACACCATCCATCATTTTCTTCTTCACTTTAAAATACACCTAATCCTTTAATGACCTCCGAGAATATATCAAAAAGCAATGGCTTGGGTAATATTTTCTATTTCACCTGTGTTCATCGACAATATCACAGTTTTTTCTTCCCTGTCTGTCAAACTTAATCCAGGTCAGTAGCCCATCTACCCTGCACATTGTTTGTTTGCGTGTTAAATAGTGTAAATGCAGATATAGGCTATGGGTCATAATTAAATGATGATGTAAGCAATTCATCACAAAAACCTGATATGGGCAATAAATGAGAATCACCCATCAAGACCTGTAGTGTAAATGCAGCCAATGACACACGTGGTTAAAGGCTGCACACCTGTTTTCACACTGCATAATTCTTACTGTCAAAAGATAACCATTCTGTTCGTACTACACAACCTGCTGTCTTGCAATTAGAAGACTTAAAGTCATTTTGTTGTTTACACTACATGAATGATCCGTACTTGAGGGTTACACACAAAGCAATCCGACAGGATCTTTGTCACTAAATTGTTCTCTAAACCAAGTTTGGAAACCAGCTGTGTGTGAAGGCATGAGGTTAAGAGTGGTGTCAAATATCATACAGTTCTGTGCTAGAGTTAATATCCTCTCTTTTAATCATTAATTTATTTGTGGAAAAAATGATTAAAACTCATCTGATCGTAGTAGGTCTGAGTCTTAGGCAAATTAAAGTCAGGCAACCTCAGACACACAGCAAAGTATAACTTTTTTCAACAAACTTTTATTTATTTATTTGTTTAGTTATTTATTTTAACAAAATTTAATCCAAAAAGAATAAAATCCTGAGGGCAAAGCAAAGTATCCCCCTACTGCTTCCACAGGATTGAAGAGGGTAACCTGAAGCTAGGTGCTGCAAATGTTCATCCCTTGATGAAGTGATTATCAGCAAGTGTGTAGACGGGACGTCTGGTGGTCTGGAGCTTGATCTAAACCTTGAACAAAACTGGATTATGCAGCTGGACAATTATTTGAAGCACAGCAACAAATCTACATCAGAATGACTAAAAAAAAAAAAGGATGACTACAAAAAAATAAAAGATTTTGGATTTTGGAATGGTTTAGTCAAAGTCCAGAACTCAAACCAGTTTGAAAAAGCAGGAAAATTCAACTAAAGCAGCACTGTACAGAAGAAAGGACCTAAAATGAGCTCCAACAGATGGTAGATGGTACCATCCATCCATCCATCCATCCATCCATCCATCCATCCATCCATCCATCCATCCATCCATCCATCCATCCATCCATCCATCCATCCATCCATCCATTATCTACACCCGCTGACTCCCTCTCAGGGTCAGGGGGGTCTGTCGGAGCCTATTCCGCACAATTTAACACACAAAAAAAAAAATTTAATTAAAAAAGGTAGTAGTAGCTTGAACAACTGTGCATGAAGTCTTCTAAACATCTGAGTATAAAGTCCTCCCTTTACAGTCCTCCCAGGTAACACATGCTCTGGGTCTGTGGGCAATCCTCGTCACATCCAGTTCAGGTTTGCTATAGTACCACTTGTTGAGCAGCTGGTCCACCTGCTCCTGCTTTGTTATTCCATGAAGTCTCTCTTCCCCATCCTCCAAGTCTTCTCTTATGTTTGCGATGAAAGGTGGATGTGGAAGATGAAGTACAGTGTCTTCTTGCATGTCCTCAAAGAACTGCACCACACATTTCCGGGCAAAGTCACGAGCATGTAGGACACAAGTTTCATCAAAAAGCTTCTGCTCCACATCAAGGTAGTTGCTCCAATAACGCGTCTGCAGGAAGTTGGCGTGGTCATCAAAGCAGGGCTTGATGAGGCGTCCCAGTGCTCCCAGTACAATAAAGAACAAGAGGATGGACCAGCCAACTGCCTGGGGAGGGCGAGGAAAAGCAAGCAGCACAAAGACAACAAAAGCCAACAGTCATGTGGTGCAGAGGTGAACTAACAAAGAGCCACCAGCAACATTCGTTCTACTCATGAATCAAAGATGAGTCCCCAGATGTTTATTTTATTCTATGTAACATGGCATAATATCTGACGAGAATGACGAAGATGAGGAGGAGGACGAGGACAGCGTCTCCTCAAATGATACACTAGCTTTTTCAGTTAAAACAGTGATATTTTGAACCACTTTCCTTTCTGGTTGGATGCTCTTCTGCCTGGAGGATTTCTACTGGTTATCCCGGCGCTTTTTCTGGTACTGCTTGATGATGATAATTGTGGTTTACTTTAACATGTTTTGTATCACTATTTAAAATGACTGTCACATTTTTCTAGATTAACTTAAAACACAGTACTTTTAATTCGCAGACAGAAAGAGTGCAGGAAAGAACGGTCTCCTTAACCAGCCCTGTTCCCTGTGGTTTGCTGAGTATTGCCTTCGCTGTTGTGACTATCTACCTGTCTGGAAGTTGTTTTTTACATCACTGATTGAATATCAGCGCTGAAGATGTGTTTGTTTGTTTGCATTAAACAAGACTCAAAGAGCTTACCTGTGAATAGCAGCGAACATAGCGGGAAACTGATTTACGGAAAGAGCTGTTTCGGAAAATAACTTCTTCTTTGCAGGGCACTTTGGCCATGATTCTGACTACATCCAGTCCCGTGTTGTTGGGTACACCTAAGGAGAGACATCACGACTCAGAATCCTGTTTGCCAAAGTGACAGTTTAGGAATACTCTTCATTACAAGAATACGTGCTTACAAATATTCAACACTAGGTGCTGGTCTAGGTACCTGAGAACAGGGCTGGGTCCACACTCATGCTAAATGCACAGACGAAGATTTTTCCATCCAACAAAGTGATCAGGATCCACACCATTGGCGCTAGCATGGCCCTCTGGATCATGGCTGAAAAGAGGTATCTAAAGAAGATGCAGGACTAGTTTCAGGCCTACAGTTTACACAACTTAGGTTTAGAGTCCGTCCCTCAACTAGACTAGGCTCTGAGATGGCAACTCTGGGTCATAGCAGTTTAAGCACAGAAGCAGTGTATTCAAGAGTTATATGTTTTCACCAGCCACTTTAGTCATTTTTTACTCCAGTGCAGGTTTGTAGTACAGGTCCAGGTCCAGGATTCGTACTTGAATCTGACTCAAACTCTAGTTTAAAGGACTCGCGGCTCAACTCAGTCCTGGACACTGCTGACTGACTTGGACTTGTCCTGAGACTCGTGATTTTTCTGCATTTGGTTCATGAATCAAAGATGAGTCCCCAGATTTTATTTTATTCTATGTAATATGACATAACATCTTTTGTGCAAGATGCTACATGACAAATGTGCTTCATGTTTAGGAACAAAGTTCCTTAACGTCTGTTATGATGATAAGCCACAACAACGGAAAAGTGTTTACATGTGGAAGCAACAGTTTGAGCTTTCTAGCTATAAAATTATTGAAAATTAGAAAAAGAAGACCAAAAGTAAAAGATTGTTTTGTCATTTTCCCCCTCTGCATTATGATGTGACGTGAGATCCCTGTGGAAGCCCTAACAGCAGTGATAGGAGACAACATGAGCATTATGTTGTTAGAGATGTCGCTGCAGGAGCATGTACTGTCCGGCAGCAGTTCTCTTCAAGGATTTTAAAGATGCACGTGGACAAAAGTCTTCACGTGGACAAAAGTCTTCATGTGGACAAAAGCGGTGTATGAGTGCTTGCAGGGCTTGCAGGTATGACTGCAAAGGAGCACCTCTGCACCCCAGATGTTGAACTGTTAGATATGTATGTCCATCCATCCCGTCTCCTAGGAACGTTTATTTGTGTTGCCTGTTGATTTTTTTTATTTTTTATTATATATTTCTATGTCATTTACACAGTAACAACGTCATTTCCCTTTGGGGATTAATGAAGACTTGCTCATTTCAATTCAGTTAAATATATGCTTAGAGATGTTTAAAATTTGTTTAAGCATCTCGCAGTCGTGTCACTTGGACTCAGTTTGGATTTTCCTTTAATGACTTGGACTTGACTGGGACTCAAAGTGCAGTAACTCAACTACAGCACTGAGTAAATGTAAATTAAACGTTGATAGTGGCCTACTATTAATGCATTTTAAGAACTGATTATACCTTCAGACCTGAAGAGAGACAAGGCATGTCCCTTGAGTTGGTTCTGATTTAAGAGCAGTATTTTCCCTGTGTTGAGATATATACTACTCTTCAAAAAGTGTCACAGGACGTGTCTTTTTGAGAATATGTGTACATGTGGTGTATATGATCTATAAAATGGTATGACGCAGCTGCATTTTCTGTACCAGTTGACTGAAATGTCCCAGAACACAGCTGGGTTAACGTTGAAGATAAAACATGGCTGTAACTGCATCATTCATCCTGCTACTGACCGAAGTTGATCAGGTGTCTAATCATCTGCAGTCAATTAGTACAAGTACTTACACTTTCATTTTACTGTGCACTGAAACGTTTGGTAAAAACTACACAGTTAATCTTTTACTCACTTAACCACAGCAGGATTTTTGGATCTGTTTCCAACAGGTCTCAGCCACTCGTCTATCATGACACTTATATGTCGATTTATGAGGACCCCCAAGAAGAACAATATGATGGGCGGTATGATCATCACTCCCAGCGAGTACAGTCTGTTGTACTGAGGAAGGCATGGGCAGTTAAAGTCAAAGCTGGAGTAGAGCTTGATGCTGACCAGAGAAAGGACTACATAGATGCCATTGGAGATGGACTCGGAGTTAGACTGGAAATACTGCAGGACCAACTTCAGACGCTCCATTACTCACATGAAGTGGGACTTACGATGAAAGATGGGAGAAGCGAGGCGCTCGAGCTGCTGGTGACTGTTTTCTAAAACAGGCAGAGATATCTCCAGTTTAATTTTAAGTTTAATAACTTACAAAATGTTTTAGCGTTTATCATATATATTGCTGTAAAAATAAATGTAATAGTTAACCTACCGAAAAGTATGAATTAATCCTTCTTGATTACAGCCAGATATCCACGATTGAGCAGTCTCCAGAAACCACCCGAGCATGTATCTGTAAATAAATGTTAGTGTGTTTAACAACAATCTAGAGAGCGCGAGTGAAAGCATGAAAACGCCTGAGCAGTTGGAGCTGTGTGGACACACCCTACTGCACTGACAACGCAGGACATGACAGCGAGGCTGCGCAGTCAGGAGTCACTCCCAGGATTACGAGTAAACTTCAAAGCTTGAGGCTGCGCGAGCCACCAATCCTGGACCACAGGAAGACACGGTCAGCGCTCATCCTTACTGTCACATCACATTTACACTATATGTTCTAAGGTAGATCTTACCATAAAGTATATTAGTAAATTACAGCAAATCTGTGTAATATTTGAGAGGTAATTTGGATAAATATATGCTTATTATCTTAAAATATATTCATAATAGCGCATGTCAGTTTTTTTTCCAAAGCTTATAGTAATGATACAGAACAATGAGACTGGTCATCTCTTTATGTCAGTTCTCACTTTAACCCTCCACAAATGCAACAGGATGTTGTTCGTTACCTGGCAACACATGAACACACACCTGCAGATGATGGACATAACTCTGAACAGAGCACGCACAGAAACTCTTAACCAGATGTGCAACACGTGGGGTGACATGTCCAGGACTGGATGTAAACGAGCACTGCAGCGCCTCCTCCTGGTGACCTGGTTACCCTGCAGTCGCAGGCCGAGGCGTGCTGGAGTGCAGAACATGTCCCAGCAGGAATGACTTGGTAAACACACACGAAATGGAAACATTTTCATCATATTTGTGGTTACTCAGAAAGGGAAAAAAAATTAAATGCCAGATTTTCCTGCTGGACCCCATAACAGCATTTAAACTGGTGTGGAGAACTTATTTTTCAAATTTCAGCATTTTAAGATGGCATCAATACCATTTAAAAGCAAGTTTACATTGTACATGCAATGGCCTCATCTTTGTGTACTGGACTAGAGACATCTTCATCGTCCGTCACTCAGTGACAGGTGAGAGGCTCCAGCCTCCAGCCCCCCCCCCCGTGCTGCTCCTAGTCTCCCGCTTTGGTCCTTGTTCACGTGAACTCTTTGAGACCGTTTGTAAATCAGCACTGGTTTAGTTTAGTTTAGTTCTGTTAAACATGCTGTATTTATAATTATTATAGAAACTCTATCAAGTTCGGAGGGGAAAAAAAAGTTCATAACTAATTTTTATAGTAAATTAGAGAACAAGCCAGGAGTCCAGGAGCATCCTCTCAGGTGATGACCTACACTTCAATCCCATCCACAACTCTAACAGCTTTAAACCAAAAACAGCAACTCTGAATATACTATAAACTGACAGTATACTGATAAAGACTGTCATTTAATCACTTTATCGTTGGTATATGACAGAAGACATTTGTCTTGAACCTGAAAAAAAGATTTTTTATTTTGTACAGTAAAGAACAAGACTCTTAAACAACAACATTTTCGTATTAATCAGTGTAAACAGTAAACGCCATCTTGTCAACAGGCAGGAAACTTACAGTACAAATGGTTTAAATGAGAAAAAACAAAAGTAAGTAAAGTAGAAAAGTAGAACATGAGTTCTGCTTCTGAGTGAATGTATAATAATCCTAAAATAATTGATGCTCTTAGGTCTGCTATAAGATTTCCTGTTTTAATGCTCCTTTTCTTTTAAATCTTGAAAAAGTGTATAAAAAAAAATTTATATTTTAGATCTACAAACAGCAGTTTCAGATGATCATCGTTAAAGTTCAAGTGCTCTCAGGTCAGTGTGCTCTCCGACTCCTCTTTGGCATCGATCACTCTGAAGACTCCAACCTTCCCCTTCATCCTCCCTTTGCCTTTGTCTGCAAAGAAAAAGAAGGTTTGATTTCAAGTCACAAGTTCCTGTACAGAAGACCACCAGACGAATATCTGACAGAGGTAAACACGCTGCAGTTGTGAAGATTTTCCTGCATTTGTCCAGAAAATGACTAGCGCTCTTCCACTTAAACCAAAGTTCTACTTCTGAGTAGCAGCGCCTACGTCTCTGGCTTTTATCCGCCAGTTATTGTTAGCGTTGCTCTGTAATTTCACCACCAACCACTAAGGGGCAGTGTAGGTTAGCTTGCATTGCAAGTTTCCTTTTGTTTACCTGTATGGAGCTCAGACACAACGCAGAAAAACAGTTGATAAATAAAACAGATGATAAATGTTGAGCATCAGTTAACTTAACAGACATTACAGCAAACTATTGTCAGCCAGACTGGAAACCGACAGAACAAATACCGGCGGGAAATTCAAACGAGAACAAATTTAGCAACCACATTTTTGTGGTTGATGCGACACGTAGTTACATTTGAGAAGAAGTGCGTGTCAAGCTGGGCTGCAGCCAACACACGTATCGACCCAGAACACGACCCAGAACACACATTCAACTTTATCATCAAGTTATTTAGAGAAAACAGTTACACGTGTATGATAGTTGTGAGGCTACAATGCTGAGTGCTCGTGCACCATTCAGGCCAAAAGCCAGAGTCAAAGACCATTTCTCTCAATATTTGAAAGTGTTGCTCCATACAAGTGCAGGTTAAAGCGGCGTGGAAAATCCCTTAACAGAGTTCTAATCTGAAGATGTGGCACCAGCGCGGTGACCCAACCTGACTTCACAACATTGATGAACGATTCAGCAGGAGTTTCATTTATCCAGGGCTGAGCCCTGGTGCATACGCCAGTGCTGCCGTGAGACACTCATCTGACACCACAAATGTTTCTCTGGATTTTGTTTGGAAAAATTAAAACAATTTTTCAACTAATAAGCCAGTAACACTCCTTGATGGTACTTTTCTCGCGGTGGGATAGGAACTACACCATTTGACTAGCAGAGCTCAAAAGCTCAGCGGGTTGAGTGGGCACCATATACAGAGGCTGTTGCCCTCGTGCAGGCGGTGCAGGTTCGATCCCCTGTCGTTCTTTACTGCCCGTCTTCCCTTCTCGCTTTACCCAAGTTTCCTGTCTACTGACTTTTAAAATAAAGGCCACTAGAGCCTAAAGGCCACTAGAGCAGCAAATCGCTGCAAACACGAAAGTCAGTTTCTGAATCACCACACGAGCAACAGGACATGATGCCGAAGTTAGTTTCTGAATCACAACAGGACAGCTCCGGGCATCTGGGAGGAACGAGGCTTTAGACCAGAACCAGTTCAAATACCACAATTCTTCAAACTAGGATTAAATTAACTGTGTTAACATTCAATTTGTAAAAAATCTTAAATTGTTTAATTTCACTGTGTATTCATTGGTCCCAATATTAGACATTTTGTAAAATCTGATTTAAAAAAAAACAAAAAAAAAAAACAATTAACTCTTTTGAAGTATAACCCTAATGGTTTTGCCAGTAATTTGACATTTAAACTTTATCCCTTTGACGTAGAAGATTGCTGGAATTAATCTGGTTAAAACTTTCTAATAAAAACAAAAAACAAAAAAAGCATTATATATAATATTTTTAGTCTGTATAATGCATTTACTGGGCTAAATTACAAGATGCAAGGCTTAAAACAAAGAAGCCTACCTAGTGAGTCTTTGGAACGAGATACTATACTAAAATGTATATAATATTGTGTTAGTATTAAAATCATCCATTATGTTTTTTGTAGAAACTGCTCTATATGAAATGTCCACAGGGTGAGTCTAAACTAAGAGGTGATAGTCACCCGTGTCCTCACCCAGTAGGTCACTGCGGTCCAGCAAAGTCTCCAGATCCTTGTCACTGATCACCTTCCCCTTTGAAGCTTTCACCTCCCTGAGAGCGAGAAGCACAAGTTAACCATTTACTGTCGTCGAAGTTAAAAAGCCACACACGTTGGCCTTTCTATGGTATTTTCACATGCAGCAGGGGACCGTTTCTCACTTCTCAGGGCCTCTGACTTTAAGTAGCTCTCGGAGCTCATCCAGATCAATGCAGCTTCTGCTCTGATTCAACTCCGCTTTTCCACCTTTGAACTTATCTGTTGACAAAAGCAAGAAAACTGTCTGAAAAATAGAGATATTTGCAGTTTTATTTTATCTTATTTCACAGGCTGCTTTGAGAAGACGTGCAGTGGAAATCAGGCTCAATGAGGCCACTAATATGGACAATTTCTTTCCGCAACTTATAATTGAATGCATTTAAAAGCAATAATATTCACATTTTGTGTTATTTTATTTTTTGATACAACTGGGAAAAGCAGACTGATGGAGAAGCACAGTTCACTTTCACTGTAGTGCTCATAAAGGTGCAAATTGTAAAATTGTAGAAAGTGCAGTTACTGTGTGACTGCTCTTGAATTTTTAAAAAGCAGAAATGGTATACAAATAATACAACAAATTACTTTTTTGCTTTTTGTTTGCATTGTTGACTTCCTCCAAAGGGGTACACTGCAGAAAAAGAATTTCGGGCACGACGAGCAAACATGAAACCAGTCTTCTGTGGCAGTAATGAACAAGAGGCCTGGTGTGCAAACGTGCATGTTTTTCCCCCTCAGGCAGAGTAGAGGTCAGGTCTTCCTTTTGACAGACACACTATCAGAGTTTAATGGAAAATATGTTTTTAATTCAATTCTGTTTACATAGTGTCTGTATTACAAATAGTCTCTAAGCTCCAGAGACAGAACATGACCCCCCAGCAATTATTACATAAACAAGGGCACGTAAAAACTCCCCTAGTGGGAGAAAAACCTTAAACCAAAATTGGTGAGAAAAACCTGGATCATAAGAGGGGACCCTCCTGCTGAAGACCAGCCGGATAAAGCAGGAAAAGGGGGATCAGAAAGAGCGAGAGAGAACAGAGAGAAGAAGGGGAACAAATATACTGTCCAAGGTACAAAAAAATAAGATATAAAGGCATCTTTAAAAGAGTTAAGAAATACGATCCCTGAAAAGTAACCAACTTATTACTTTAAGATGACACTGTTGACAACATAACGGTAATGCACTGCTGCAGCTGACACTGTGATGAAGGGGACGACAAAATCGCCACTCACTCTTGTGGATGACCAACTGCTCCAGCTTCCTCTTGGCCGACGCCCTCTCAAGGATCCTCTGATCAATGGTGTTGGCTGTGACCAGGCGGTAGACCACAACCGGCTTGGTTTGGCCGATGCGGTGACAGCGGTCCTGAGCTTGCAGGTCTGCCTGGGGATTCTGAAAAAGACAGAATGTGCCTTTTTATATTTTTAGTTATATATATATATATATATATATATATATAACTAAAAAAAAATATATATATATATATATATATATATATATATATATATATATATATATATGAGGGAGTGGACTCAGCAGATGCTGAGCCACATTTCTATGGCCGAGCAGCTGCATCCAAGCGATACATCACCAACTGCAATGCAAAGTTTGGTGGTCGTCAGGACAACAGTACTTGTCTGACTGCATTGTGCCAAGTGTAAAGTTTGGTGGAGGGGGGATTATGGTGTGGGGTTGTGTTTCAGGAGCTGGACTTGACCACTTAGTTCCAGTGAAAGGAACTCTGAATGCTTCAGCATATCAAGAACTTTTGGACAATTCCAGCTCCCAACTTTGTGGGAACAGTTTGGAGCTGGTCCCTTCCTCTTCCAACATGACTGTGCACCAGTGCACAGACCTGGATGTCAGTCCTGACCTTAACCTCATAGGAACACCTTTGGGATGAATTAGAGCAGAGACTGAGAGCCAGATCTTCTGGTCCAACATCAGTGTTACCTCACAAATGTGCTTCTGGAAGAATGGTCAAAAAATTCCCATAAACACACTCTTAAACCTTGTGGACAGCCTTCCCAGAAGCGTTGAAGCTGTTAGAGCTGCAAAAGGTGAACAGACCTCATTCTGAACCCTATGGATCAGGAATGGGAGGTCACTAAAGTTCATATGTGAGTCAAGGCGGGTGAGTGAAAACTTTTGGCGTGTATGTATGCATGTACATTTAGCAAATTCTTTCATGTAAACCCACCCAGTCGCTGTCAAAGATGATGACAGTGTCAGCAGCTGTTAAGTTTATTCCAAGTCCACCTGCTCTGGTGCTCAGCAAGAAAAGGAAAACTTCCGGATCATTGGAAAACTTTGTCATCTGACAAAGAAAAAGAAATGCAGAGAAAACATGACTTTTGAGCATAAAGGAGGTCTGATGTTTTTACAGTGCTTTCAACCTTTAAAACTTACATTTTCACTTCTTTCAGCGTAGGACATGCTGCCGTCCAGTCGGCTGTACTGGAAGCCTCGCAGATAGCAGTAATCCACCAGAATGTCCAGGATGGACGTCATCTGACTGAAGATCAGAACCTGGACCAGAACAATCAACCATGCAAATAAAATCAGAAACCAAAATTATGAGGCTTAAAAGCTACTCAAACATATACCTTTAGGGATTAATAAAAGTATGACTAAAATGAACTAAATTTAATCATTTACAGTCAACGTACAGCAACACTATATCAGGCAGATACATCTATAGATGCAGAATCCTTAACAACTCAGCAGGTAGAGAGAAAGTTTTACAAATGTGAGATAAAACAACTTTGCTAGTTTCAGTGGGTATTGCAATTTAGGTACCTTTGATCCACCACCACCACCACTACTGAGAAACTATTTAATTTAACATGAGTGTATCTCAGCAGGTGCAAAGTGATTTTAATACATTTGGTATCAAAATGAGGACAACACAAGTGAGGTAGGAACAGATGCATAGTTTCAGCACACATGAGGTGCAGAACCTGGAGCTGACAGCAATGAAAGAAGCTGCTCAAATAAAGAGCAAGTCTGGCTGCTCAGCAGCAGTGGGCCACATTCATTTAAACTACATTTTTTGCTTTATTATATTCTGATAAAACTCGAACGTAAATACACTAAATCCAGAATACGTGGTGTTCTTGGTCACCTTATGTCCCCTTTTCTTCAGAGATGGCAGCAGTCTGTCCAGTATAAGAAACTTCCCAGAGCTTTGCACCAGCTGCTCATCGATCTGCAAAAAAGGCCAAGTGTTACTGGAGGTAAAAGTCCTGCTAACACTGCTTCTGTACTCTCATTAATGAAAATCATCTACTTGTGATCAGCAAAGTTCAGACTTCACTGTATTTTAAGAATAAACGTGTCCCTTCAAATCAAAAATGTTGTGAAGTACTCAAACACCACCAGAAGCACCACAGTTATTGACACCGTTGATGAGGGACTGAACTGGGAGTTACCTTGAACTCCTGTGTGGTGGGGTCAAGGGGGTACTCCACCAGGTAGGGGTGGTTACAGCATCTTTTTAACAGCACAAGTATGTTCTGTAGCTTCAGGTTTATCTGAGCATCAAGTGGACTCTGAACCTCCAGCACTGCAGTGGAGCTGGTGCAGAAGAAAGAAAACAAAACAACACAGTGCTTGATTTCACAGTTATTCAGATAATGAACAAGGAGGTGTAACAACATGAAAAAACAGGGGTTTATTTAAAAAAAAAAAATCCAGAAATGAGCAGTGCAAACTGATCACTTAAGGATTTGATCACAAGCAGACTGTAGTGAACAAATATACAAACCTTCTGCGACCGTCACCCACACCTCTCTAAATACTGGCTTTAAAGCCAAGACTTTCCCTTTGTCACGATGTCTGCCTAAACCCCAGGACATCCAAAAATGAGCACATGGCTGAAGCGAAAACCTGCCAGACGGTTGGAGCCTGAACAGCCCAAGTTAAATAAAAGGTAGGCCTTTTACCTTACCGTATTTCATCCCAGCTACTGATGTTAACTAACATTACCTTACATTAATTCTGATCAAATGTCCATCAATCCCAATTTCAGATGTCTTTTTGGTAGCGGTCTGACTCGGGTCAGACTCGCTTGTCTCCGTTTCCAGATTGCTCAGTATCACTGCAGACAACATATAAGTGTCCAGGTGCTGTTGAGAAGCCGTCAAAGACACGAGCCACTTTTGCTCCAGCACCTTTCCTTGTTCAGCTGGTTGAGGTGCAATGCTGCAGGAAAAATGTTCCCAACAGCAGGGAGCTGGCATCGCAGAAGCCTGAGTAACACTATCAGGGGTTCAGCAGAGGATGCAGGTGTACAATGAATTGTGTATTTAGGTGGCACTGTGAAAAGTGACTTGAGCCTGTGGTTGAGCAATGTGATATCATCACTGACCTCTGCTCAGACTCCTTGCGAACTCTCTCTAGATATTCCTCCAGGGCAAATGGTGTATCAGCCTCATTTTCTTCGTAATTCACCACCTTCCGACTGCGACGCTTTGGTCTACCACTGGCTGTCAAGTCGACAGGCGCCTCTGTCTAAACAGATCAGAATTTTCCTAGATAAGTCATCAACAGATCTTTTATGACAGATTAAACAGAGACCAGAGAAATAACATAAATGAAGTTCACAGAGCAAACAAGGCTGCAAAGACCAGTTGCCTGGAAGTCCTTAAATCACGTGGTGCTTAACTGTAACTTACAGTTCTTCATACACTTTGTGTATCATAGTTTAAGATTACGGCAAGTCTTTCTTTGGGCTAAAGATAGAGATGTAAAGATGTCATAAAATACAAGTTTTGTATCAGAGCTGTATACAAGAATAGAAACAAATGCAGTCTTTACTTATAGCCTGATAATGCATGCTGCTGGTTGCCGTCTGAAATGTTAGTGTGATTACGCCAAAATCCAAATGACTGTTATTGTCCTGATCATGGTATTATTACAGGATTTAGGCGCAACTTTAATCAACAAAGCTGGTGATATAACAGGATGATGTTCACAAGAACTATAAATGTTTAAATCGGTTTGAGGAATATCATTCATTTTTCAGATAAATATGACTAAACATTACAAAGACATATTTGTTAGCTTTAGGAACTTATAAAATTGTTTTTGTAATACATTTTAAATGAATTAAGCATATTCATTGATCACCAACATCTGCAACGTCCTGCTGATGTGTTGCTTTGTCACAATATCGCATTTCACCATCTGGCTTCACATCGTCACCCCAAAACTTGACAACGCACCTTTTCCTGGCCCAACATCCTGGCAATGGTCTTGTTGACGACAGCAGTGTAAAAGGCCTCTTGTTTGGGTGTCACAGGAGCGTAAACAATGATCTCTTTCTTCGGAGGGACCTCTAGCGTCACATCTGACTTTAGCCTCCTCAGCAGGAATGGAGTCAGAATCTGGGACAACAGAAAACCTTCAGGAAAAGTTTTCCAACAGAAATTTAAACTCTTCAGTACTGAGAAGGATCCAAGGCTAGGTTCCCACTCGTCATCCACTCATTAACACACACACACACACACACACACACACAAAAACGTATTTAGTCAGCCACTGATTGTGCAGGTTCTCCTACTTAGAAAGATGAGAGGTCTGTAATTTTACATCGGTACACTTCAACTATGAGAGACAAAATGAGAAATAAAATCCAGGAAATCATGTTGTAGGATTTTAAAATAATTTATTTGTAAATTATGATGGAAAATAAGTATTTGGTCACCTACAAAAAAGCCAGATTCCTGGCTCTCACAGACCTGTAACTTATGCTGTAAGACGCTCTTCTGTCCTCCACCAGTTACCTGTATTAATGGCACCTGTTTGAACTCGTTATCTGTATAAAAGTCACCAGTCCACAGCCTCAAACAGCCAAACTCAACCATGGTCAAGACCACAGAGCTATCGGAGGACACTAGGAAGAACGTTGTAGACCTGCACCAGGCTGGGAAGAGTAAATCTACAACAGGCGAGCAGGTTGGTGTGAATAAATCAACTGTTGGAGCAACTGTAAGAACATGGAAGACGTACAAGACCACTGTTGATCTCCCTCCATCTGGGGCCCCACACAAGATCTCATCCTGTGAAAACCAAACCTACTGTGAAGCACGGGGGTGGAAACATCATGTTTTGGAGCAGTTTCTCTGCAAAGGGGGCAGAACGACTGATCCGTGTTAAGGGAAGAATGAACGCAGCCATATATTGTGAGATTTCCTTCCATCAGGGAGAGCATTGACGATGGAGCGTGCCTGGGTCTTCCAGCATGACAATGATCCCAAACACACCGCTCGCGCAACGAAGGAGTGGCTCCGTAAAAAGCATTTCAAGGTCCAGGAGTGGCCCAGCCAGTCTCCAGACCTCAACCCCGTACAAAATTTGTGAAAGGAGTTGAAAGTCTGTGTTGCCCAGCAACAAAACATCACTGCTCCAGAGGAGATCTGCATGGAGGAACGGGGCCAAAATACCTACTACCGTGTCTGCAGACCTGGTGAAGACTAAAGGTTATGTTACAAAGTATTGAGTTGAACTTTGCTTATTGACCAAATACTTATTTTCCACCATAATTTACACAAAAAAAAAAATATCCTACAATGCGATTTCATGGGTTTTATTTTCCCTCGTTTTGTCTCTCATATTTGAAGTTTACCTCTGTTAAAATTACACACCCCTCTCATCTTTCTAAGTAGGGGAACTTGCACAATCTGTAGTAAATATTGGTGGTCTAAAAGGCTCTTGGATTAACGCTGCATTTGGGGACGCCGCCTTTCATTTGCTCTCCACAGTGAAACACTGGAGAACTGACCTGGTGCAGCATGCTTAGGATGTTCTGCTCACGCTCAGCAACCACCACACTCTCAGCCTCGCCAAGGGTGTTGATGTCAAACCACGACTCAAAGCTGTGGAACATAGATGTCAACAAGCCGACATTGGCACCATTATGAAAGGACACCACAAACACATGGAAGCGTCCACATGGATAAACTCAGGTATTTTCACAGCTTTACAAAAGAACTACTGTTGGCTACTGAGGGCAAAACAAGCCCTGCAACCAGTGATGTCACGCCCCAGAGTTTTGACTGTAACAGGATGACGATCTTCTAAATCAAATTTTCTAATTTCTGTATGTTTTTTTATAAACTGTGTAACTCACATGAACGTTCATGTTGCATGTCAATCTTATCGCAACTCTTTAACACAACTAACAGCTGTACTGGGATCAGTAATCTGGAACTGAATGAATCACCTCTTGAGGTCATCAAAAACCTCTGGCAGGAGGAAATTGAGGAGGGACCAGAGCTCTGCCAGGTTGTTCTGGAGTGGTGTCCCCGTCAGCAGCAGCTTATTGTCAGTGGGCAGCGTCTTCAGTTCCCGCACCAGCCGACAGTTGAGGTTTTTGATCCTGTGGCCTTCATCCACGATCAGATACTTCCACTGGAAGCGCTGCAGCAGAGCACATGTGACATTGTTACACAGCACTGATGTGAACAGTCAAACATCTGAAAACGTTGTGATTCTACGGCTTACATTTAGTGATAAGTCGACAGTTATAATAAACATTTTGTTCAGCCATAACTAATGACCTGGAATCCTACCTGCAGTAATTTTCTGTCAATCATGGAGATCTCAAAGGATGTGACAACAACAGGACACATGCTCAGTGGCCCCTGAGGCCGGCGGATCTGCTTAATCAGATTGGCCCTCTCCGACTGAGGGCCATGATAAAGGAGCACCGACACCTGGGAACAAACAAGTGAACCTGGTTATACTCATCAGCCACAACAGATGCTACTAGACTGGGTGTTAACTGTCATACACGTCTGTCCCCCCGGGAGTGATCATGCCATGATCCAGCTTTGCAGCGCTGCTCCATCGTCAGGTCTCACCAGAAGCATGTCAAACATGGAGCGTGTGTGTGAGAACTGCATGTTTGTCTGTGACATTACGACTTCACTCAAAGGTTTTGAGGTCATGTGAGAACTGTGCAGTAGTCTGCTCTTTTAAATACGTATATCATGCACCACTTTCATCTTGTCATTTTCAGGACTACATATGGAAAAATAAAAAGGATGAATGTGCAACACATGCAGTTTTTGAGTTCTAAACAGAACCTCTCCACATATGTGGTTCAGACCTCATGGAGGTTCCACGGCAGCTTCATCCCCTGTGGGAAAAGAGCCGTACCTCTGGTGTGAAGCGCTTGAATTCGTTGATCCAATTAGGCAGCGTGGAGAGAGGGGCCACAACCAAGAAAGGGCCCAGAACCTTTTTCTCAATCATCATGGCAATGTGAGCAATGCACTGGATGGTCTTTCCCAGTCCCATCTCATCAGCCAGGATGCCGTTGATGCCATTCTCCCACAACATCTGCAACACAGAGTCACAACACAGGCCGTGTGTTCAATATCAGCAGAAATGTGAACACTGCACACCATGCAGCATCAAGGAAGCAAGGAAGTTATGCTGTTGGGAGCTGGAACAGGGGTGGGATGGATACGAGGGCAAGATTTAAAAAAAAAAAAAAAAAAAAAAGAGAAAAGAAAAAGGTGAACAGCACAGAAGCAGACAGACTCGGGTAAAGAACAGCTGCTCCCTGCTTACCCTCAGCCACTCGATGCCTTCGATCTGGTAGCACCTCATGACGCCTCCAGTGAAGAGCTGCGGCTGCTGGACAGGAACAGGCTGCCCATTCACCTTCCTGTGAGGATGCAGGAGATGCTTTGCATTGTCTCGGACCGTCTCAGACAGCCGGTTCTTTATATCTTGGGTGGAGTCACTCATCTTTTCAATGTCCTCAGCTTCAAGTTTCTTCTGAGCTAGAGTCTCATTCTAAAAATCACAAGCAACACACATTTATAGCTCTACATTCATTTAGTAATCTATTTTAGCACTATTTAAACAGAAGATGTTGCTCTTGACAGGGAGATTTTCACACCAGATACTTTTTTCCAGCCTCGTCACCGTGATTTCACTATTAATCATATATACTAGCAATTATAGTCAAAACAACCTCTTATTTTGCAGCAAATTTACAACTCCTCACATAATATTAGAAGGCAGCCAGAAGTCATGTCATCCTAATCTTAAGTGAACTGAGAAATGAAATAGTTAATGTATTGTCAAATTTGTGTTTGTCAGCCATTAATGAGACCTGGATGTAGACCAGATCTCATTTCAGGGCAAATTCATAAAGAAAACCATTCATTTCCAAAATGTCCATACTTTACTTTATGTACTTTACTGACCACTGTACCTACAAGTGACTAATGAGAAAACATGTTATAAAACTGGCCGCATTAAAGTATCTGCATCAGCTGCTTCACTGACAATACATGTCTCAATGTACTAAAGAGGTTATAATCAGCTGATTACAAAGATGCAGATGAAAACAAAAAGAATTAAGTAGCTCTGTGTGCATGGGTTAAACACGTCCACGGCTTCTGCTACATTTTATAATGGTTTAAAAAAGCTCAAACAGAAGCAGAAGAAGAATTACCACCTCCTGCTCCACTTTTGACTTCTTAGCTTGTGATATGATTTCCTGGAAGACAAACATCACAGAGAAAAGTCAACAGATGAGCAACCGTCAAAGATGAACAGCAGATAAAACAAAGTCAGACGTACTTCCATTGACATGACATCTGCTATTTTGTAGTCCTCATCTCTCTTCCTCTTCTTTTTATCTGGTTAGATAAACAGATTTTACATGCGTGCACATGAATATATGAAGACTAGCACACTGGTTTTGTGAACACAAGTTCTAAATGGAGAATTGTTTGTTTATCATTTATTGTCACGCTGTATTGGAAACAAGATCAACTCACCTTTCTCAGGCTCCACGCTGCTGGCTGTATTTGGTATCTAAAAGAATAAATGTACTTCTCTGAATATAACTAGATTGACTTGAGATGTATAACATCTTGGCATAAAAACACCAAACATCACTCACCTTCTTGGCCTTCTTTTCAAGTCTCTCCTTCTTAAATTTCTCCTGAAATAGCGTGAAAACAGCATGTGTGTTAGGATGTGTAGTGTACAGCGGCGCTTGCTTCACTGAACATTCAAGTGCTCTATACCTCGTTCTGTTGCTGCTCCATTTTTGTTAGCAGAAATTTAGAATAGATGTTGCTCTTCTGAAGCAAATGCTGCAGTCGTTTGTACCGTATGTCATGCAAGTCCCTCTCCCACGACTCCCGGGCCTTGTGGTGAAAATATCACATCAAGGGCAGGCGTTACTGCATGAATACTCCTTGTCTAAATCAAGAATTTATGCCTACACTAAAAAAACAAACAAACAAGGTATCTGAAAAACTAAGCATCTGGAACAACTGACTCATTAACTTGCAAAACCACCTTTAGAAGAACTGTTTAACTTAAAAACAGCTGCTTCTCTAACATCACTGCTGATGTCTTTTTTCTTGACATTTGTGTTTACACACCTGAATGCTCCAGAGCAGCATCTCATTTAATTCACTTTTGTTAAATAAATATTGAAACTGCGCAATATGGATTTACATAATTTAAAATCCTGTATAGACCAGCTCATTTTTATTGTACCTTGACAGGTATCGGCTTAGAACAGGAAGAGTATTCCTTCTTTTCCCTTACAACTTTGTATCATCATCATCATCATTCAAGAAAAACACAGCCCAAACACTTGAAAAGCAACACACCTTTTCCATCATCTCCCTCTCTTTCCTCTCCCCTTCCTCCATCAGCTGTTTCTCTTCCTCCTCCATCTCTTTGGTGATGAACACTTCAGAAATGTTTTCAGATTTCACACTAACATCTTAAGAGGAAAAAAAAATGTTAATGCATTTTTACATTTATCAAAAACTGTTAATTCCATGTCAAAAATAAACAACTTTAACTCCTCTTATGAAACTGCTACAAAAACATATAAAAAAAAAAAACAAAAAAAAAAAAACGTATCTAAATCTAAAATCAAAACAACAAACTCGTTGTGACAGATTGCGACCGGTCACTGACCACTGGCCGCTGCCGTCTCCATGGCTGTTCCCAGTGGCTGCTCAGGCTCATTAGGTTTTGGACACTGAGGAGATGCACTTCGAGTTTCCTCTTTTACACTGAAAGGACAAAAAAAAAAAAGAACGGACTTAAAAAAAAAACAAAAAACAACTCACCTTTCACCTTTGACACACGATTTTCTAGAAGTTAAAGGTGATGCAGTATAAAAAAATAAAATAAAACGACACATTCCTGTGCTTTGGGGCATATATTTGATTATCTTAAAACATGACAAACTAAAGACATTTAGAGGTAACATAACCTTTAAAAATTTGGGCTCCCTAAACTAGTCACACACTACAGGATAACAGGCTGATTTGGTGCCAATTCTCCCCTTCTGACAACCCCTGATCAAAGTTGTACTCATCGTTCAACAGATTATCTTTTCAGATTTTTAGTTTTTTTAAGTGTCAAAATCTGTTTGGAAGAACATCTGAGCCACACTAATCGCATATCATGTATGTTCAACGCGCTGAATATTTACGACTAAAAACATAAAGGTTTGTGAAAAATAAAAGGTTTCTGATTGTAACAATCCATGGAGTTCTGAAAGTCTGAGCTGTTATGTGGATTTACATGCGAGCAAATAGTGGTAAGAAAGAATAACATATGAAAAGTTTATTTGACAAAAGTAGCCTAACTAAGAACTAAGAAAGCACAAACCTGCAAAAAAAACCCCAAAACTTTATGATGCATTTCATCTACCTCAAAGCTGTGTCACAGCATGTATTTTGTCAACCCATCTCATCACAATGCTTTAAACAACCTGATCTCCCCTCTTCTCTTTAATCATTTGGTGTGGGACAGCTTCGAGTCACCAACCCGGTCCTCAAGTCCTGTACACATATCTTACTAAACCCTAATTCTACAAGACATAAAAACAATGATGTCAACAACGTTGCATTACAGGCTTGCGTTTGTGCTGCAGAAGCTACTAAATCTATCACCTCTGTAACTTGTGCTCACTGGCTCTGGTGTAATAAGGTTGCACTCAGCTGGCCATACCTGGTGCATTTCTGTGGCAGTGTTACAGCGCCACATACAGACCAGGCAAATAAAATACAGTACAGTTTGGTTGCTTTCATGGTTTTTGTATGTATGAAGACATTTCTAAACACAATGACATATTTATCCTCAAATTTATCTCCAACAAACTGTATCAATATGCATTATTATTTAACCTGGACTTGGGTCCCTCAAAGTTGCAGCATTAACGTCAAAACAAGCACATCCTGCAAAAACGAGGTGCAGGTTGTGACTCCGCCCCTGAAACAGCTACTGCGGAGCCGTAAAGGCGTGGTCAGTTGCTTCTGACCCGTAACCCAGCAGGTCACGAACGTCATGACGAGCTCCGGAGGTTCAGTCAAATTTAAATCTTACGATTTTACAATATTGTAATGTACACATGTACTACAGCCGAGTATGGGGAAAAAGTAGTAGTACTTCTTACACAACGCGGTTTTGGAGCCCCTTCCCCTAAACAAAAGCAAACAGCCTGACAGTATTTCACTAAGACCACATTTCCAATAAATCTGTCAATGCATGAATGACTGTGTTCATCCGCCAGGAATTTACTTCCTTTAATGTTCAAGGTTCACGATGTAGATACACTTTATATGTTCAACTTCTGTGACTTTGGTCTTGTCTTAGTTTAAACCAGCTACCTACGTTACGATATATCTGTAGAAGTGTTTACATAACCTACCCGTTCATTGTTGACAAAAGCGCAGAAGTCGGCTCGTCGGACGCGGCCGGAGGCAGGAACGCGAAGAAAACCGGGTTTTACTCAATAAAGGCAAGTTATTCACGCTGCCACTCGCTGCCTGCTGTTATTAAAACAGTTTCCAATTGTACAAGACACCCTCAATATATTCCAAAAACAATATTGCAAGAAAAACTGTGCAAAAAAGCAAAACACGACTCGCTCTAAATCCACGTTGGTGGAGCTAAAAGAACACGATGCGTTTAACACGAACCGGCACGAAACACTGAGTGCATGTCCGGCCGTCATCTTTTCAAATTAAAGTGTGTCTACAAAACATCACGTTCAAACGTATCTGTTCAGTCGTTGTAACACATTATTTTGAAGGAAAAAAACAGATCTTTTCCGGAACTCCTAAACATGCATTCACCTCACTTTACGCTCACGCTAATTCAATGATGGGCGGGGCTATAACGTTTCGCGCCACTAAAGACAAAACCATAACTTAGAAATAGGGGCGGAAATAAATAAACGATATTCTGATTCAATTTATAAGTTTATTGGTACGAGAAAAAATATATGTATATGCGTGTATACATATTATATTTAAACTGTAAACTAGAAAAGTAAAATACCTTTAAAAACACTGGTAGAACCCGTGTTAAAAAAGCTTAAGTTAGCTTAAGCTTAAGAGTTAACACCCCTCTATGTTGAACTAGCCATCTCAGTGAGTCGGGTAATTCCCGCGACTGCGGGATGCAGGAACATGTGATAAATATGTTTATTTGTTTTCAGAATCCCCCAGACACAAGCCTCATTGAAAAGCGCTGGCTGTATTAGTGTTCTCCTATATATTCCTTTTATTCTCCAAAAGAGTTCGTGTGAAGACGTCTTGAATAACTAAACATCTGCTTAACAGAGATTTTTTTACAGTTATGATGTAAACTTGTTTGCTTGTTCAAATACTTGCTTTGATGTAAATATATGACATTTTGTGTCAGACAGTTGTCTCAGGAGGAGTCAAAGAAGCTGGGTGCAACTTCTGGCTTCCTGTTCTGAAGCAAACCAGGAAACCAGGAAGCAGAGCCAGACCAGACCTCACATCTTCAGGGAGTTTAGGCCCTTCAGCAGTTGCAGCTAGATGTTGCATATCTTTCAAGTGCTGTGGAGAGGGAAACCATGTCTGCACTCAGTCACGTTTGCTAGAGTATCAAAGTAAAAGTTCCAGGTCATCAGTGAGCTTTCTATCAAATTTTGAAATCTGAGATACGTAAAGCTGAAATGTGCTGGCCTGGTGCCATGTGCCAGGTTTTCAACAATAACAATGAGGTAGAAACAAATTTAAAGTGCTGCAGTTATGAGTTCCAGCAAAATTCAACAAAGCACATATCGTCATAGATGACAAAATACTGTACAAAGTCTTTTTCCTCACTTTAATTTGTTCCCTATCATTTGTTGATACCATCTCATTTGTCCACTTTTTGATTGACATTTTCTCATTTTGCACCATATTGGTTGAATATTGAGGATTTCAGTGAAATAAACTGTTGTGGGCTACCAACTTGTCTCTAGGTTTGTGTACTTATCCCACAAATATGACAGGTTTAACATAAATATTACTACTGCGTGGTAAAGCTTTGTAAAAATTCAAGTGCTCATAGTACAGATAAAACTTTGAAAATAAATCCTTCTGGTTTTACTTCAGTTTAGTCTTCCTGGATGGTCGGCAGCTGTAGTTTCACTGTAGTGGGAAGTCTGCTGACACAGAGCCATTCTGTTTCTCTTCGTTGACGTGGTCCTGTCAGCACAGATCAAGGCTCTTCTTGTCAAACAGCTTCAAGCACCAGTCAACCAGTTGCACAGCGAAACACGCAGAGATTTTGGGGATTTGGCGTCGTCAAATTAAACTAGGCCATACTGTAGCACCTTCAGACTGCGGAGAAGGAGCTAATGAGCATATATCCTGACACATCTATGGACATTGTGTTGTGACCTGACCTTAATACTCGCAGTACAATGAAGTACTGTTCTTTCGTTCTTATCCATTCAGCAAACACTGGTTCCAGATCTCTTTTCAAACTCAATTCACTTATCTTTATTATGAAAACAAGAGAACACTGTATTTGCAACTCAGTATTGAGATTACATACAGTCATTTGCAGAGCTCATTTAATCTGGTAGCAGGTATGCCACATTTCTATATAATTACTTAATCAAACAGCCTTCTACATTTTGCCAATAATTTTCCCATGTCATACAGTATGGTAGTACAATATTTATTTTCAGTTTAAGTATTACATGTTGAGCAACAAACTTAAGGTTGTCTTCAGCCACAAACATAATGCAGAGATAACGAGTCAAGACCAATTCAATAATGTATTAAACACAACAGAACTGGCAAACCCAATTTTACATATATATACATAATAATTATGTACATATACTGTTGCACTAGACTTTAGAACAGCTGAGACAGTGTTGTGCAGAGGTTGGTAAGAAAAATTAAAAACATCTTCAACTGGGAATAGACTAACAGATACATGCTGAAAAACACAGCAAAATAATCACAGAAAGAAAAGACAAAACAGAAAAAAGGTCCATAACAAAAAAAAAACAACAAAAAACTTAAACCGATTCATTTACCAACCCTGCCGTAGGAATGCAGAGAAAAACACACACACACACACACACACACACACACACACACACACACACACACACACACACACACACACACACACACACACACACACACACACACACACACACACACACACACACACACACACACACACACACACACACACACACACACACACACACACTTCTCAAAAGCCTGAATTCAATGGGCCGAATTAAAGAGTCAGACATCTGAGAGATGGGGGATGATGGGAAGGTTGGGGCACGTTGAATGATCATTTATCAGTAGAATTTGTCATCGATAACAGGACAGTAGGACAAGAAGGATGCTTTAATTGTTTTTGGTAGTGCGGCTACATTATGTACAGTACAAATACAGGCAACTTTATCTTGTTCTCACATACACATGAATCATGTCTTCTCTGTCCTGTCTGGTTGTGGTGGGGCATTGTTGGGACACAGTGGAGTTAAGACGGGGATGGCCGTTAGGCTGACAAGCCTGCAGAGTAAGGGGGCAGGATGGGCAGGGTTGGGAGGGGTCCAAGTGGTTTCTCTTTCAGCAGCATCCTCCTGATGAAGTCTTGACAGAGGTGCCTGGAGTCAACTTGACGTTGGGCTTCTCCCCTCCTCCAGCTGTGGCTCCAGGGCCCATCCTCTTTTTGATTTCAGCTGCCATGGTCATGAAGGCTTGCTCTACATTGGTGGCATTTTTGGCACTGGTTTCCAAAAACGGAATTCCCAGAGAGTCAGCAAACTCCTGGACAAAACAACAGTTTTTAATATTCCTTCTTGTAAGTGTGAAGCAAACCAAACTAAACAAAATGTGAATACCAAGAACAGGAGAGAGATGTGCAGTATAAGCAATCATAGCACTCTTCCACTGTTCTTTCTGAATATTTTTTGGGGGTGGGGTTCAGGACTGATTAGGTTTTATTTAACTACACACATTTTTGAGGAACAAAGCATTTCCGAGTAGCCCTTGAAAAACCCTTGGGTGTAGCAGAGTGCAGACTACTTAAACTCAGAAAAAGCAGAATTTATTTTTATGACAACTGTGTCTCAGTGTAAAAACAATCTCAGTCTACAGCCACATTATGTGGCCAAACGTATGGGCTCAGTTGCCTTGACTCGCACATGAACTTTAGTGACCTCCCATTCCTGATCCATAGGGTTCAATATCACATCTGTTCACCCTTGCAGCTCTAACAGCTTCAACTCTTCTGGGAAGACTGTCCTTAAGGTTTAGGAGTCTGTTTATAGTAATGGTATGGTTTTCGACCATTCTTCCAGAAGCACATTTGTGAGGTCACACTGATGTTGGACGAGAAGGTCTGGCTCTCAGTCTCCACTCTAATTCATCCCAAAGGTGTTCTGTTGGGTTGAGGTCAGGACTCAGTCAAGTTCATCCACACCAGACTCTGTCATCCAGGTCTTTATGGACCTGCTTTGTGCACAGTCATGTTGGAAGAGGAAGGGACCAGCTCCAAACTGTTCCCACAAAGTTGGGAGCTGGAATTGTCCAAAAGTTCTTGGTATGCTAACGCATTCAGAGTTCCTTTCACTAGAACTAAGGGGCCAAGTCCAGCTCCTGAAGAACAACCCCACACCATAACCCCCCCCCTCCACCAAACTTTACACTTGGCACAATGCAGTCAGACAAGGACCGTTGTCCTGACAACCACCAAACCCAGACTGGTCCTTCAGATTGCCAGATCGATAACAGCGAGTCCAGTGGTGGCGTGTTTACACAACTGCATCTGACACTTTGCATTACACTTGGTGATGTTTGTCTTGGATGCAGCTGCTCGGCCAGGGAAACCCATCCATGAAGCCCTCTGAGCACTGTTCTTGAACTAATCTGAAGGCCACATGAAGTTTGGTGGTCTGTAGATATTGACTCTGCAGAAAGTTGGTGACCTCTTTGTACTATGTGCCTCAGCATCCGTTGACCCAGCTCCATTATTTTATGTGGCCTGCCATATCGTGGCGGAGTTGCTGTCATTCCCAAACACTTCCATGTTTTTATAATACACCTCACAGTTGACTGTGGAATATTTAGGAGCCAGGAAATTCCATGACTGGGTTTGTAGCACAGGTGGCATCCTATCACAGTTCCATGCTGGAATTCACTGAGCTTCTTAGAGCAACACATTCTTTCAAAAATTGTTGCAAAAACAAATGGTCTGCATGCAGAGGTGCTTGATTTTATACACCTGTGGCCATGGAATTGATTGGAACACCTGATTTATACATTTTATCATGGTGATTAATAATTTATAAAATCTGACTTTTGTAGTATGACCAGGCATCATCTCCGACTTACTGTGCTCCCACCGAAAGAAGTAAAGCAGGAGTGACTGTTACCACAGAGGATCTTGTCCAGGACGTGTGCTGTGAACAAGGTCCTCTGCACCCCAGATATTAAACTGTCAAAAGTGGGTTTCCATTATGGTGTCTACTGAGAGAGTTCACATGTGAAACCTGCAGAGGCTCCATGTGTTATCTGCAGCACAGTTGTTGCCAAGCAACAAACACTCCAAACACACTCATTATGATGTCTGGAGATTTCAACCACTCCTGCTATCCAATTTTCCCACCTCATGTTTATTTTAAATTTGACCATCTTACATTTTTCATTCATACAGTTTCTCGCCTCACCTTTGCTGTTGTGTAATCCACCACCTTCTTTGTCGTCAAGTCACACTTGTTCCCAACCAATAACTTGTTGACATTTTCACTGGCATAGCGGTCAATCTCCTGTAGCCACTGTTTGACATTGTTAAAGGACTCCTGAGAAAAGAAATGGATGAATGTTAGGACCAAGCTGACCGTTACAACAGCATACCATCGTCCTTTAGTGGTATATACATTAGTTTCGTTAATGCAGACAGATATTTAGGGGGAAAATCACCCCAAGACACCCTCACACTAAAATCTTTGGGCAATGTCAACAGTGGATAAAATATCTCAAATTTATCACCAATGTGTAGTTTTCTTTGTAAACCTTTGAGCTCCACCACTTACTTAAGCACATTTCGACTGTCAAAATAAAACAGAAACAACTTTTTTTTTGTAAATACTACATCAGACAGAATCAGTGGAGTTAAAGCAGAAAAAACACCTGTGCAATAACTTAGCGCCCGATTAAATGCAAGCAGCTATTTTTTCTAAGTCTGCTTCTGAAACAACAAAAAAAAAAATACTTTGTGAAAAATCCATATTTGAACTTTGTTAACCACTGTTATTATATAAAGTCCTAGAAGGGATGCCTTTTCTTCCTCTGAGTTTATTGTAAGTCAGCCAATCAGATTCTGTCTCATCACTGATAATCACGCATCTAAATGGCATGAAGTTCAGTTGTTATTTAACCTGAAATATCCTCTCCAGGCAAACGTATCTGTGTGTAGGTACATAAAAACAACAGGAGCTATAATAGGTTTGAAATGGTTGGTTGTCAGACTGACCTGGTCTGTGACATCGTACACGACAATGATACCATGAGCACCTCTGTAGTAGCTGGATGTGATTGTGCGAAATCTTTCCTGTCCTGCTGTATCCCACTGTCAAAGGAAGAACATAAAATCAGGATTTAAAAAAAAGTTTTTAATTGTTAATACTCTTAATAAGTGAATGGATGGATGGTTAATAAAGTAGTGCTATTTTATTAACCAATATCTAATATTGTATGTCACTCAAACTAATTTACTTGTCACCTTTTTTATCCACTAATTCCATTGTTAACCATTATTAACTGCTGACATTGTGTTTTTTCCTTCTTAATATCAAATCCAAAGTTAAGTAAATATGTATTAGAACACATCAAAGAGTTGCATTGCAGTTTTGACTAAATCCCACCTGCAAATGCTGAAATACTCACGTGAGCAATACAAACCACACAAATGCATGGTGTACTTAAAATGCCACAGAGTAATCTACAACACATGCACTGTATTTTCTACAGTATAAAATATGACAGGCCCACTTTCACAATCACTAACAACACAGACGTCGTAAACTGTGTCATGTACATGATCATTGAAATTAATAATAATAATAATAATAATACTTTATCAATCCCTGCAGGGAAATTCTATTTTGCAGTAACGGTAACAATTTAAGTTTCTTTAAAGAGTAATTATAGATTGTTATAGCTTTGGGTAGGAAGTATCTACTGAAGTGGTCTGTGTTGAAGCAGATCTGCAGAAGCAAAAAAAAAAAAAAAAAAAAAAAAAAAAAAAAAAAAACAGCACACAAGCAAAAAAAAACAAAAAAACAGCACACAAGCAAAAAAAAAAAAAAAGAAGCACAAGTTGCATTACTCACAATCTGAAGTTTAATGGTCTTTCCATCTAGTTCTATAGTTCGTATTTTGAAGTCCACACCAATAGTGCTAATGTAACTTTCTGTGTATGTATCATCCTGCAGAGGGAAACAGAGTTAGTTAGGTGGCGCACACATCCTGTTCACTACCAGCTAAACATAACACATACCTAGAGGAGAAAAAAAAATAAAAGAGAAAGACAAACCCTCTGCAGTGGAAGGTAGAAAATGTGTTGTTTGGTACAAGTGTTCTTAACAGAACACAAAACTAAGGCATGTTACACTGTGAATGACTGAGCTACTGTCAACATCAACTGCTGAACATAAGCAGCATATGCTGATTAGTGAGTTAATAAGCATACTGTATCATTAAGTTAATAAGAAACACAGCTGATATAACTAAGACTTATTCTTCATGAAGACTGTGTGAACATTAAGCTTAAAATCTCTAAAGATTAAGTTTACACATTTAGTTAATTAAAAACATATACATTTATATACTGTTTTCATTATCTGACTTACTGCAAATCGGAGTAGAAGGCAAGACTTTCCAACACCAGAATCCCCAATCAGGAGCAGTTTGAATAAATAATCACTGTATAGGAGAGACAAAAAAAAAAAAAAAAAAAAAAAACAACAAAAAACTATGGTTGGATAATGTGCAGAAACTGTTAGAAACATCACTTGCAGAAACCAAGCAAGTGAATTTACAATAGGTGCTACTGTTAGAAAAAACACAGGACCGATTCTGCATTTACCACTTTTTATTAATAGTCTCGATTGCAAAAAAATAAAAGTTATTACATTGTTTGACAGAGCAGTTCAAATATCTACGTATGGCATGGAGAAGAAAACTTAATGACAATGATCCCAGTTGAGAAACAGCCACATTTCAGAGGGAAGTTCAGTTAGCTGATCAAGTAACTACATGCATTAAGTCAACTAAAAACAAAGGAAAAAATGGGAAGGGTTTTGGTTGTATGTTGTACCTTTAAACCCCAGCACCAAGTTTAATCTGAGTCATGTTTACTGGGTTCATATAACACTAGATCCTTCTATCGAGTTTCTCTGCTACTAGGTCACAGTTCTCGCATTCCAAGAATTCCCAGTTTTAAAAGGTGGTACTTTCCAAACATCAGACACAATAATAAGATAGCATTAGTGGCACTAAGCTTCAAAGTTGTGTACAATCTTTATTTAAAAATAATAATGAGGCCTATGCTACTAATATTAGCAACAACAAGATTTGAAGTGAGAATATGGTATAACGTAATTACAGCAGCTGTTTTGTGACTAGCCCTTACTTTAAAAGGGAGTCGGGAAGAGGACAACTAAAGCTTCAGTTTAATGACTCTTTCAAAGTATTCACTAAAAACTCTTCAATAATAATAATAATAATAATAATAATAATAACGTTGGAAAATGTTCCTTCTTTGTCTGAGGTCCCTACAGTCTGTGAATATAGTCTACTCTAGGATGGGTTTGACAGATGCTCACTATTTATTCCTATAGTTGAGACATAAGGCTGGCTATCCACCCATTATATTAAGATTATCCAGAGAAGTGACACACCTCAACACCATCATGCAACACTGCAGCCAACATGCATGTCTCAATACACCCTGCTCCACTGGCATTTAGAACAAAGACAACAATATTTCTGTACATCAGCACAAAATTCAAAACAGATTTACCTTCTCATCAACTGAAAAAACATGCAAATGTTTAACCAATTTAAGTCCTCCTATTCTAAATAATCCTATCCAATACCTAGGGGAAAAAAACAAAAAACAAGACACTTCTTCATCTGAGAGGCACTTTAAACCAATCTCACTGGAAAGCTCGGGACTTATTAAAAGGAGACTTTTTTTTTTTTTTTTTTTTAAACAGCACAACATAATTTCCTCAAGTTTTAAAGAAATGTCAGTGACATATTTTGGCCAGAGATACAGTATGATGGCTACCTTTTTTAATCATCATAATCTTTACAACTCTGTTAAGAACATCCCGTTTTAGGGGGTGGAGTAAGACAATTAACAGTTAATTGGTAATCACTAGGGGTGTAACGATCCATTGACTTACATTGATTATTCAGGAGTGGACCATATGGGGCGCCGTTTGTAAAGCAGTTCACTCCTAAAATAACAGCAACATTGTGTCATATTTAGCTCCAAATCATGCTTAAAAAAAAGTGGTGGGAATTTTTGTAATTCACTTTTTAGCACATTTACAACAATAGTTGTTAACGTTCATTATAGACATACATTATAGTGACCTATTGTTACTATGAGGTCGTCCACTTTTAATTTTTTCCCAATAAGTTGGTTTCAATTCATTTTTTGATTCACAGTTGACCTCCTCGAGCTTTTATTTTGGTACTTCCGATTACCAAAAGTGTGAATTTGCATTTTAGCTACATGTTTAGTTTCCCCCGAAACATTTAGATTTAACATTTAGATTTAAATTTATCATTTTGAGTTTACGTATATTTATATTTTCATTTAGAACTATTTAGTATATTTCTAAGTTAACAAATATTGTTGTAAATATGCTAAAGAGTGACTTACAAAAATTACCACTTTAAAAGCATGATTTGGAGCAAAATATGACAACATCCCCATAGGACCAATAGCATTATTACAAAATGAAAATATCAATCAGATACATGTAATCCTCATTAATACTGTCATAATATTATTAAGTAAAATCCAGTGATAAAAACGTTAAATTATATTAGTTATTTTTTGTAACAGAATATAAGACATTGTGTTCAGTTAACATATATAGTCTTACATTGATCAATACCTCATCAATCATAGACTGAACAAAAAATGTATTCTGGCAGAATGATTTTGACAAACATGTCATTGCCATCCAGTAAAACAATGTAATACTGTTCTGTCATGAAACTTGAGATTTACATCCCTAGTAATCACATGAGTCCATGCCGTCATGGGCAGATAAACATGCGTCTTCACAATATTTCTCCCTGAAGTCGCAGTAAATAATGATGCGGTGTATTTGCATGGTTTACGGAGGGTGGTGCTTTGGTTATAGCTGTGTCCCAACAATACACAGATCATATATGACTTTAAAAAATCCCCAAACTGCAAGTCAAAGTATCCGTCTTTAACTGATGCTGGTAGACTGAATTCCATCCCATTTCCAGGAGACTCAATCGCTTGTCATTGTAATAAACTCCTGCCATACCCTCTTCATTAAGGTGATGGATGTGAACATTTTTTTTTTCTAATCCAATGCTGACAATTCGATCTACTGACCTTTGAGAAGACCACCAAGATGACCAAAACAACACAATGAACAAATCTGGAGTCCAAACTAGATTAAGAGACCCCTTTATTATCTCACTTAAAGCACATTTTGCTTTCCTAAAACTAGCAAATTCAGTTTTTGACCTGGATCTTGGCTATTCACTCCATCAGAAAAATCTGAATGTAGATGTGCAGTTTTGTCAATTTAGTCTGATGTGTAAAGTCCTGGAATTCAAGTATGAAACCTAAAGCAGGGTAAAGCTTATCCTTTTACAATTTGACACTAAACTATAATAATCTAGGACCTTGTCAAGATATATCTAGCACAGAAGAAAGTGAATCATTAATAGAGGTTACGGTAATCTACTGAGGATTATGCATATTATACATCAATGTTAGAGTAATGGCAGCACATAATGAGAGTATACATATAAACAAGAGCAACTGTAACTGGCAGGTTATCAAACAAGGAAAGATTCTATGCTAAAAACTCAATGTCTCATCAAATGCAACAATATATGAATGCAGAAACCTAAGAAAGGCAAAAAGCTGAAGTAAGCGATTACTCAATTTTCCTATGGTGAAATCGAGGGCCTATTCTATGGCATGTGACCTACACATGACAGAGGCTGTCGACAGCTGCTTCAACTACCAGACCATATGACTGAAAACCGAGTCATCCGCAGCACCGAGTACAGCGTAAAGCCACCTATCCTGGCGTAAACAGTAAAATAACCGTTCGTTAAAAGTAGGAAAGTGAGGAATGTGCGGCAAGACACATTTAAGTATACATTAACTACAAGAAACAAGGTCAAGTACCTGCTACGGAAAATTCATTAAAATTATATGAATCCAAATAGCCAATTATAACGAACGTCGTACCGCCTTTCGGCAGAATGAAACCGAACGTCAACTCCGAAGACAGAAAATTACAACAGTCCGTCAGTTCAGCGAACAAGGCCCCTTTGTCCGGTATTTACACCTCAACCGCAACCACAACCGCTGTAAAAGGCTAAAACTACCACCTTCGGCCAACAGATGTTTACCAAGGTTACCGTGAAAAAATAAAGCCACTGTTTTCCTAATCATACCCAGACAATTCAAGTGTTTATCATTCGTTGTGAAAGCGGCGTCCTTCTGAGCGGCTCTCGGCGACACAGGTGTACATGTCAGCGGTCAGCTGACGGTCCACGTCCACCTGCTTTAGCTGCTATTATTCTAAAACATTTGCCAACCTCGGACTCCTGTGAGCACGTATGTAATCCAAACTGTCATCCCGCCGCGTGTTGCAACGCCATACTCACTATTCGGGATTCATTGTCCACGGGTGGTGCGGGTTCCGCTGTGGCAGGACGCGCTGTTCAGGTCTGAGGCAGGGCGACGACTAGCTCCCACGAGCGCGACCGGCTAGCTGCTTTCTCACTGAAGACCCAAAATGGCTGCAACCAGGAAACGGCTAACATTAGCCAGCCGAGCGGCCAACTAAAATGAACACGTAAAATGCGGAATTAAATCAGAATCGTATCGAGCCGACTAGTAAGTCGCCGTATGGCCGCGGAACACAAACATATAAAGAAGTGAATTTTCGTGTGTTCGCTTCGGCTTAGTGCGCGTCGTTACTGCAGCAGCGCCCGTCAGCCCGCAGCAGGGATTACGTCATCTAGTGAGACGTGGCACAGCGGAGTCCGCCGGGGCCGCGGCGATGTCGAGCTACACCTCTTACACCACTTCCGTTCAAACGCTCAACAAGAGCCGTGGTGACAAGGAGGACTTTTATTTACAAAGAAGTCGAGAGAAGCTTTCAGTCGGCCAAATACGTTTCTACCCCTAAACATGGTTTACGCACTGAGTTCACCTCTGGTTTCACTAATGTTTCTTAGATTTCAGATTATTGTTTTTGTCTAACGTGGTAATTCCCAACAATAATGTTCGTCAAACAAATTAAAATATAGCAGACCTTTAGTAACATTTGAGAAATACGTAAATTAATGAAGAAACACGTGTCTTGAGTTGCTGAGTTTGCAGTAAGTAATGGACGTGTCATCGTCCAGAAGCTGATTATAGAGCCTGAAAGCTCAAGTTCAGCCTGCACACATCTATACAGCTGAGAGGACCGGAGTAGTACTTCAGTAATCCATAGAGAGAAATATATTGGTGCAATAAAGAGTTAAAGAAGAGTTAAGTAAAAAGTAAATTTGAGACCTCAAAATAAGTCAAAGAAAAGAACACAACATGACCAGAGTTACTGCAAGAGGCTATTACTAATGCAATTTTTTTCTAGAACTCCAAACTTCAAGAGACATTTTCTCTAGATATTTAAACAAATGAATTGTGTTTAAATGCCTGGAGAAAATGTCTCTTGGATTCTCTGCTTTGCTTTTACAGATTTTTTCGTGTTTCATGTTCCTTGCTTTGATTATTTCTTTTCATAGTAACTCCAGCTTCCTTCCAAAACATGTAAACCAGGTTGATTGCTGATTCTGATTTGTTCATGCATGTGTGGTTATTTGTCTCTAGGTGACCCTGTCTCTAGGGGGCCCTGTCTATGGTACATCCCACCATTTTAACTGAGGAGAGCTGGGGCATAGATCATGGATGGACTTGGAATTAAGATGGACTCTGATATGAAATTTGATGACTTGACTACAGCACTGCAGAAGAAATGCTCCTTAAAATTAATTATTGTTCAGAAGTTACACAGAGTGCATAAGTGTTGAGTGTACACACTGAGGCTTAACACTGTCAACAAGACAATCAACTGGTGTGGGATTAAATTGAATTGGCTGCCCATCGCTGTTTTGGCACATGGCAAAAAAGCATAACCTGGATTCATCCACATCGTCAAATTACAGGACAGTTTCTAATTTGCTGTTTTTATCAAAAGTATTAGAAAAGGTGGTCTATGCTCAGCTTCAGTTGCACCTTAATTCAAGCAAAATTTGTGAAACATTTCAATCTGGTTTTAAATGTTGTTACAGCACAGAAACTGCACTTTTAACTTTTTTTAATGATCTTCAGGCAACTCTTCTGTGCTGCTCTTAGATTTGTTCTTCTGACCCACCTGGGGGCATGTATAGGCCTTAAAGGCACAGTGCTTAATTAACTTCAGTCTTACCTATCAGACAGACATTTTTCTGTCAACCTCTGCCCTTTTTATTCAGAAAAGGCCAACCTTCCTAGTGGAGTGCTGCAAGGCCTAATTTTAGGCCCAATTTGTATTTGTTGCCTTTAGGATCAATCTTTGAAAAATATAAAATCTCTTTTCACTGCTTTGATGATGATGCCCAATTTCACTGCCATTCAACACTAAAAACGATTGCTTTGGCACACTGCAGAAATGTCTCAAAGAAGTAAAAGACTGGATATCACTGAACTTTTTAAACTTAAATCACCAAAAGACTAAAATTGAACATTTGATGAGCTTGTACTACCGAACTTTCTTCTTATTTTTTTCTTGTTGTAAAGAGCCTTGGGGTTTGTTTTTTTTAATTGATAAAGCTTTTAAATTGGACAAAAAAATTAGTTCAGTGGTTAAGAGAAGCCTTTTCCAACTTAGACTTTTAAGCAACATTAGGCCTTCCCTGCCTCCAAACCAAATGGATCAAGATGTACATGCATTGACAGTAGATGCATTGATAATGAACTACCATAATTCTCTGTACTATGGCCTTGACCAGTCCTCAATTTGCTGCCTACGGTTAGTCCAAAACAAGCTGCATGTCTCCTCACGGGGATCACACCACCCCCGTGCTGTCCTCTTTGCACTGGCTGCCAGTAGCTTTTAGAATCCACTTTAAGAATCATTTAATGTTTTTAACACTCGTAATAATCTAGCACCTTTTATTTATCCAAAATGTTGAATTTGCACAATCCAGCTGTTGTTAGACTGCCCGGTGTCTAGATTAAAAACCAGAGGAGACTGTGAAACCTCTCCCACTATACATTAGAGTGGCTACTTCAGTGGCGTTTATTCATTGTGTTCAGTACTTTGGGGCAGTTTTCTGTTTTTAAGTGTGTTAAAAAAAATAAACTTGACCTTGGCACTGAAAAGAACAATACTGGAATTGTTTCTTTAAATTGATGTGATGTTAAATTTTTCTATCAAAAATATGTTTAAATGTAATATATTGGATTTTGTGTATAGACAATTGTCAATTACTCTAAAAAAAAAAAACAAGGCTGAAACAGGTATACGTTATTGAGCACAGACACAGCTGTTGATCTAAGAATGATTAAACTATATGTTAATATACAGCAACAAGAAAAAGTAAATGAACCCCCTGAGATTATCTGGTTTTATGCATTAATTTACCAGACATGTGACTTCATCTTTATCTATATATGAATAATAGACAAACACAATAACATATACTTATATTTTTATTAACACACCCCTTTTAACATGCACACAGAGGAGAAAAAATAAGCGAACCATTTGAGTTAATGGTTGAACCTTCAAATGTTGCCCTCAGTGATGGTAAGTGACCACAGCCGCTGAGACAATGATGTAAGCCCAGATCATGATGCGCCCTGCATGACACTTCAGTGTTGGGATGATGCATTAATTTTGGTAGATACACAGATCTATTCACTGTCTGGCCAAAAAAAAACAAACTACACACATTTTGTTGGACCACCTTTAACTTTTTTACAGCATACACTCCCTGTAGATAATCGTATGCAATGTAACATTCATTTAAATCCAGAACAGCATTACTTTTTTAAAATCAAGGTCTTGTATTGATGATGAGAGACCCAAACAATTCTTTTCCAGCACAACCTAAAAATTCTCAACTGGGTAAATATCTGGATTCTGTGGTGGCCAATTTGTGAAAATTATATTTTATTCTTTCCTGAACTAATCTTTCAGAGTTTGAATCCTGGTGTTATTGTTTTAGAATATAGAAGCACTTAAATGCAACTGGTTTATTGACCATTAATATTAAATGCAAGTAATTACAAGTGTAATAAGTCCAAAACTGAGTGTTTATGAGCAAACTGAAGCCCCCAAAGTCCCAAAAGTTTGTGCAAATAAAAATTGCTTGTGGTCTTAATATTTTAAGTCTGGCATTTAAAAAAAATCAATGGAACTGTTAGAAGCAAGTGAGATAATAAAATTAAAAAAAATCATAGACAAATACATGATTTACAGTTTCCTCACAAACTGGACCCTAAGGTCCCTGCAGGGTCTTCCTCTCGTCTCTGCTCGACTGGACAGGGATGAGTGGGCTCTGTCAGGCTGTGCATGGCTGACAGTATGGAGGAGAAAAAGTGATCCGTGTAGGTCTGCAGAGCTCCAGATTCTCTCTCAATGAGCAAAAGGGTGTCTCTTAAAACTGCAAATAACATAACAGCACACACTGACTTAGACTCTGCTGGAAAACTACAGGAAGAATCTCAAGTACTTTTTTCCGTATTTGTTGAAAAGGTAGTATGCGTGAGACTGACGTGGAGATGATATGTTGATGGAGCTGAGGAGATGCTGTCCAGCATGCAGAACTGTGGAGGTCAGGGGCTGCTGGCTGCGCACCTCTCTCTGAAAGTGCTGACAGCACATTAGACAGTAAAGAAACCTGAATGTCCATACAGGTGTAAAGTAAAGCTGGTTTTGCTGCATTTCACTAAACTTGTAAAGATGTTTGTGCTGAGCTGGACCTTTCTCACCAACATTTATACAGGTGTTTAAGTTGCTTTCACTTTCTAGCTCTACGCCAACCTTGCTGAACTGGTTGCTTGTCTATTATTCTGAGTACAGCCCTTTCATTTTGCTGTATAACTCTGACTGGTAAACAGATTGATAATGTGTCAATGATGACAATCAATAGATAATCAGCTTGGATGTACCAAGGCCAACAGTCATATGAGGATTAAAGTACAATGTTTTTAGTCCTAAAGATGTATGTGTCTAGATTATGTATCAGTAAATCAGTGCATTCCTCTGAATGATTAGCAGCAAGAGTGAACGTCTCAATAACAGCAGACTTGGCTGATCGCTGGTTTGGAGCATTCAGGTCTGTGTCACAATGCCATGGAGAAAAGACATCAGAGACTCTGATCTGCTGCTTCATATCAATCTGAATGTGGCAACAAGACTTAGTTAATGTCACTGTATCTAAAACAAACAAAAAAAAAACAAAAAAAAACAAAGAAGGTGAAAAAAAAGGCAGTGCCCATAAAGAAAATCTTGGTATTCTTGACTCTTTCAAAGCTGTAGACACGTCTTTACCTGATATTCAGTCAGCGAAGACCTCACGCTGTCTATGTCCACAGTGGGTGCAGCAAGCCGCTCCATCTTCCGAGATACTGCATACAGCTGCTGGATGAGAAGCTCCAGGTGTGAACAGAAGACCTGGAACATGCACAACATTCATGGCTGCTACAGCGGTCAACATTATGTGTGGCTATTAACTTACACACATTATAATCTTAATATGAAAGATGTGAAATACTGATATTGTTTTAATTATATGTATATGTTATTGTAAGCAATACACTGAAAATTACTAATTAGCTCACACTCAAACATACTAGGGAGATGGATTTGCACTCTAATGCTGGTTGTCATACAAGATGCCATAAAGGAGAACACTAAATGACTCGTTTTTCTACCAACTAACACAAGTTGGTGTAAGGCTGTTGTGCTGTAAACCTAACCGAGGACACATGAGCAATTTTACATCCCTCAGGCATGTTAATCCCTCAGAAGAGCAAGAGAAAGCAGCCAGAGAGGCTGCTGCTCCTGTGACCAAAACCCCAAATAATAAAGTTAATGTGCCACTTCCACATATGTATCCGGGCTGGGAATCGACCTTCTGGATAAAGGACGAGCGATTTTACACAGGTCCACAACTACCTGATGGGTGACATCATGTGTCCATCATGTGTTTTATGTCCATCTGTTGTATGTGCTCTAAGTGAAAAGCACTCTGCTTGTTTGAAAAAATTGAGAAATTCGGGTTTTTACATTTTAGAAATCATATGAGATTAACTCAGTAGACAAATACTAAAAATTAACATTAGCTACTATTGCAGAGAAACCCCGTATAAAGACACATTATTACTGAAATGTGGAGTGGTTACAGAGATGGTCTGATTTGTCTGTGAACTGAACCACAACAAAGTTCACACAGCAACACAACTCTCAAAAGCACAAAATCATTCTAATGGTGTCATGTGTGTACTGATGAATGTCTGTGTGTATTTAAATTAACAGAAAATCTACATAAATACACACAGTCATGAGTAAAACACAGTAAAAGCCATCTGACTGTGTAAAAACATAATAAAAATAATCTGATTGTAGTGGGACTAGGCAAATATAACCTCAGATGAACAACATAACATGTTTTACCATGTCATTTATTAAACAAAAATGAAGTCAAAATGGAAAAAAAAATAATGATGGCGAATACTTAATACCCTTTTACTGCTTCCATAAGATTCAAAAGTAATTGTGTTCAGAATCTGCCAATCATCAGCAGGTGTGCAGACCTCTAAAAAGCAGATGCTTTTGGCAGTTTTCTGGTCTGCACCATTAATGTGTGTTAGCACAATGCCAAGTACACTATATTGCCAAAAGTATTTGCTCACCTATCCAAATAATCGGAATCAGGCGTCCCAATCACTTCCATGGCCACAGGTGTATAAAATCAAGCAACTATTTGTGAAAGAATAAGACGCTCTCAGGAGCTCAGTGAATTCCAGCGTGGAACTGTGATAGGACGTCACTTGTGCAACAAATCCAGTCGTGAAATTTCCTCACTAAATATTCAACAGTCAGCTGTCAGCTGTATCATAAGAACATGGAAGTGTTTGGGAATGACAGCAACTCAGCCACAAAGTGGTAGGACACGTAAACCGTTGGAGCGGGTTCAGCGGATGCTGAGGCTCATAGTGCGAAGAGGTTGCCAACTTTCTGCAGAGTCAGAAAGTTGAGAGCTTCATGGAGTTTCCATGGCTGAGCAGTTGCATCCAAGCCATACATCACCAAGTACAATGCAACGGGTCAGATGCAGTGGTGGCGGTTGCCAGGACAACGGTACTTGTCTGACTGCATTGTGCCAAGTGTAAAGTTTGGTGGAGGGGGGATTATGGTGTGGGGTTGTTTTCCAGGAGTTGGGCTTGGACCCTTGGCTCCAGTGAAAGGAATTCTGAATGCTTCAGCATACCAAGAACTTTTGGACAATTCCAGCTCCCAACTTTGTGGGAACAGTTTGGAGCTGGTCCCTTCCTCTTCCAACATGACTGTGCACCAGTGCACAAACCAGGTCCATAAAGACCTGGATGACAGAGTCTGGTGTGGATGAACTTGACTGGCCTGCACAGAGTTCAAACCTCAACCCAACAGAACATGAATTTGATGAATTAGAGTGGAGACTGAGAGTCAGACCTTCTCATTGAACATCTGTGTGACCTCACAAATGCACTTCTAGCAGTCAAGGCCGGTGAGTTAATACTTTTGGCCATATAGTGTGTATAAACAACTGTAGCTCTACATCAATCTGGAAACTGTTGGATAATAATTTAGTCCATTATACTCCAGTAAGAAAGATTACTGACAAATGAAAAACATTCAAGGTGTTCTTAGGTGTGTACAAGCCAAACCTGTCCATCCTGTCTTATAAGGCATTTTTACACGGGCGGAATCTAGCGTGTTGCCTTTGCTTTTGACATAGAGTGACACGGGGTGGAGTCGAGCGGCCCAGCGAATCACTCGCCTTGGAGGGTACACTTAACTGGGGGTCTGTCTAATGTAAACAGAACTAACGCAGGGTGGCGAGTTGTGGGAGGGATTAGTTGATTACGTAACCTGAGTACAACCCATCAGGGGATTTTTTAATGAAATAAGGAAACAGCTGATTAAACAGCTGTTATCCAATCATCCTCGTTTCAAAAATTAAATCTGTCTGGCAAACACTTTTTTATCCTACTGTTAACATTTCAACAAAAAGGCTTAAATATTTTATGATGAATATGCCTGTATGTTGACATAAGATGCTTGATTTTTCTTTCAGTGAGAAAGTGTGGACACATTGGAGCCAAAGAGAAACGATCACAGGTCGCCACAGAGCTTCAATCTATACACCTACAAACCAACAACCAGACCAGACACCTGGGTGTAGTGATGCACTCAGACCTACATTTGGAAAAACACATTAAGGGAATAACAAAGTCAGCCTACTATCACCTCAGGAATATATAAAGGTTAAAAGATCTGATGTCTCAGCAGGACCTGGAAAAACTAGGCGGTAACAGCATCTTCACAGGTCCACCTAAAACATCAGTTACACAACTGCAGCTCATCCAGAACTCTGCTGCTCCAGTCCTCACTAAGACCAAAAACTGGACCACATCAGTCCAGATCTGAGGTCTCTACACTGGCTGTCTGTCCGTCAGAGGACCTTTCAGGCCCTATAGATTTAGATTTAGATTTATGTTATTTTTGTTTATAGTCATTTTGGTGGTATGGAGAGAACTTTTACTCTCCAAGGACGGGCCTGGTGCCACACTCACTGTTGTAGATTCACCAGTAGTGGGAGCTAAAGGTTCTCTTCGTTTTGGCAACAATAATTATCAGATTACTACTACTAGACATGTTTTACTATTTCATACTGACTTTAGACAAACAAGACTTTAGAGAGTAGGATTCTATGTACTGGGGGCATGGATTTCATGTAATGATCCTTTGGGATTAATTGAGTTAAATGTTATTTAAGCTCCTTATTGATACAGTACACAGCAATAATCAAACACATCTTTCCTTCAGTCAGTTCAAATGTACACATCACCAGTTCCACTTCTGGTCTACATGTAGCTCAAAGTGTTTCTGAAATTTCATATAAAAAGTTAACCCAAATCGAAGGTGGTTACACAGAGGAGAATGTTTGGTTGACTTGGATAACCTCTGCTGTGCAGCTGGCTTCAGCTCATGATTGTACTGAATGCTCTCGGGCCAGAACCACATTGCTTACAGTACCATCCCCATTTTCAGAGAATGAGACAGAGTGCATGTTTAGTTTATGTCTAACAGAAAATCCTCCTGCAGCATGTGCACATCTGGAAAAACCATATCCTCTTTCACTTCCGAAAGCAATTCCACCTATTTCCACTCCTATTAGAAATAACCATGTGTGTATAGTCCGAAATAGTAACTCTGGTACAATAGTGGGTCATATTCCAGGAGATTGGTGCATTAAAACAATTGACGTTTCTGCATGGAGAAATGCTATTAAGTTGTTTTTTGCACAATCTGATGTTTATTGGTACTGTGGTGGTCGGAGACTCTTGAACACCCTCCCATTTGATTGGATTGGTGTTTATACTCTCTTGTCGTTAGTGGCACCTGTTACTGTGGTTAATGCAGATATCTCAGACATTTACAGGTGGCAATCTAATGTGCACCCTGTATACAGATCCAGACGCAGTACGTTTGAGCTGTATGCTGATTCTCCAACTTACATTGATGCAATAGGGGTACCTAGAGGGTTCCTGATGAATATAAATTGGCTGATCCAGTGACCTCTGGTTTTAAATCTATTTTCCCGATCATTACAGTGGCATACATAATGTACTCGAAGAGTGGCTGTCTCATTTTGGTAGATGGAAAGGCATAATTTTATAAATTTTTATTTCTCCTGTGGTAGCTGTGATTGTCCTTACGTTATGCGGATGTTGTTGCATACCCTGCATTAGACATTTGTGTCTGAAATGCATCACTACTGCAATAGATGGTAAATTCTCACAAACACCCCATACTCAATTGGCTGAGATTAGGTCTGAGACTATTCCATTGTGCCCCTCATCTGACTCAATTGGTTTTGAGCTGGAGGAGGTGAATGATATCTTTTCTATGTAGAATATTTTAGGAGGAATATAGGGGTTTCAAGGTTTGGAGCTTAATAATTTGGGCTTTTTGTGTACATGCATATGGACTCATCTTTTCATATGTGGAGTGAACAAATATAATACTGGTTTGATATTGTATTTTAGTTTTAGTATTAGTTTGGTATTATAGAGTAGTGGCAGTGTAACATTATGGTTAATTATCTGGATGGCCGTTGAGAAATGTGTGTGTGTGTGCGTATTTGTGCGCATATATACAGTTTTGAGTGTGTACAAAATTCTTTAGTAAAAAGAAAAAAAAAGAGGGAATGACAAAGTGTGGACATGCTTTTTGTTGGTTGTAATGATCTGATGTTTTTGTAGTACAGCTGTGTTCCTGCCTTGGTGAGGGGTTTTATGCTTTTTTACACACATGATGTCTAACTTTTGGGACAGCTCATCCTCACACAAGCACACCTTCTCACTGTAACCTGATACGGGGTCCAGTTGTCGGAAGGTAGCTCCTCTTCATCACATGATGACCTCGCTTCCCCTCCTGTCTGAGTGGATGTTTATAGGACTGGCTGGGGGAGGTGGGATTTTTCAGAGAACCTCAGGGTGTTGGGGACGAGGGCTGATTGAGCGTGCTCCCCCTCCGAGCCGACACCCTCCCAGCTTTAGGGTCCCTCAGGGAATAACATCCTCTTCTGCTCTTTCCTGTCATCTCTCCTCATCTGTAGAGGATTTTTTATTTTTTTTTTATCATCTGGCTCTGATATATCGGCCACTGACAACCATGATTTGGAGGAGGTGCAGGTGTATTTTGGATTGTGTGCTATTTTCTTTTCTCTTTTTCCGGCCACTTGTACAATTTTTTGGGAGGATTTTATCTGTGCTCTTTTGATCTGCACCAGGATGGATGATTGCTTTTTAATATTTGTATTATGACTAAGCAACTTTTTGTTTTGCTTTATTAGTATTACAAGCGTTTGTTCCATGATTAATAGCTTAGTTTTTCATGATTTTTCAGTTTATGGTTGCTATATAACAACTATTTGTTTTGTTATGCATGTATGCTTTATCTCTTTTTATGTCACCTTTTAGAGTATGTATACGTGTAGTTTTTTTTGTCTTTTTTTAATTTACCTGTGCTTATTTGTTTTTATTAGGATTATTTTTTGGATTTACGGATTTATTTATTTACATATATTTTGTGTACGAGTCAATTGGCCGTTTTGTTTTGTTACAGGTTTCCTTCCATACGTCACTGATGGTTTGGTTTGGTTTTTATATAAGAAAACTTATATAAAAAGACGTCTGTTAAAACAAGATAAAGATGTAACCTCCTCTTTGGGATTGTAAAAGCACAGGGACCCCTCGGTCCTTTGCTCATTCTTGGTCTGTGCTTTCATGAATGAGTCTCAGCCGAATAAATATTTTGCAGGACATGAAATAAAGTGGTGCTGATCCTTAATCCTGCTCTCTGTTTTTCTCTGGTGCAGCGGGCAATAGGAACAGGCAAAAATGAACACTACTAATGTAGGGATAATGCGTCATTCTACACGCCCACACATCTTATGTTACGCAGATAACGCCTCCCGTCTCACCTTCCCTCCGCTTAACTTGCCCTTCAGTCACGGGGTGGCAAATAGCATGCCTTACCAGCACGCGTTAAACACGCATTCATCATCCAGTGATAACAGCTGGATCAAGTGTCCCTCAATATGTTAAATATTAAAGAAACAATAGTAAAGTCAGAAGATGGAACATGGTTTGTTTGGAGAGTTCCAAGGAAAAGGCCTCTTCTAAAAAAACGTGGAAGCATGACTGGCAAGATTAAATGAGAGTAAACTGACTTTTGCACATGACTTATCTATTTATTGTTTTATCTAATCAAGTGCTGATATTATTAACATTATTGTAGTTTTAGACACACATGAATGTCAATATAAAAAGAAAATCTGCGTAACAGGTCATATTTGATGAATCTATAGAAAAATGTTACTATTGCTTGTTTCCCTGATGCTAACTTGTTATGTGAAAAATAAGGATTACAAATTTCTAGATGACACGCAGCTGCAGCGCGGTTCAGGCTACAGTTGAGGTGTGTGTAATATGCAGCTGTGTGCCTATTTCAATCTGTTAACATACGAGCACAAAATGAAAATTATGAAGCTGAACATAGAGGTTTCACACGGACATGAAGTCAGCCTAAGAATGGTTTGGCAATGGACAAGTCAAGATCAAGTTGGTGTGGACATGTATGGAAAAACCTGAACCAATGAGTTCCTGTGTAAAAATACTTAAACATCACATAGCTGAAGCTGTTCTTTACTAATGAATGTACTAAAATTCATCACAGCTCATGAGCATGGCTTTTGAATAATTTACATCTTGTGTGAAAATATGAAGTTTAGGTTTAGATGATATTTGTGAGTGAAATATAGAAAAAGGGTACACCAAGTTTCAAGCACCACAGTATAAAGGCAGAATGACCCTCTCTGTCATTGATTTACTGGGAGACTGATGAGTAGCAGATCCAATTGTGTTGTTACCTGAATGTGTTGCATCAAAGTATAATTGTGCTCCTGATCCTCTGGGCTGTTCTTCGAACTAATAGGCAGGGTGGGGTCACACGGCCGTTTCACCAAAGCCCCCACCTCCCTAAGCCTGGACTGCATAAGTCCTCCTCTGACAGTTTCCACCCTGGCACCAAAACTCCTCCCGGAGGTCTCAGAGTCCCTGAGGTCACCTGCTGATGTACAAATAAAAACCAAAACAATCTTCATTCATAGAATCCATCAGGAGGAGGACATGAGAATATCCCTTTATTATATGTTGATATGATCCTTAAGAGAGTGCAGACCCAGAATTTGATGATCAAAATATTTATAGTAAATACCTGTCCGAGAAACCGTCCTCTGCCTTCTGCCCGGCTCATTTCCATCGTATATGTCTAGTTTTTCCTCCTGCAGCTTTTTAACCTCACCTCCCTTTTCCTTATCTTCATCCCCCTGTTTCTCAGATAAAGCAGTGGAGGATAGGATGGGTGTGGTTCCCAGGTGGAGAGACTCACAGCTGGCTGTCACGGGGCAGCTCAACTTGGCTGTCACCTCCCTTACCTGCATGAGCAGAAACAACTCAAAATCTCAAGCTGAAAACACCATTTCTGTGTGATACTCCAGACTTCCACTGAGTTTTCCCTCAGAACGGTACTTTAAGAGCTGATGACACATCCACCGGCGGACTCAGCTTTGTGATTTAGACAGGTCCCAAATTATCTTCACGTCTTCAGCCAGAACAACCAAGGAGGCACATTTACGGACATCTAAACTACTTAGGGGCATTTTTGAAAGAAGTTAATTCAAAGTTTCTGAAAGCTGTCGTGCATTTCTTAAAACTTTTGAAAGAAAACAGTCATTTGTTTCTTTAAAGACTTAAGATCTTGAACCAAGAACTAAATGTAGTCACTTAAATTAATTTTCTAATAAAAAAACTGTTTTTTTTATTTATAAAAAATCTTGAATCTTGAACCAAGAACTAATTGCATTCACTTGAATGAATAAAACTATTCACTTTCTTCAAGTACTTCCTATGTAAATATCATTTTAGTAAGCTTAGTTTCCATGCCATCATTTCTCGAGGATATTAAAGCTAGTGTCCTCCCCAGTAGCAGCTTAGAACCGAGCAGTAGAGGGAGAAGATGGCTGTAAGCATGCTTCTTTCTATCAAATTGACAGTTTGAGGAATTGTTAGTAATCCTGTGATCCAACTTGAATTCTGCAAGTATTATACAATATGGTCTAGTCTTATATCAAACGTACAGTTAAAAATCAAATGCACTCTGAATAAACTAACAGCTTGCAAACATCTAATTTAGTACTCACACCAAGCCATCCAGTAAGCTAACCACAGTGCTGATGATGAAATATATCAACCTCTGGTTTATGACCGAGCCTGACCTTCTTAGGAGATATTTTTGTGATGTAAAGAAACTGCCAAACACAACTTTATAAGATCTTAGAAGGATCATTACTGAAGTCTACAATGGTGGAATACAATACCAAAGTTATTCGTACGAGCTGGCTGTTCATTAATGCACATCTCAGATGATCTACAACAAGGAAAATCTTCAACTGATGGAAATAACTGGGTTGCTACTATTCTCCATAGATGACAAATGAAACCAGCACTCAAGCAGCTCTGAAAGAGGTAAGAAAGAAGTGGACACCTCACCACCTGCAGACGTCTACATCTTACTATGTTAATGTACCACTAAGACAAACACTGGAAAAGAGAGTTATTAAAGACACCTTTTGTTACAAGAAAGTTCATATATCAGCCCCTGATGTAACATAAACAGAGGTGTACCGTAACCAAACCTCCACAGTGCTCCAGTGGCAACTGCCAGCAAAATAAAGATAAATAGTTTAACTGCATCTGTAACTGCGCTTACCTAGTGTCTTTTTAGCCATGTGTAGGTTCTATAGCGTGCTCTACATAAATCACACACACAGATGCAGAACACTTATACAGTGCTCATACTGTGTGTGCTCTCTTAATTTTGATGAATAATGCACCAGAAGACCAGAAAGGAACAATGCCACTGCTTTCCAAAACATGAGTGCTCCCTATCCAAACTTGCTCATAACCATGAGAACAAACAGGAAGTTTACAAGTGAAAGGTTTTTGTAATGGATGATATTAAAAATGTTGTTTTTCATCACAGGTAATATATTTTGGGGAAAACAACTCTATGAGTACCTAATCCTATCTGTGAAACATGCTATTATAATAGGTATGGCTGTTTTTATTATAAACAATCAATTCTAATTTTTATTCTGCTAAAAACATTCAAGAAGAAAAAACTTAAGACGAAGAAGAACTTAAGAAGTAAGATCTTTTTCTGATATACAAATGCTTTGCAAGGACCTAAAGGAGCAAAACAGGTGAGGAAACACATTAAAATTGTTGCATTAAATACTTTCCATATGGAGGACCAATCTAAACTGTATCCAAGTGGCGTTGGATGTGTTGGAGCGACCAGCAACTACCAAACAAGGATCCACAGTGTCAGGACAAGTCATCATGCAATCAATGTGTCACACTAAGATTTTTTTGTGATATTTATTTAACTAGATGTTCATAATTATGACTGATTCGTGGAACAGACTAGATTTGCTGAGTAATCACTTCACAAATCCATGCAATTTATAGGGGTTAACAAACTTTTCTGACACTATATACAGTGAAGGTTGCAGACAATGATGATTATAAGGAACAGCTACTTGGCTAAACACGTTAGGTCCACAAGCGTCTACAACACTGACCTGTCTGGACAACTGCTGCAGCTCCTCCAGCTGCTCTGGAAGAGGCCAGAAATCCTCATCAATCTCCCCATGATCACATCTAAACTGTGGAAGAACACTGGTGGAATGGATAAAAGACCTGAAAGTGGAGGAAAGGACTGAATGCCGATGATGATGGTGATCATTCTTGTGATTATGTGTTCCTCCTCTGTCCCCACTGCAGTTCAAATTTTCAAAGGACAAATCCATGGGATCAGTAGGGGACAGTTGGGTACTTGAGAGTGGACAGTCTAAGGAGCTGGTGAAACTTTGAAGGTCGGGAGACCTGTAACTTGCACTGAGAGTGTTTCTTTCTCTGGTTTGCCCTACCTCACTTACAGAAAAGTTAAGTCCAGACAAGCTAGTGGAACTAAAAAGGTGGTCCACCTCAATTCCTGAATCTTGGAGTTTGGTGTCAGTCTGGAGAAGAGAATCTCCCTTCTGCTCAGAGTTGTCCCATTCCTTTTCCGCATGTCTTGGTCTCAGAGGGTACGTGTAGTCCAGCAGGGCTTGGTACTCCTCGTTTGGATTCCAGCTTGCAGACTTCCTGTCTGAAGATGGGGGTAAACCTTTAGGAATAGCACAAGCCCAGTAGTTTGCCTGATTGGAAGACACAGAACCTAGTTTTGAGACTTCAGGAGAACTTAGCTTGGCTTCTCCCCTTTTGGTCCCATCTCTATCCCGAAGCCTGATTTGTGCCTGGTCTCGTTTGGAGTGCCCTGAGCGAGGCGTATAGGTAGGATACAGGACTGTAGAATGCAATGGTGGCCTAAAAGGGGGATTTCGTTTCTGGACTTCAAGAACAGAACTTGAGAGGGTCTGCTTAGCTGATCTGGCACCATGAAGCAGTGCCCCTAAAGTAGGTTCTTCACAGCATAGCTGAGACTGGTGCCATGCAGGGCTTAGAGTTGGACTGGGGTCTTCTCTGGTTGTTGGGCTAGGTGAGATGCTACCGTGGGAGAGCGTATACGTCTCTGGAACAAGCACCTTTCTGTCTCCTGTCAGGTGTTTCATGTCTGCAAGTTCTTTTCTGGTAACACTGAGCTTTTTGTCCTAAAAGGCAAGAACATGGAAATGTAGAAACAGTTCAAGTTAAGGCATTCATGGATTACAATAAGAACATTTATTGATATTTACACAACCTTTCTCAACAGACATAATACTAGTTCTTAACATAAGAAACAAAGACAGATCAGGAAACAGAATTTGATAATGGCCAGATAGAAACCAACAAATCAAAGAAACTATTTAACTTAGAACATTTTGAAAATAATATAAAATGGGATTAAGGAGCTTTAAAATTGAAAAATGCAAGTGGAAAAATAAAACAGCTAAAATCTTAAAACGTGATTAAATGTAAAATATTTTAAGACAGAATTTAAGAATTCAGTATTCCAATCATTCTTGTGTGTAGTAAATTGTAAAACTATTTAACTGGTAGAACAGAGGTAGAAACAAAGTTGGCCATGTCAAGGTGTTTTCAGAAGACGAATTCTCAATAAGTGAGTATTTATGAGAATTCTTACGCCAGACAGACACCTCTGATATATCAGCATTTAAAGCTTGCTCCACCTCTATGGAAGCACAAATGCAAGCAGGTGGAATTTAGACTGCCATGAGTGAAGATACGGCAGAACCAGGCGTCATTCCTGACAAGCAAACACTTGTGACTTAATTCAATCCCCATAACAATTAATAACATCTGTACGACTAACATCATCAAGTCATAATGTTATGAATAGATCTGTAATAACTAATATAAATAAGTAAGTAATGATAAAATATTATTTAAAGGAGGCTAGTTTAAATGCAGGAGCAGATAAGTGAATTTCCAGAGGAGAACCTCCTCTTTCAGAGACCCAGGGGGGGTGACGGCGCCATTATACTAAAGTACTCCTTTTGTATTTTTTTTTAATGAAAACTGCTATTTGAGAGTTGGTGGATAGTAATCAGCCGGCTGCAATGTGTGCCACTGAATGTGCTTTAAGTCTGAAAATAGATAGGTAGGAATAAAAGATAAAAAGCAATTTTAGACAAATTCCATGGTTACATTTAACATGACAGAAACAGTATGGCATCAATGATAAATACGTTTTCTCTCAGCATCCACATTTTAAATGAAATGTCTGTCTATGAATGAGACATTCACCAGACCTAAATTTAAAAATCATCATAGATGATTTTTGATAGACTGAAACAGCTCTGAATTTGAAATGAATTTGAGCTATATACTGACAAAAAAACATGCAAAACGATTTCCATTAAGCTGATAGGTATATTAACACATGGAATACTTGCTTCATCCTTCTCACCTTCTCTGTGAACTTCTTTAAGATGGACACATGCTGTTCTGCAGTGAATAGTGGTTTCCTCATCACATAGTGTCTGTCTGTCAGATGCCTGGAGGTGACTGCCATGGATATACTTTTCTTTGTCTCTCTGCCTTTTCTCTCACTTCTGTCTCTGTCACTGTCCTCTGTAGTCGGACTTAATGGCTCGCTGTGTTTTAAGTGTGAAGATGCATCCTCCATCGCTGGTGGCATCTATTACCTTCCATCTAATAAAAGGACATGCAGGTGTGCAGTCTCAACTATAGGGATACACAACAGTGTGTCATGTTACAGAATAAAACAGCATCTTCACGATATGTTTTTCATCGTTGAGAATGTTCTTGTACCTTTCACACTGGTGGCAGAGTTTTTGGTCCTGTGTCTTCACCTCAGTAAACACCAGGTTACTAAGCGTAATCGCAGAAGTGCCCTGGAATAAAGAAAGAAATGACACTTTCATTTTGTATAATCTTTCAGATATTTTATGTTTGGGCTACATAATGCACTTTAAAAACAAATTTAAACTCCAGCATAGCTTTAAGTCTGATATTATTATAGTTAACACATGATTCAGTACAGCTCTAGTTACCAGAATAATTGAATAGAAAAGCATCTTTCAGGTTGCTTAGTGACAGTATCTGCTTGCAGGGTCACTGAGCATTAGGCTTCATGAGTATCGGGCAGCGTTCTGGCAATAAAATGATATGCCCTTCTTCACTTGACTAATCTCATGAAATCAGCATTCTCTGACCTGTCTGGCCTCACCGTACCAGCAAACAATTCCATACTTAAAACTATGGACCAAACACGCTTAAACATTGAGACCACTTTTTAGTCTATTAGAGTTTATGCACATGGACAAATATGATGGTATCCTTCCATTAAAGAAAGAAAAATCTACAATTGTCTCTGATATAACTGAACTTAGCAAAAGTAATCCATAATAATTTACTGGAATCTGAGCTTCTCTTGGGATGTTTCATCTTTGTATCTGTTAACATAGAGCTGATGTGACTTGTCATAAAACTCCAGGTGTGTCTAATCTGTCGAAAGGACATTTTCCCATAAGTTTTGTGGCTTATCAATATACATTTTGATTAATTTGAAGTACCAATTGAACGTTGCAACTTTTACAGGAACATTGTATAGTTGAATAGCACCAACAAAACATGTGCTTTAATAATAAAACAGACACTAAAGAAAATGTGAACCAGTGAACGACCCTGCTTCAGAAGCCCAAACCTAGGAAATGCTACAACATAACAACAATTGCATGTTGATCATACACATATCCGCAAAGGAACGCATGGCCTGAAACCATGTGAGGTTTCAAACAATTGTACGATAATGTTTGATTTACACAGTACCTGCCCAGGTGCTTTATCCTTTCAGGGTTATAGCAGATCCCAAGTGTAGGGTGAGAAGATGGGTACACCCTGGACAAGTCATACATCTATCACAGAATCACACATGCATACGCGTAGTCATATGGTCAAACTAGACTCCTTCATTACCCAGGCTGACACATGGAGAACATGCAAGCCCCACTAAAGAATCAACGAACTAAGACTGAAACCGTCAAGTCACAAACTACAATGTTTGAATTTCAGTCCCCAGTATATGATGTTGACTAAAGGCCCGTGGTGAGCTGTACTCAGCAGATGAAACAGTGATGTTTTGCACCCTAACACAGAGATTATCAAAGTCTTAATATCTAATAGGAGGGTACAGTTTTTTTTAAGACATTTAGTGCTGTTGTTGACAGTATAGATAGATAAGACAGTTTATTTATTAGTTTGCTTGTTTGTTTGGTGGTCCAGATTTGGAGATCTGTCTCAGATGTTTCACCCATTCTCCCTCTCACACCATCCTCCATGTTTCCATAGCGATAGACTAAAGAACGTGGAGCTAGACTCAAAAGGAAGCATCAGTCAAAGGCTACACCAGATTAAAGACCCCAGGGAAACCTTCCTGAACTGAAGACATTTATAATGGCTCAGATCAGAAATGTCTTAAATATTTGTCAAAGGTTCACTGAACTGTAATGTTTAACTACTTCAGCTCTTTCTATTTTATTTTAATGTAAATAAGGGCAAGAGAATTTTTTCAACAATAAACATTATCAAAAAAAATTGTAATGTGTATTATTTCAGAAATAATATAATACTATAGAATTTCCCCAAAAAGCACAGAATGTAGAATAATGTAGACCACAATGGTTGCTATTGTTATACCTACACATGGGTTTGTCCAGACAAGCACAGATTCATCATTATGAGGTTAAAAAAGGATTTTGCTTTTGAGACAGAATGAATAAGTATAATAATAAAACATTTTTATGTTTTTTTTAAATAATGTTTGGAAGAAAATTAGAAATTAAATGCAAAGTATATGATCAAATAATCAATACTTAACATCCATGGAAAGATCTGAACAAGTAGTCTGGAGAAGAAACCCTTCAAACAGAGACAGCTGGAGCAGCTTGTTTATGAGTGGTAGACCAGCTGTCTACAGGCCCACAAGTCTTGTTAAGAGTTACAGAAGTCTAACTAAGCGTTACAGACGTCACTTGATTGCAGACACTGTCACTGAAAAGGCTGTACAACGAAATATTAACTTGTGGGTCCCATCATTTTTGTTTATGCTGTTTTAATAATTATTTATTTATTATTTGTATTATTCTTTTGAACCACAATTTAAAAGCAATAGCTTTTTTGTTTTTATTAGTCAACGTTCAGATCGGTTTCAAGTTATTTCAAAACTGCTGAGCTTTTTATCTCATTAATGGACAGGTACCAACATATATGTCCAGTGTGTTCAACTGTACAATTTTAACCGGTCACCAATCCCACGGTGTCTGATACTGATGCTAGCCTAATATGCTGCTTATGAGTACTGCTACTAGCCTGATACACCGCTATTAGCCTAATATACAGATACCTGCCTGATATACCGCTATTAGCCTGATATACCGATACTAGCCTGATATACTGCTTATGAGTACTGCTATTAGCCTGATGTACAGTTACTAGCCTGATGTACAGTTACTAGCCTGATGTACTGTTACTAGCCTGATGTACTGTTACTAGCCTGATGTACTGTTACTAGCCTGATGTACTGCTTATGAGTACTGCTATTAGCCTGATGTACGGTTACTAGCCTGATGTACGGTTACTAGCCTGATGTACGGTTACTAGCCTGATGTACTGTTACTAGCCTGATGTACTGTTACTAGCCTGATGTACTGTTACTAGCCTGATGTACTGCTATTAGCCTGATGTACCGTTACTAGCCTGATGTACCGTTACTAGCCTGATGTACCGTTACTAGCCTGATGCACTGCTAATAGCCTGATGCACTGCTATTAGCCTGATGTACTGCTAATAGCCTAATATACTGCTAATAGCCTGATATACTGCTAACAGACTGATATACTGCTATTAGCCTGATGTACCGTTACTAGCCTGATGCACTGCTAATAGCCTGATGCACTGCTATTAGCCTGATGTACTGCTAATAGCCTAATATACTGCTAACAGACTGATATACTGCTAATAGCCTGATGTACGGTTACTAGCCTGATATACTGCTAACAGACTGATATACTGCTAATAGCCTGATGTACTGCTAATAGCCTGATGTACTGCTAATAGCCTGATATACTGCTAACAGACTGATATACTGCTAATAGCCTGATGTACGGTTACTAGCCTGATATACTGCTAACAGACTGATATACTGCTAATAGCCTGATGTACGGTTACTAGCCTGATATACTGCTAACAGACTGATGTACGGTTACTAGCCTGATATACTGCTAACAGACTGATGTACTGCTAATAGCCTGATATACTGCTAACAGACTGATACACTGCTATTAGCCTGATGTACAGTTACTAGCCTGATGTACAGTTACTAGCCTGATGTACTGCCATTAGCCACATTTATCATAATAGTCTAATGTACCGCTATTACCCTGATGTACCGCTATTGCCCAGATTTACCGCTACTAGCCTATTATACTAGAAAATCTATAATGATGTGGATGATAATATAGGCAGAGATGTAAAATAAATAAGCAGAATGGTTTCAGTTGTGTCAGTGAAGATAAAAATGAAGCTAAATGAGGACTCTGCACGTGCTACTTTTATTAATTTAATTTCACGTCGTTGCACTAGTTTTACATTGTAGAAGAACTGGGTGAGCTGTTAGTGACCAAATACAGCAGCTTCTTGTTGCTGCTGCAGATGGACAGTTGAACTGAGCCTCATCTTTGTGCCTGGGCTCCTTTACAGAAACTGTCCAAGTGTGTCAGACAGTCGAGAGCGCGGACAGAGAGGGACTGGAGGAAACCATAGCAACAATCTACACCAAAGACCAGCTGAACTCCGCAAAGAACGAAGCTCGCTAATTCTCCGGTCCTGCCGTCTCCCCTGTCCTCCCCACAACTGCGACTGAGTACACGTCTTATTGTGCAGGAATGAAAATGACAAAAGCGAAGTTGAAGAAGATCTAGAACAACCTGTAGAAAGCAGATCCAAAGAAAAAAAAAAGAAAAAAAAAAAAAAAAAAAAATCAGCAGAGCTGCTTTGAATGGACGTACAAAGAAAACAGCCACCATTTGTCCAACAAGTTATTTCTGTACTTAACTTCGTATCACAATGAGTCGCCGAGTTCCTATTAACCTTCATGATATCTATCATTTAAAGCTTTTCACTCTTTTCACTACTCAGTGTGTTCGGCGGAAGTCGTACCATCATTGATGCTCATCAAAAATTCATCTCAGAGAAATGAAACAAACGACTTCCCACGCAGTTCCTCTTAGCAGCCATTTTGGCCCAGATGTATCGTAAAAACGACAATCGTGACAGATATTTACCTCGTTAAGCAGCAGATATATCGAGGATCGGAGCGTCCAGATGTCGTGACATTTTCACAGCAGATGTTTGTTTTGTTGAGTCTCTTCCTCGAGCTGAGCAGCCGGTGAGCCGCGGTGAAGATAGTTTCAGCTTGGTACTGGCCCGCCTCCACCAGGAGCGACGTGTTTGCAGGATTTATTCAAAACCTTCAAATTCGCAGCTACATTTGATAGCAGAAGACCCACGCGAGCAAACACACCTCTTTGTATGGCATTTGAGGGCCTTCTCTATAAAATATTTAGATGTAATAATAAATATTTATCAACAGTTTCCATACCATATGACGCGGGCAAACAAGGGGAATAAATAGTCCTCAAATGTAATTATATATAGTGTAATATTATAATAGATGTATTTTACTCTTTTAGTGATACAATATATTCAGGTACAGCGGCTTTCCACAGTGTCCCTCCCCTCCTATGGTGAGAACAGCACATCAGATTTGATCAACTGGAGGAGATGACATAACTTTCTCACATAGATAAATAACACAAAGAACGGCTCTATATCAAATCACTACACGTCGCCTGCTGTGTGAAAAACAGAAGTTTGTTTTTGTTTTGTTGATTCATTGCAAACATGTCAAAACCACTGTATAAAACCATAACAACTTTAACACTAGTATGAATCCATAAGTAAATAAACATATATACACATGCGCGCGCGCGCGCACACACACACACACACACACAAATAAACAAATCTATAAAATAAATCTAAACCCAATGTGCACACCTTTATATATATATATATATATATATATATATATATATAGATATATATATAGATATAGATATATATAGAGATATAGAGATAGATATATATATATAGAGATATATATAGATATATATAGATATGATATATATAGATATATATATATATATATATATATACACATATACACACACATATACATACATACATACACACACATATACATACATACATACATACACACACATATACACACACACACACACACACACACACACATCACACGTATATCCTGTTTAACATGTCTGAAAAGGGGTAGGAAGAAGTAAAACGTCATACCCCTCTCCAATATTTTATAATTACACTTTACATTACTCCGGTTTTAAGAGTTTTTTGAATTTATGAAGACAAAGAATAAAGTTGTAAAACTACTGGAAACAAGCTGGAAAAACAAAATGGTTTAGTGCCTAAAAGTTGCTAAATGGCATTTCCCCCTTAAAAAAAAAAAAAAAGTAAAAGCACGGTAAAAGAGGGAAGAGAGATTAGTGGCTACACTATAGTTTTAAATGCCACCTTTATATAAGCAAGCAATTCAAAATTTGTACTCAGTTTCATTCAGATTTAGTGGACTGGATCCACCTAGAAAGGTGCAGGGACATTCAACAAAGAGTTAGGACATGAGGGACAGGGATTTCGCTTTGGTTTGCAGTATTTGTTCAAGCTATATTACATTGAACCTGTCAGTGAAATAACCAACCTGAATCTAACTTCACACAGCCCTCTTCACTGACTTGCTGTCAGTGCGGCTTCTATGGAGACATTCATCACAAGTCTTTTTATAATAATGCTTATTTCAAAACACAATACTGTAAAATGTACTTCTTCAAAGCAAGAATAGAGTAGTCCAATATAGTATCACAGCATTATTGGCAGTGACTTTAATTTTAAGAAATGAGTGTGCAGCTCCCAGTCACTGGGCATAGTTAACTCACACAGATGTGGTCACTTTTGTTGATACCCTCACACATAAAAGATAGAAAGAAAGAAAACAGCTCAATCTGAAATAGTGAAATATGCTTTTGGTTTTTAGCTCCATAGGGCATACTGGATAGATTTAAAATGACATAAATGGACCAAAAGGGTGATACGCCACAAACAATTGCTGTGACTGTAAATGAAACATGTCTCTGTCAACAGCTATTTTGTTCCACTCTGTCTGAGGATCTGCTCTTGCTGAAGTTTGAGAGGTTTCTTTTATGCCTCATTGACAGTTGCAGCATAACAGCCTAAAACCGTGTCTGAGACTCTTCCATGTTTCACAGATAGGATGTTCTTTCTTTTTTAATTATTAAAACAGGTTGTTGGTCTGTAAACCTTTGCCACTGGGGAGAGCTTTAACTCAGTATGTCAAATATGTTTAAAAATAGAGAGATGTTTTTGATTGTACCCCCTGCCTTTCGCCTGCGATGCGTTGGGATAGGCTCCGACAGACCCCCTCTGAGAAGGAGTAAGTGGGTATAGATAATGGATGGATGGATAAAAGTACAGATTTACAAAACTTTCAAGATACTGTGCAAAATGTTCATGTCAAAAATAAAATAAATAATTCTGCAGCTTATACAGCTGTGGAATTAGGCATCAACACTGACTGTGACAGAGAGGAAAGGAAGATGGAGAATAAACACCTTACTCTTCTCTCACAAGCTCTTGAGTTTATCGTTACAGGAAGATCGTTTTTTTTTAATGAATGCAAGCAGTGGTTATTGATGAGCAGATGAATGAGAGGTTGCTACAGCACAAGTCAGCGAGAAGGTAACAGACGATGCATCTAAATGAAAAGGGAAGATCTGAACAGAATACAGAAACCAGACAGCAAAATGAAGAATTGTAAAAATAGAACTACACCAGTGCTTTTCAAACCAATGACACTATAAGTATTGTCTCACCCGCCTTGACTCACATATGAACTTAGGTGACCTCCCTTTCCTGATCCATAGGGTTCAGTATGACGTCTGTTCACCCTTTGCAGCTCTGACAGCTTCAACTCTTCTGGGAAGGCTGTCCACAAGGTTTAGGAATGTGTTTATGGGAATTTGTGACCATTCTTCCAGAAGCGCTTGATTTTATACACCTGTGGCCATGGAAGTGATTGAAACAGCTGATTCCGATTATTTGGATGGGTGAGCCAATACGTTTGGCAATATAGTGTATATCACGATATTTGTAAATTTAAATGTGAACTCAAGAAACTTCATAATCAGAAGGTGCAATTTATGCATATAATATATGCCTTATTTAGACTGCAACTATGAGGATGGGAAAATCTGGTAAATTACTAACCAGGCAGTCAATTCAATTCAATTCAATTTTATTTATATAACATCTATTACAACCCAAGCTGTCTCTAGGATCTTTCCAGAGACCAGAACATGACCCCAGAGCAATTATTACATAAACAACGGCAGGTAAAAACTCCCCTAGAGGAAGAAAAACCTTAAACCAAACAGTGGCAAGAAAAACTCCCCTTTAAGAGGGTAGAAACCTGGATCAGGACCTGGATCATAAGGGGGACCCTCCTGCTGAAGGCCAGCCGGGTAGAACAGGAAGTAAAGAGAGAATAGAGACAAAGACACACCATCAAAGGTACGAGACAGGATACATCAGTATAACTATCTATCAGCAGTAGACCGATAAGACTTTATCAGAGAAGCAGCAGAATAGATAGTAATAGTAATAATAATAGTAATAGTAACTTAATAACTATTCAGAAATAAAATACAATAGTTACTTCAAATAAGGAGCTAAATGACTTTACAAGGAATTGTACACTGCTGATATTAATCCTAAACAGGAAGAAATGTTTATCTTTTTCTCCAACTTTGAACTGCTCAAAAAACTGTCTTTGGAGAATCTGATTTGTTAAAAGGCCCAAAAACTGAATATAATGAGAAAGGTAGAACCCATGCAGCCCTCAATTTATCAGCCAATAAACCTGATCGATGTAATTTTAAAACTGTAATTAAACTTTGGGACTATGGCTTGAGAAGGTCTTATCCAATATCTTACATTTTGATAAAGTCAGATTTCCCAGTAAGAGACCATCACCAGACAACACGAGAAGACTGTTGTTGCCCTCTCACTCAACACGGAAACGTGTTTGCTTGGGTTCATTGGGAATTTTATCTGTAGCATCGTCAGATTTCGGATTTGGGCCATCTTTTATCAAGTGGGTTTAAACATTGTATAAGTCACCTAAGGCACGCTTGATAACAGCAGTTTCCCCACTCTCTGACCTCACTGTGGGTCACGACAAGGCTGGCGACTGTTGCCATTACTAACATCACACTGGAGCCACTGGCTGTCATTAGAGCAAATTCAAACATTCCCGGTGTGCAGGGAGGTGGCGACGAACACAAACTGTTGTCATATGCTGATGATATTGTGGCTTTGGTAAAAGATGAAGATAACGATACTTAATGGAGATTTTCCAATCCTAGTCCAGAGTGTCTAGATATAAGATGAACTGAACAATGTCTGAGCATATGCCTGTATCTGCAGCATGTAATGCAAATGTGGCGATAAAAATAGGCTTTAGATGGATCCCAGGAAGGTGAAACATGTAGGACTCAAGATAAGCTCTGGGTCACGGTCTGGGTCTCTGAAAATCACCTAAATACAATTTGTATCATAACAGACACTATATAAAAAAACTAATTGAACTGAATTTAGAAGAGTTTCCTGCATTAAATTTGGAGCCACATCTACAAAACGCAAGAAACTACCTGGAATTAACCTTATAAGTGATTTTTACCATTCACAATACCACTGCTGATTTTTATCAATACAACATAAAAGATGAAACATTTCCTATTCAATGGGAAAAGGCCCTGGATAAAGCTCAAGAAATGTGCGCTTTTTGGGATAGAAGAGAGGTGGGGCTACCAGATCCTCGGCTCCATCAGATGTCTCTGAAAAGGTCAAACTGGTCAACAGATTGGACTACGGTAGTAATAATAAGTTACACTACCGCCCTGGTGAGCACCTGCTCAGCACATAAACACAAAACCTATCACGAGGTACTCCAGAGAGGTCTGGGAGTGAAGGTCTACAAGATGTTTAAATAATCACCATGTAAACAATCATTGATAACTCCGGTATTTGTATTCGGAAACACCAGTGTATTTGAACAGGGCGTGTTTATGTCCTATAATAACCTTGTACAGAACCTGAGTGGAACATTTTTTAAAAATAGTTGCAAATTAGAAACTGTTCCTGTGAAAGTCCACTACATGCATGGAGACCGTGTCTGGGACTTCCTGTCACAGCTTCAGCGCGACCAAAACCCTGGGCTGGGATTGGGGAATGAAGAGTGGAGAAGAACTCTGTCAACTACCGGGAATATGTGAGACAGACCTGATGGAAATTAACTCGCATCAAAATTACGCGCAGGCTCTGCTGGAGACGTCTCATACGTAATATGTTTGATAAATGATGTTTGCAGGAAACAGGACAGAGGTACTTTTCACTGCTGTACCGGAAAACTTCCAAAACTTCAGAGTTAAAAGAATAAGACAAATCTTAATTACAAACATTTGCTTTAGAATAAAAATTGTGTCCCCCTTTATGGGAGGAGTACTGCTAAAGGTTTGCAATCTGTGTTTTATATGTTATCATGAAATAAGTCAAAACAAGAAAAAATTAAACACAAGGTCTCTTTACTTAAAGCGAGTTCCTTACAATGTTTGTCTATAAATGGTCCAAATAAGTCAGCCAGCGCCCCGGATCACGGGAACACCCTCACGTTTATTGATCTCTGCGCTCACTCGCAAAGACGGAGTCGCGTTTCTTCTACAACACCGCCGTTAATGTGCAAAACTCGCCTTTGACTTAACATTCGTAAAAGTCATTTTACATGGAATTCAACATTTTAGAGCACAAGTCTTTGAAACAAAAGCACAATTAAAACCAGCCTAAATTCCCGTTAGGAGCATGTCTGCAGCAGCTCTATGAGTCACGCCAACTCCGTATTTTCCCGTTTTAGGATAAACAAGGAGTCAGTTCAGGGTTAAAACAAAATTTTCAACTAAATTAACTATTGACTAACTATTGGCTTTTAATCATTTATATAAAACCCGGTTAGAAGTCTGAGCACAAGTGGAACCAGGCAACTGGAAAATAGTGAACCTCACTTTATGAGTCCATGTCATGGCTTTCCTGAGGTATCACACACCAACCAGGGGCTGCAGCGAGTGGTTTAATTATCTGAGCTGTCACAGGACTCATGTCGATAATTCACTAGCTGGTTTTAGTATGCAATTTCTAACCAACCATCTAACCATCACTGTGAGGTGGAAAAGCCTTGTTGGTAACATGCAGAAGGCTTAACCTCCACGGTAACCCAATCACCCTGCATATACGCACAATGCTTTACAAAAGACGTCTACCCAAAGCCAGAAACGGACATGATGACATTCCTGGAAAGGATCTACAGTTTTACAGATAAGCGTTTATCAACTCACGTTTGAATTATCCTTTACTGTACATCACACAAGTTTGTTTAGGAAAGTTAACTGTTCCAGCTGCAGGCGTATTCTTATGAGTAGTTCATGAAGCCACAGTTTTTTTAATCTACGCCTCATTTATGTACTCTGATCTGAAACGCAGATGTTTAACTTTAAAGCAAAACAAGCAGTAGTTTATGAACAGCCTAATTTCCCAATAACTTGAGAGGATATTTGACATTAAAAATGAATGAACTAAAAGTCGACACAGCGGCCCTTCCTCTCCCAGTCTCCGTAGCGGGTGGGCTCCGGTCCCCGAGGACCACCTTGCTCCTTGGTTGCAGGGTTTATGTCATCAGGAAACTCTGAGAGAAAAAAACAAAACACAAAATGATTTGTTTTCTTCCTGCTTTCCTTTCTGTGATTAAGTGCACATGTTTTTTCTGTGGATGCCTGGTCCAAAGGATCTGATTACAGTAGGTAATCAGACAATTTTAACTTTTTTAGCAGTGCTTCTATTTAAAAACAATTAAGACAACTAACGTGAGCAACACTAAGTACCCCCTTACTGTTTCCACAGGTTTTTGCCAGGTGCTGTCAATCATCAGGCCTTGATGAACTGACCATCAACAAGTGTGCTGATCGCTAGAAAAGCAGATGTTTTGGTAGTTTGCTGGTCTGGAGCATGTAGATGTGCATTAACACAATGTCAAGAGTAAAAGTCCTAAGCTATGGTCTTGGAAAAGCAACTGCCGGAATCTGGAAAGGGATATGAAACCATTTCTAAACAATCTGAATTTCAACTTTCTAAACTGAAAACAACAAGAGTGGACATCCTAGCAAATGTACCTCATTTCAGTGCAATTATCAGAAAAATAGAAAAAAAAGTTAGCAAAAGGTACATTGTGCACCCCACAGGCCCTAATGAGCAGGTCGAGTGTTAAATCAGCTTAAAGAAAAAACTCCCTTTCACACCCCCAACACACCTTAAGAAATGTAATATCTGCTGCAAGTTTAAAATGCATATAAAGGTTTTACCAAATCATGGTACTTAATATTAATATGTATGCAGAACGCTGACTTAAATGAACAAATACGGCTTGTCTGGAATTGCTTCCAGAAAAAAGTCTCTTCTGGCTATAAATAACATGGAAACAAATCTGAGGTTCACAAAACCATTTCTGAACAAACAGGACCTCTGCACAGATGAAACCAGTATCACAGTATCAGTTCACAGCATCCTTAATATCCAGAAACCTCAACAAACTGAAGCAAAGCTGCAAATGTTCCTCTGCAACCACGTCAGGGACTGACGACACCAAGGAAACAAATACATGTTATTACTGATAATAATAATCTGATAATCTCCCAACGATTGACCCACAGGTCCCAGAACTGCCCAGGAGACCGTTTCAAATCATCATTGTTGTCGTTTTTGTTTACATTTGTCAAACCTTTTTCTTACTTTCAAGGACATCTTTGTTTTTCTCTTCGTGGAGATCAAACCTCCCCTGAGGAGTTTTAGCCTTCCTCAGCGGCTCCTTGTCCTTCACCGCTCCACTGGCTGCCCGTGAACATCCTGAACAGGGAGTGTTGTAGAGGGAGAGGGACAGAGACAGAGAGAGAGGGACAGAGAGATAGAGGTACAGGGGGGGAGACAGAGAGGTACAGGGGGGGAGACAGGGAGGTACAGGGGGGGAGACAGAGAGGTACAGGGGGGGAGACAGAGAGGTACAGGGGGGGAGACAGGGGGATAGATGGAGAGAGAGGGAGGGACAGACAGCGAGAGGGACAGAGGGGGACAAAGAGACAGAGAGAGACAGAGAGAGAAGGGGGGCAGAGACAGAGAGACAGAGAGAGAGAGAGAGAGAGAGAGAGAGAGGAAAAACAGACAACTTTGAGTAAAATCAGGGTCAAAACTATTATTGGATCCAGCACACAATCTAAATCCCGTCACATCCGGACTCACCTGCGAAGTTACTGAGAATGTTGACATCAAACTCATTAAGATTACTCGACACATGAGCTACAACGTGTGAAGGTTGACCTTTGCGGGGTTAAACTTATTTTTCGCGAGTAGACGCAGATGAGCTACAGGCTACCAACTAAAACCCAAACCAACACTAACCTTTAAACACCGACTCCAAAACCGAGCTCCCGGTTGTCACAGGTCTGCTGCGTGAGGCCCACAAGCGCACAAACGACATGTTTGAGGGCGATAAAGAAGAAAGACGTAACGTTTCTACCGTCCTGCTGCTACGGTTACACAACCACACACCGTCATTACCAGGCTGCAGCGCCGCGTCACATACCCACGTGGCCGGCTGGTGTAATGGTGCCTTCCGCCGCCAGAGGGAAACAAAGTACCACAATTCATGTTTTAACACCGCATTACATATACAGTATGTTAATACATAAATGTAATGTAAATACATACATATTTTGTTCTTGTAGATGTTTCAATAAAAGACCCTCATATCAATACAATGTTTACCAAACAAAGACACTTAAAGACGTTCCTTCTTTCTCTAGCGGGCAGTAGATATAGTCTGTAAAAAAAGTACATTTCATTAATGTTCACACCGTTTAATATTAATTTTTCTGTTACAAAAGTTTGTTTTTGTTCCTGCTTTCCACACAGAAATACGCTTCCCTCGCCAAAGGATGGAAAAGGAATTCAAATATCCATGATTTTTTTGTTTCGTAATACCTCAAAAACCTAATAAAAGTTGTCATAATCTGATGTCTTTTCTTTTCTTTGGATGAGAGCTGCCCGTTTAAGCAGTGGGTCTTATTAAAACATACCTGAAAGAGGGTAAAACATGGTGTGTGTCAAAGGATGCTGGCTATTCCCAATCTGTTCTGTTTAAAGTTTGGAGCAAGAACAAGCAAAATACATACAAAAGGGAAATAAACAGCTGCTGTAGGGAGGGAGACATGAACTCATCAGGAGAGAAGTCATAGCAATATACCATTAAAACAGAAAAAACATAACAAAAGAAATAAAAAACAGACCTGCATAAACAGGACACGGTGCTTGTGAGTAAATTGTTCCAGGAAAGTAGACTTTACTTCCAGAAAGGCCAAATGAAAACCAACAAATGGTAAAAGTGAAGCAGAAGCGGAGCACTGGATGAAGATGAGAATAATGTTGGACACTTGACTTATTCCATTAATCAAAAATAGGCTTGGTGATGATGATATGTGGCCACAGAGCAAAGAGCATGAATTATTTTCTTCTGGAAAAGCTGTAATGCTATTCGATCTATGCTATATACACTGATGCCCATAAAGTTGGAATAAAACATTTCTTTACGTCTTCAGTTTTACAGGAAATGATTGTCATAAAAAGACTAAAAGGAGGAATGTTTGTGAAAACAAAACTATTCCTGCTTTATGGGCTACAGAGTGTAAGATACCTGCCTTTCACCTGGTGACAGCTGTGACGGCTCCAGCTGTTAGTTTCATGTGCCAAGAAGTTCAAAAGCTGATTTAAAAAAACGTCTGTCCCATGAAAGAGAAATATTTTCCTTAGTTAGGTTCTGGTGGCAACTTTTTCTCTCTCTTTGTGTGTGTGTTTCTGTGTGAAAACAAGACATTTGTGGAGGTTTCAGTGAAGTTAAACACTTCCTCTTTGCTGATATTTGTGAGTGGATGAAACTCACATCACAAACATTCCTCCTTAAACCTTTAGAGAGCAGACCTGCAGAATGTCAGTTCACACACGCACACACGCACACACATACGCACGCGCACACACACACACATACATACGCACGCGCGCACACACACACACACACACACACACACACACACACACACACACACACACACACACACACACACACACACACCAATACTCGGTTCGTGGGCTCCTAGACTTCTGCCCAGGCTGGTGCAGGAGCCGTTGTCAAAAGTTGTTGCCTTCATAATAATAATGACATTTTTATTTTTAGCAGTAAAAGTAGTATGTTGCATGTTAATGCAACTGTAAGTACCCCCTCTCTTAATTTAGTTTTTTATTTTATTTATTTCCTGTTTTGTGTAAAGACACAATCAAAATCATCTTATCATAGTATGTTTTCATATTAAATAAATACATAAAATCTCAGACAAATCACAACACGTCACTTTGTTCAGGTGGCCATTTTTAATCAAAAAAAAGAAAAGAAAAACAAACATGTGGGCAAAACTAACAAACCTCTCACTACTTCCATGTTCCTTAAGCGAGTAAAGTTCAAGTTTACCAGCATATGAGCGAAGGCTGCAGCCAGGTGCTAATCATCAGGCCGGGATGATGGGACCAAAAAGTCGGTGCAGACCGTCAGAAAACACCTTAAGAGCTGCCCAAAAATCTCAATGAATTCAAGCAAAGTTGTTAATAAGAATGGACCAAAAGTTATTGCTGCTAAAGAAACAAATAAATGTTAAATAACTTAAAAAAAGTAAAAAAAAAACCAACAAAGACAAAGAAAGCTTAGAAAAGAAATACAGATTTTCAGATTATCGGAGCAGTTTGAAAGAACCAAAATCTGTCGTTCACTTCATTAAAAAGACCACAAGTGTGTCTCTAATAAAGTTGTTATTTAAGTAATTTTCCTCCTTTTTATTTTGGATGTTTTTATTTTTGGAAGTATGGTGTGTAATGACATGAAAATGTCAATACACATGTTCATGGTTCAATTAAACAGCAAAAGCAAAGCAAACACTCCAAAGCTGTATTCAAATTAACCCAGAAATACTTTCCTTTTCCAACATGCAACAAAAGATTCCAGTTTGCTGTTTGCTAATGGCAATATAATTATACTGAGAATAAAAACTACGGGTCCTTCTGCAAACCAACAATTAAAAAAACAACAACATAATTTCCTCAGTTATTATCACTCACCTCTCATTTGTAGTGAAAGCTCATTGTTTAGATTTACCAACTGGTTCTGTTTGATCAGTCTAAACCCTGTTCTTGGTGTAGCGGAAGTCAAAAGTCAGATCCAATTAGCTGGTAAGATCGAGAATCGAGCACCTAGAACAACAGTCCCCCAGGAGACTGTGAAGACCAGAAACTGCACTTACTGAACGTAGACTCACCGACAATAGAAACACGCTGAGTTCAGGTTTATTGGCCCAGTGTGGACAAAAGGTTACTGCATTAATCAGGGCTGCTTTTTAATTAAAAAATATATAAATGGTACTGTGAACATTTAACTTGTTCTTAAAATTACAATGTTTAAAATACATACGTGTCAAATATTTATATGAAAATGAATATTGATACAATTGTAGAAGATGAAATATTGCATGTATATAGAACCCCCACCACCACACACACGCACGCACACGCATGCACACACACACACACACACACACGCAGCACGCACGCACACACACACACACACGCAGACCCGTATTTATTGCCCACACCGCAGTCATTAATCACAGCAGCCTCAGTGTCAGTTACTTATTAGAAATTATGTTACTGACCAGGTAACATATGGACTCTTTCAATAATCACAAGCACCCTTCTAATGGTTTCTTTTACATTACAAGCCTAAGTCTTTCATTTTTACTCTCATATTTACATACTTGCACACACAAACTGCAGTGGCAGACAAAGGAACCAAACCATCATATGATGTTCATGCTTGAAGATGGGACTGCTCTTTGATTGGTCTGTGTGATTCACTGCTTGCTCACGTCATACAGAAAAATAAGAAAATTCAGTTGGTGAAATGTTTATACAAGAAGAAATAAAATGTGAAAATGGGGTAAACTTAAATGGGAGATACGCAGTAGCTGGTGGATTTGATGCACATTTTAGCAGCTGGCGGGACAGATGTTTCTCTGATGAGATGGTGAAAAGCATTGCTGTCGTTAAAGGAGACATGTTTCTGTGTTTTTTCTCAGAAGCTGACACAGCATCCTGAGGTCTTATTTAAACATCTTTGACATGTTTTGGTAAAAAGAATATAATAGGGACACAGTACAAAGGAACCCCTTTCAACCATGTCCTTACAGCGCCATTTATAGCAGCTGGTTGTAGGTGGTGGAGTCAGGTTCCAGCAGATCCCTGTGACCCTAAACAGAAAAAAGCATATGGATAATGTATGGATGTATTGAACACAGCCCCCTCTTCCACAGGGTGTGTCATTTTTAAAAAAAGAAGTGTTACAACTTCGTCTTTCCCACTTCAGAGGTACAGCAAATGTACTGCAAACAGGATATGTGTTTTGAATTGATGTAGATGAAATCTGTGGAGCTGGACAATTGTATTCTGATGTTGGTCTGCAAACCTAAACAATGTATTTTCCACGTAACGCAACTCCAAACTAGGTGATACGGGTGCTTTGTTTTAACGTTTTTGAGCTAGTAGTTACTTTAGACACAAAAAAGAAAGTCTCAAACAAAGAAAAAAAGGAAAGTGCTTTATATCATAATATATCCCCTTTAAATGTAACAATAATATTATCTCAGATGTGACAGTATTTTCCAATTGTTGTAGTTTCTGATCTCATCTGTCCCTATTCATTCTGAAAGTTCAAATGATTATAGTTGCACAAACATGTGCATGAAACAAGTGCTTTGTAATTTTGTATAGTAAGAAAAAAAAAAGATCAACATGACTAATAACTAGTGCTAACATGCACTAATGACAGTGTCAGCACATACCGTTTTAGTCAAACATATAAACATGTATGAAAATATGTTTTTGAAACATCAGGTCCATTCTAGGTATCCTTAAAAAAAAGAAAGAACATAAAAGAACTCTGGCTCTCAGAACCAACTAATCATCCTGATGCTTCTGGATTATTTCCAAAAGTCTCATCATTCGTTGTCAGGGTGTCGCTCCTGACGGGAAAACGATCTTTCTCAGACTGACGCTCCCATTTGATGGGAATAGAGCTGAGAGAGCCCATGGAAACCAGCATCACGCCTGTTTGACAGAGCTTGTGTGATAATGAGAGCAGACAACAATCCTAACCAGTTCCAGTGCCTCCTCTGCTCTCAGCTCCTCAGTGGTCAGCTTCTCTGCCATAAGCAATCACCTTACTGATGGACAGCTGGCTGCCCTGCATGGGACCTACTCGCAGGCTGACACATTGCTGATCTTTGCAGTGTTCTCGGTCCATGGTTGAAGGTTCTGCAAGGCGTATAGAGAGCTGTTTTGCAGGCACAGCGGGTCCGGGGTGACGGGCTGGTTAATGGTCTTCTGGAAGGCTTCTTGCTGCAGCTGCAGGAGGATTCGGTTGGCCTGCTGCCGCTCCGCCTCGCGCTCCTCTGCCGTCTGACGCCTGCAGGAACAACAAACACATGCAAAACAAACGACTGCAGCAGGTTAAAAAACAACTGCAAACAAACAACAACAGTAGTTTACAAACACATGCAAAACACACGACTGCAGCAGGTTAAAAAACAACTGCAAACAAACACCAGCAATAGTTTGCAAACACATGCAAAACAAACGACTGCAGCAGGTTAAAAAACAACTGCAAACAAACAACAACAGTAGTTTGCAAACACATGCAAAACAAACGACTGCTGCAGGTTAAAAAACAACTGCAAACAAACACCAGCAATAGTTTGCAAACACATGCAAAACAAACGACTGCAGCAGGTTAAAAAACAACTGCAAACAAACAACAACAGTAGTTTGCAAACACATGCAAAACAAACGATTGCTGCAGGTTAAAAAACAACTGCAAACAAACAACAGCAGTAGTTTAAAAACACTTGCAAAACAAACAGGTTAAAAACAACAAGAAGTGAGGGGGACTGGATGTGGATTATTCACACAGAAGTGAATAAGACCATATGCTTACAGATTTGTTTTTAGTTTCTTCACATACACCACTTCAAAATAAGGACGTTTTTCTAACAACAATTACTCTTTGTTAGACTGAGAGCAGATAATGTGAAGTCGTTCCTGTATTCTTTAAATAATCTGAAAAATTAAAGTGGAAATTTGTATTGAGTTTTTTTTGTGGCATTTCTTCCTTGTAATTTCTGCACATTGCAATAGCTTTCTAAACATTCCTACTTGTTTAAATAACATAACTCTGTAAATAATTTAGGTCTATAATAAAATATATTTTATTTCTGTATGATGTAAATTATATTATTCAATAAATATAATTCTATATCATGACACCAATGCCTTTGTCAGTCTAAATACTTTGGCTGCAGTTATTAGTTGGATCCTTTCACAAATTCTTTCACATACAGGTCTGTCAAACATTTTAGACTAATTTCAACTACAGATTAAAAAAAAAAAAACAACGTTGTTTCAGGTCTTTTTGAAAATGATAATGGATGATACCCCTCAGGCCTGGAACGGAATACCGAGTATGAAACCTCTTCAGCCATAGTGCTAGACAGATAAATCAAGATATGGTATAATATATGGTAAATGCTATAATTCAATTAAATATGCAGCAAAACAATCAGTGGTAACGTCTACTTCATTATAAAAAATATCTTAATGTATCTCACACAAACAGTAATTAAATATAATTAATATAACGGATCACAGTCGCTTCATATCAACAGTCAACAATTGTGTAACATGATGTCTCCGGCTCATGAGAAAAAGGCTGCAGCTCATGCGATCTCCATCCTAAAATTGTTATTTCCTTTATACAACCTGACCAACATAGGGGAGAATGTGCGTCGCCGCACAATAAATTATTTATTCTTCCGTTAATAACGTCACGGTGGATTAGGGGGTGATCCAAACGACATACAATCAAAAGGTTTATTTCCAACCCGGATTCAGATCATTTCGTGAATCACTGTAGTTATTTAATCTACTGATGTGTGCATATTTACCCCCCTTTCTTCTCTTAATGAAAAAAAAAACTGTTTTCACACAAACTTTGTTCTGTGTGTCTTACGTTGGTTTAGTGACATGCTCATAAATTATTAACCATTATTAACCGTCCACCGTCGTTGTGTAATTTTTGGATAACAGTGCAAAGAGCGTGATTCACCTCCATTTGGTGCGTCTGTTTTGGAACCAGGTTTTGACCTGTGCGTCGGTCATCTTGAGGGCTTTGGCCAGCGCAGCGCGCTCAGCTGACGCCAGGTACTTCTGCCGGTGGAAGCGCTTCTCCAGCTCACAGATCTGCAGCCGGCTGAACGACGTCCTCGGCTTCTTCTTCTTAGGCGGCGTCCGGTTCTGGTACGGATGACCTACACGACGTGTTACAGTGAGGGGTGAGAGGGAAACTGGACGGGACAAGAGGACAGGAGGACAGGAGGACGGGACGCCAGGACAGAAAAGAAGGGCAGGATGTGGTAGGACAGGACAGGCGGGCGGGACGCCGGGAAAATGGAAAAATGAGCGAAAACAGCTGAAGCGACAGAGACACAGCTCCGAATTCCGGTTTATATATATATATATATATATATATATATATATATATATATATATATATATATATATATATATATATATATATATATATATATATATATATATATATATATATATATATATATATATATATATATATATATGTGTGTGTGTGTGTTTTTGTGTGTGTGTGTGTGTGTGTAACAGTGACATTCTTTATTTCTTTATTTTCATGTCGGCTACTACAGACGCGAGTGTGTGTTTTATTTACCCTGTTTTTTCCCAGTCCACATTTTGCTTAACTCAAATTTTAATTAAGAAATGGTGTAGTGTTTTGCCTCGTGCAAAAAAAAAAACAACATCAACAACTTTTAAATAATATTTTCACTTGATGTATTTGCTTTAAGACCAACATGGTCCTCGGGGTTTTGTTGTAAAAGCGACGGCGGAGAAAGCAGGGAGACCGGGAGAGGACGCCCGCACCCGCAGCGCCGTCAACACGCGCGCAAACAGCTCACTTTCTCCAGCGCATCGTTGAGTAAACACCACATGTCAACAACGAATGAATAATCATCTTTAAAATCCCACGGAATCTTAACAGCAAGGTGCACACAATTTATGTCCGTATACAGACAAAAATTAAGAATAATAGTGGTTGAATATGAAGTCATACAGAGCTCATATTTCTATTCATCTGCTTTTATAAGAAAATTAATGAGACACACAATGGACTGGCGAGGCCTAATTCTCTTGAATGTTTCGGATTTTTACATGAATATTAATCTATGCTATACCGTCAGGTGGTGTACGCTGATTCTTGTTGTTCTACATTATTCTATCAAAATTACAAAAAAAAATTAAAGATACAAATAGAAAATCTAGTGATAATATTTGGTGAAAATCTTAATCGGTTTGTCAACTCTAATATGTACACAAAGTAAAACAGCACAATGTTCGGATAAAATAAACAAATACATTAAAGATAGATAGGTAAAAAAAAACTTTACTAGCAAAAACCCGTTTTGTGTGAATTCCCGCAGAAACAAGCACAACTAGCTGTTTTAAAGAATGTTATCACATGCAGATCTTTGAACGACAGGCTTCAAATAGGTTGAAGAGAGCCAACGTCCTGGACTTACTGTTGGCATCAAAGAAACTGGAAAATAAATGTGGAAACTCAAACGCTAATAGACTTCTGGGTTGTATATTTGAAAGAGCTTGTTGTGAAATTTCCAAACACAAACATTTTAATGGATTTTGTTTCAACAATAAAGCCAACAGCAACCATCTAAAATTGTCAAATATATTCACACCAAGGCAGAGTCTAGAGTCATTAGTCCTCCTTGTTGTTAGTTTACATCAGTAATAGACCAACAAATATGAGGACGCAGTCACGTACATAATGACAAAAGTGCTCGTGTACATTTTAGTTTTTTTTACGTTTTTGTGTAGGTTAATACTTTTTAATTTATCCTTATTATTGTTGTTGTTACATGTTTGAACACGTACCAGTGAACCTGTCTTTGGTGTATCGTCGGTTGCTCTCCATCCATGGGAAGGTGAGCGTGCTCAGGTTGTTGATAGTCCCACTCACGGACTGGGCCACGGACGAGCCCCCCCCGCTGAGGGGCCGGTGTGCGGGGACGCGGATCACCCCCGCGGAGTTCACGCTGGTCCCGTTCACGTTTACACTCATGTTCATGTGATAAGCTCCACCAAGGGGTGCCATCCCACACGAACCACTGGTCCCGGTGTAGCCGCCGTTTGCACACGTGAAGCCGCCGCCGCCGCCGGCGCAGCTGCTGTACGCAGCATGGCCATAGTCCGCTTCTTGCATCCTCGCGCCCAGCATGCAGCTTTGCTCCACGCTGCTCAGTATCTGATCGATGCCAAAGCTAATGGGCTCCACGTGCGCGTGCTGCTGCAGATGTGCCCCCAGGATCCCGACTTGCTCCATGGCCTTTGCGGCCCCACCCTGGCTCCCGCGCTGGAACAGAGGATGCTCCCCGCGCCGCTGCCCAGACTGTCCACGATTCTCTGCTCTGGTTATCTGCTCAGTCTGGGCGCAAGTGTGCGCGTCTTTCTCCGTACGCCTTCCAAGAAGTGAACCTGGACCAACCCTCCCCTTCCTAAGCTGTGTGTGTGTGGGGGTGGATGCATTTGGGGGTGGTGGTGGGGGACGGCGGAAAAGACGATGACATACATCAAAGTGCCAAGTAGCAAGTAGACAGGGAGAGATGAAGATCCAATTGTGGGCCTCAAAACTCACCTGGAACAAGACTGCGAGTGCTACGCCTCGACAGCGATCATCAGCAATAAACCCAACACCAGATTAATCCGGATCTAGCCCTGGGCAGAACCCCCACCCCAGCTTCCCTTTGCATGTTCTCTGACACTCAGCTTTATATGTTCACACAAGTTCGTAGCTAAGAAAATTGTCAATAACAAATTGCAAAAAAGTATTTCATCAGCGTTCATAAGGGTGCATTTCTCCCCAGCAATGAGCTTATTTATCAGTTTTGACACTAGTTTCCATTAGGGTTTGTTTAATTATTTTGAGATCCTCAGAATGACTTAATTATGATTTTAATCATTGTTTTAGTCGAGCTAATTTGTGGTGACACTTTTTCAGTATTTCTCTCTTGTAGGCAACGTGTCGGCATAGTTTCCTGCAACATTTTGTAATCCACTAAAATGTCTTGCACATCACTTCTGTGGAGCGTCAGTGTTTTTGGTAATAACACAGAACTGTTATGATCAACAAATCAACAATTTAAAATTGTAAAGCATCCTCTGTCTCGCATTACGCTCAGAAATTTATATTAAAATAAAAAAGCAAAACAATTTAACAAGAGAACAGGAAACAAACAAGCAACCAAATAAAAAAATATAGTCACTAACTACGTTTCAGCAAATGAACAAATAACGGCTATAAAAAGAAAAAAACATTTCAGTTCGCTAGACTAATTTCTCAGCAAAGAGGCAGAAACGAGGAAGCTGGATAAATTAGTCTACGAAGATAAAGTACATCTTGAATCACTGAAAAAATCCTGTAATTTAATGGTCATCAGCTCATTTATTGCTGAGGAACTGGTGTGGTTATTTATTCATGTTCAGAGTGATGACATTGCGCCAAACGTTGATGCCGCTGCTTCCATTTGTTACTATGGTGACAAAAAAGAGCCAGAGATGCTGCTGACACATTATGCTGCATTGTTTCATAACGTTATACATTAATTAAAGCAGCTGTTTCTAAATGCAGATGTTGTGATCTCTCCACAGTGGGTGGAAAGGGCAATTTTCATTTTAGGCTGTAAGAATTGGCAGCAAAGCTTTAAAAATCGGTGATCACAGATAAGGAGAAACATTTTGTTCGCTGCGGAGCATTTCTCTAGGCAACCAACTTCAGCAATTAAAGGAAAAATTAAACCATGTGGCTCATTGATTTTGTCTCTCTTTAAAAGCCACTGGGACTTAATTACTTAAAGCACTGCCCTTGAGTATTAATATTTGATACCCTTTCGAAAGTTCTCATTGGCCAGTTGACCGACATCAAATTTTAATGCACACAGCAGCCTATTACACTGAGATGCACCCCCAAGTTTAAACTTGGACCAACACAGGAACATTAGGAATGAAAAGGCTAAATTACACAGATGAAATGCAATAGTGGACTAATGAATGCAGTGGCAGAGTTGAAAGAAAATCTGCACCTGCTTTTACGACAAACTTTACATAATCAAATAAGAATTTGACCCAGTGAATAATTTAGATTAAAATTTAGGAAATATTGTTGAAAGATTAAGTAAGTAAGTAAGTAAGTAAGTAATCTTACACGAGATTGCATTTTTGCATGAGCCAACACCAATGATAACTTTTGCTGTTCCGGTTTGAACTCAATGAAAGGTTTTAGCAACGGGAAAGTGTCTGAGTGTGTGATGAAAATGGTATTTACAGGCTATGAAGAAGAAGAAGAAACAGCAGGACTGACAACCTCGAGAGTAACACTGGCAGTGGCATCTTTTCAAACTCAATTATTGAACGACCATTTTTATGTCAAGGGCTCAAATGTCCTTGTGGGGTTTGCAAAAAAAATAACTTCAAATGGAGACAGATATTGATTTCTTGCCCATTTAAGCATCACAAGCTCTAGGCAGAATAATCATGTGGCCAGGCTGAACATAGCATAAGAAACTGCTTAAAGTTTGGACATAATGACCACATTTGTGTCAGAAGTGGCTTTTCAGGTCAGTCTATCGATACTAAAGCATTTAAAACAAAGACTGTACGCACACTGTTCCCAAACAGATGTTTTGTTACTTGCTCACTGTTTTCCTCAAACATGACTGAAACTTCTGCCACTGAAATTAGATTCATTTATATATCAACAACTTAAAACTACATGTTCAGACAAACATGACACAAACACAAATTAATATGTTTCTTGCAACACAGACATAAGTTAAATCAACCTGGACACATTTAATCAACCTGATCTCACGTGTAATTCTGGCTTCTTTAATGGGTGGCACATTTTCAGTCTCTATTTAAGTTTTGAAAAAAACAAAAAATACAAAAACAAAACCAAAGCTACCTGGTTAAGATGTTGCTGCTATGATTTGGACAGCTTGACATGACTTACAAAACAGCAACAGAACCACGTTACAGCTCTGCTCTGACTGGATAAATCTGAGATTCTTTCACAGAAGTGCTGCAGCTGTGAAAGAGCTTCTCTCAGCAGAGGAGAAGCATGTTAAGAAAGGAGGTCCTGTGTGCTGCTTTAAGGATATTTTTTACTAAAGCGCAAATGTCAGCTTTATTAAATACCAGATACTTAATTAGGACGTACACTTCTGGACACTTTAGGTAGCCTTGCATTAAAGGAAATAAACCCCACAACGGTTAATAAAATAATGTGAAATTGGCAAAAGTAGTAATAAATAATTTACTAAAAATCATAATATATTGCTTTGGAATTGTGGTTCAACATAACAACAACAACAACAATAATAATAATAATAACAAAAAATATTATTATTATGAACAAAAAACAACAACAATCAAAAGTTAATCTGTCCTGGACAAAAGACCCTTTGGATGGGAATTTTTTTCTTGCACAACCTTTTAGGGCAATCACTGCAGTTGGAGGGATTTCTGTAACTCAGTAAAACTAAAGAAAGTGAAACACCATCATACCATTTAATTCTAATTCTGGGAATAACTGGAATTAATTACTTGTGCATGCTAACCTTACGTGCCCTATAGTAAATTAGTAAAACAAACAGACAACATTTTATTGTGATGTTATTGTTTATATATGATATCACTGTTTGTGATATAATTGCCTGATTTTAAGATTATTGTGTGACATTGTGACATTTTTGGACAAATGCATTTAAAATGACTGTGGGCACTTTTTGCTGGAAATTGCAACCAGCTAAGGAAACAAAATCCCAAACTTTACTTTGGGAGTGACAGAAGTCAATAAAGAGCACCTTACTGTCACGTCTGAGATAACAGCTTAGCATCGAGATAAGCATTATCTGGGTCATCATCCTGTTTGTTTAGAAAAACATGGAAAGAGCAGCAAAAGAGAGGAAATCTGTTTCAAATAGCCAACACCAGCACAAATAGACTAGACACGTTCAACAGCAGTCCAGGAATGAGGAAGAACAAGCCAGACTGACTTAATCTTTTAAGTCATATAATCTGCTGAATGTGTTGAAAAAGATCAAAAGTAACAAAGGTTTATAATTATGTTTTAAGTTTGAATTCAGCCATAAATCCTGCATAGCATTTCATTTCTATAACTATTGGTGCACAAATAATTAGCTGGTTAAAAAAGAAACGCGTAACATTTCTGCAATGGGTATAATAATTTGAAACGAAGGTTATAGTTGTCAACTTATGATATGACCCCTGGGAGTTATTTCAGTCAAGCGATCTCCGTGTGCCTGCTTACATTGACACCTTTGAATGGTTCATTCCAATTACTCCATTTGTTCTTTGGAGCAAGAATTAAATGTTCTTAGATGCCTTTGGATGTCCCACCTACCTAGCTTACTGTCAGTCACACCTCCATCCTGGCTTCCCTCTGTGGCCTCCAATTCAAGGGAAGGTAACTCCTACACCCCTGTATTTCTGTGTAAGTCTTATAAACGATGCTGAACGGAGCCTAAAAGCCAAAGCCAAGTATGTTGCATTAGTTGTAGATCTGGTCTCAGTTGCACATCTTCCAGTGCCGGAGTTATTCTCTCACCATGTGGTCATTCTCAACAGTAACTGCATTTGTCAAAAACATGATTTGAAGCATTGCAGAGGCTCTTCGGGGGTCCAATAGTTGACATTTGGACGAAGATAACTTTTTTACTGGATCCTTGAATATCTTGTGAAGATTTCAGGTGTTTTGACTGTAAAACTGCTTCCTTTCTTTTTGCTCTAAACAACTCTATAATTGCTTCAATAAATCAATCAAGTTTTGACTGACACAAAAACTTTTATTTGAGGAGAGTTTATATTATAAAAATATATATATTATTAAAAAATTAGTAAATTAAAGAAAGAATAGACTTTTTCTTTTAGTGCTTTTAACTCGTCTCTCCATTTCCACAGACTCAAAAGTTACACAGTTGACTGAAGAGTGGTCCAGATGTGGACCGACTATCTTGTGGCAAATTAAGAAGATGAAAGACCACTAGTAAAAGTCCTGGAAGGTTTATGAAACAGTCTTAAAGTGATGCAGTGACAGCTCAGTAAACCTATCTACACTTTAGCATCTTAGAACCACTTGGGTAAAAATCTCATGAACACATGGTTATAGGGGACAAAGAGCTAATTTGTAGATTAGCTAAACTATGTAAACAATTTGATTGGTTGCACAGTGAAATATTTGTTTGTTTGTTTTTCATGCATCTTTCTCTTCATGATGAAATTAGTTGTTGTGTGTATTTTAACTTGTGATACTGGTTCATTGCATTACATTTTATTTACAATTATATTATTCACAAAATAAAGAATAAAAAAAAAAGGTTAGTACAGCTCTAAATAAATCAATAAATCCACCCACCCATCCATTTTAAATGCCTGCTTAATCCGATGCAGGGCCAGAGCGGTCATCCAGCGCCTGTTTCAGCTCCCTATCGCTGAAAGGTTGGAGACGTAGCCTTTGCTAATAAATTAATGAATGATTAAATAAACATGGATTATTCCAAACCAGTTTTTTCTTAAAATTACCTTTGTATGCTCATAGTGTTATTAGTGTACAAAGACAAAAAAAAATCAAAAAACTTAAACTTTCTCTGTTGTTTCTCAGCTGTTCAGTTAACTGTCCCTTGATATTTCTGCCCACCATCTGATGTAAAAAACATCAGTGTTGTGTTTGTTTTCTACTGGCTTCTCTGCAGCAGAGAGCTGCTGTTTTCCTTCCTACTGTGCGACTGACAGCTCCCTATCAGCACACTTATCATGTGAATGTCAAGGACTTCCAGAAATTCCCATTTTCAGGTGATGGATGGAAGCCAGTCAGCAATAAAGAGACAGATTTAAGGAGAAATGGCGAGTGGCAGAAAAAAACAAATAAAACACAGTCTTTATATCAATTAAACTAAAGAAAGAACTAATTTGGTGAAATGGCTTAAGGCTGGACCATGTTGGTTACCATTTGCAAAACATTTTGAATTAAATGTGACTAATGTGATTTAATATATGCTGTTCCCTCTGCTCTGGCAGTTTGGGAGAGGTACGTGGTTACTGTTAAGGCTATTTGAAAGAAACAGCCGGCGCCTTCACTTCATTTTGCTTTATTCAATTCAACACCGGTCATAACTGCAAAAGCGCACACCGCAACTCTCTGCTGGTCTAAAGCAATCAATACGGCAATAATCAAACTCTTATTAAATTGACCATATCGTACATAGTATTGGGCAGCACAGTGGCTTCACTGTTGCCTCACAACAAGAAGGTTCCTGGTTCGATTCCCGGCCCGGTGGGTCTTTCTATGTGGAGTTTGCATGTTCTCCCCGTGCTTGCGTGGGTTCCCTCCAGGTACTCCGTCTTCCTCCCACGGTCCAAAAACATGCATACTAGGTTGATTTATACCTCTAAATTGCCCGTAGGTGTGAATGTGAGTCTGATTGGTTGTTTGTCTTGTATGTGGCCCTGTGATGGACTGGCGACAATCAGCACAGGGATGTGCTGATTGTGTTTTCTCCTAGCTTTGACCCTATGATACAACTGCCATAGGCAGAATCTGGACTCATCGCTGAACACGACTTTCCTCCACATGTTCAGGATCCAGTGCATGTGTGGCCGATACCAGCGTAAATCGGCCTGATGGTGCATAGCAGTCATGGCAGGCTTCCTGGCAGCTCTATGACACCAGAGATTGGCAGTATGCAGTCTGTTCCGCATTGTCTGGGTAGAGAGATGTTGGCCATATTGTCCTGCAAATCTTGTCTACTAATCTGTAGAAGACAGCCTACGGTACCCAAGTGCTGACAGGGTAAGGAAACGTCTTCTTGGGGTGTCATCTTCTTGTGACGCCCACTCGATGCCCGCTTGTGTGTGACATCCTGGGTATATAGAATTGGCCTTCAGTTTGGAGATGATACTAGGGCTCACTCGAAAGACAACGCTGCAACTTGGTTTGGTATAACACCGGCTTAAATTTGTCCTATGGCATGGGCCCTATCCAGATCAGTCAAAAGTGAGATGCTGATTCTTGGAGCAGACACCTACTGACCATTGTAGCAGGGCCCATGCTCACAGGTGCTGCCAATTAGGTGGCTGATTGGCACCTGATTGGCAGCACCTGGGGGTACAAGAAACTCAAACAAGAGTCAATAGCAACAGCAAATAAAGCTGTTTGGCACTGGCAGAGAAGATATGAAAAATTTTTCATGGGCACAGCCCACATACTCAACTCTGCTGCTCGTCACACAAATGCATGTTCCTTACATATGTGTTACCATTTTAAAAAGAAACAATCAGGATTTCCAATAGTATAAGATTTATTGCCCTCATGATCCAGGTCCTGATCCAGGTTTCTTCCTTCTTAAAGGGAAGTTTTTCCTGCCACTGTTTGGTTTAAGGTTTTTCTCCCACTAGGGGAGTTTTTACCTGCCGTTGTTTATGTAATAATTGCTGGGGGGTCATGTTCTGGGACACTGGAAACATCCTGGAGACAACTTCTGTTGTAATAGATGCTACATAAATAAAATTGAATTGAATTGCCAATAAATATTATTACGACAAAGAAATAATCCACCAAACACAAATTTCCTTACTTTTTGTGATAAGTTCAGTAGGTAGGCCTTGATGTTCATCCATCTCGTCCCCCTTGAGTTTTGACTTCTAGTCTTCAGCTTGCCAAAAACAGTGACCGTCTCACCTAATTCCAAGTTGAGCTCGTTACTCCAGCAAGTTTTTCCTTTTTCTATTTCTTCCTTTTCCATCACCTTCTTTGTTTTTTTTTTTTTTAATTTGTGGCTGGCAAAGAATGGTATGGAATTGAGTGTTGGTTTACTATGTAAAATGAAGTCAATAGTGTGTCTCAGGGAGTAAAACATTAATCTGCCAGGTGCTTTGATTTTGTGACCTCACAGTTTAAATGTGCAAGTGTCAATGTGAATGCCTGAGTTGCTTTTATTGGTGTGTGATTGAGTGAAAAATCTGACAGAAGACTCACCTACCAGAAGTCTACGCAGACGTCTCTGTAGATGGGTGAATGTGGCTAAAATTGTTTGGAGTGCTCAACAAGACCAGAAAACAGTCCATGTACAGTTTAACAGCTATGTAACAGTACCATTTCCCAAGTTAGTCCCCAACTCCTGCTATTAAAAAAACCATCATTTGTGCCTTTATTTGTACTGTAGGCAGTACATGTTTTGGCATAGAGGTGACATAAAACAGGGTGAGAGAGAAAGCTTTTCACAAAGGTTCAGTATTATAAACCCTGAAGGGTTTGCCTGCCGTGATAATGCAGTCATTAGTGAACAAAACAGGTCGCAAACCAAGATTAACAGTAATAGTCCTACCGACCCAGAGCTATTCAAAATTCCCATAAAAAGGCTTCCTGTTGTTTGTATGCTGGGTAGCTGACTTCTTGAAGAGAATATATTGAGTTGTTAAGGGGAGGAATTGTTGGTTCTGTGGGAGGAAAGTGGGAATCCATGATGCTTGGCTCAAGCTGTCAGAACGGAAGATAGCATGTTTAGATGTTGATGAAGGAAACTTTTCCTGCCATGATCTCTGACACAGGGGTTACGGATGGTCACTGTGTGAATTTCCACAGAGGAAAATCTATGTTGGCATCAGTCAATCAAAGTGACTAAAAGCAGATTATAATGCTCCAGCAAATGGTCTGAGAAGGTTTTCTTTTGGTAACATCCTTTCTCATGAGCAAGCTTCATCCCAAAGACAATTCTCTGCATAGCAAAAGCAATCGTGAAGTAGATTTTGGATGATAATAGGTCACTTAGTTAATAAACCATCAAACAATAAATCAATGATGGCCGTTATTACTCATGATGTGGGAGAGTGCAGTATGTGGGACACTCTGGGATCTGCTCCCCCAAATATTACAAATATCCATGAACCTAAATCAGGAGACACAACTTGATTATGGACATCTAGTGGGAAGTGTAGTAATCTTAATGTGTTTCACAAAACTTATAATACTGAGCAAAAGCAAGCCACCTCTGTTTTAGTCCTTTGTTTAATTAAAACCATTTGATCACTTACTGCATTCCTGCGATTAATGCGATTTAAGAGAGTAAGTTGTAGCCAGGTGCTGTTAATGAGCAGCTCATGATGAAGTGATCATCAGCAGGTGTGTGAAAGCAGCTGTTTTGATAAATACTGTTCAGGATGTGTTAAATGCAATAACAAGCAGAAAAGCATAAGCAGTTATCTTGGAGAAGCAAATTTCACTACATATCATTCTGGAAATGGTATTATGCCCACCTCCAAACAATATGGAGTTGAGTGTTTTACACAGAGAAAGAGTATTGACATTAGAAATCACTCAAGACAGTTGCCTGTTTCTGAAGGTTTGTGGAAAGAATGCAGGCACGAACCTGGTTGACCTGGACAAACTGTACAAGTTTAGGATTTTTAAAGAGGCCTGATCCAGCTTGGCTGACCCAAGCCAGCTCATTTTAATGATTTTATGTTGCTGCTATTTGATCTCAAATACACTTTGCCAAAATGCAGAACAGTCTTTAAAAAAATAATTTATCCCTGTGCTATCAGCCATTTAAACAAGTCACTCTGTATAGTTTTAACTTGTTATTGTGTGTTGTTTATGTGTCTTTATGTGGTTTGTATGCATTTCTGGTGGCTGTACAACAAATTGTCCTTTAAAGATCATACAGGTACCTATGCCTTATGCCAATCTTCCCACATGTCCCAGTAAAGTCACCCTGAGATCAGCCTGTGTAATACTCGAAAAAAAAAATAATAGAAAAAACTTAAAAGCAAAAACAAGAAAACTAAAAACCAAGCAAACAAAAAACATTGAAGCACCACTAAGTTTCACAAAATCGCATCTAATAAACAACAAAGCTTCTGGAACAATGTCATATAACGTGACATATGCCGTTAAGATTTAAGGCATGTGGACTTAACAGGCCATGAGAACTGATCCTGCGTTGGAAAATCATCACAGTTGAAGGGGTTCCAGAGGATATTTAAAGTGGGAATGCAATTCAAAAAGTTTCTTCTTCTTCGACGCACAATCATTTTCAGCACTTTATCTTTCAACCCTCTAAGCCCTGCGGTAACAAATGATGGCAACATGTTATTAGGAGCCTGACGTTCTAGACACAACAACAGAAGTGTGATAATGCAGTCCATCTCTGGATCTAGTGTGCATCTCACTTTAGACGAAACAAAATCTAACACGGCACTTGTCAGGAAACCCTTCATTCTAATGGGACTGTTTTCATTGCCACCAACTTCCAAGCTGGAAAAACCCAGTCTAGATGTCATGTAGATTTTAAATGTTCACATGGTTCATCTCTGTAACTGACTTCTCTAATCAGCAAACAAATAGGGGCAAATTGTTGCTGTTGCCAATGAGAATTTTAAATAATATAACATAAATATTTATAAAATACTTAATGTACAAAAGTCTTAGGCCGCCCTATAATTGTTGTTTTATTGGGGTCTTTAAATCCAGATCTATGTTTATCTATATTTAGTTTATAAACAGTAAATACAAGAAATATAATCTCAAACCTAAACAAAATAGTATAATATTAGCTGTAGTCTTATTTAAAATAGTTCAATTTGTGCTTATTTCTGACTTTAAATACAAAATGCAAACAAAGAGTTTTGTTTGTAGAACAATTTGTTCTGAATATTATGTGGTTTTAATATTTCTACGTATTATCTTGAGGCTCTCTGATATGTTTTTTTCCATGGCCAATGTGAATTATTGAATTTGGTAATTTGAACATTCAGTTTATTGGCCAACAGATGAATTGATCATCTGTGTGCATATATCAATAAAAATAGTGAAGGCAGAGTGGGAAGATCATATCTGTCCTGCGAGAGGCCACGTCTTCCAGCTGCCCAACACTGGATGGATGGATAAAAACTGGAAACCAGAATAGCCTCCATTCCTCCCACCCACTCTTACACAGATGGCAGGAAGCTCACACTTGACCCGCAGAGCCTAGAAACAGGACAGAGACACCCCCAAAGCACTGGGAGGATGGTGGGGGTTGTTGGGGCCTCATAGTGCTGACAGGGACTACTGTTCCAGCGACACACTCCACCTGTTAGCTGTAACTGTCTGAACACTACCAACATCCAGAACAAGTTTTCTTGAGTGATTTATGCTCAACCGACTGTCCTCTGATGAACCAAAAGCATTTTTTTTTTTTTTTTTTGGCAAAACCTATAAAAATAACAAGGTATGCATATTTAGACCTTGTCTAAAAGCTGAAGTATAAATTTGGAATGGACTTGAAGGAACCTACATCACTCAAACTTATATCCCTTTATACCATCAAAGAATTGTTATTTTTGAATTCTCTCCACAGTTTTAGTAGTGACAAAACAGCTAAATGAAAACAAGCTAAATATACAATTCTCACTATTTGTAAAAGAGAAACTTATAGTACAGTTATAGACTGGTGGCTGTCTGAGTCATACAGGACAAAAGACCAGTTCCTGCTTCTTAAAATGATTGTTTGACAAATACCCTTATGAAAATGCAATTTCCAAAATTAAAATATAGAAAGAAGAAAAACGTATTTTGGGAGATTAATGTTTTTCTATTTAAACTGTAAACTAAGTCTAATACCAGTCACCTGTCTATGGTTGGAACTAGGACATAAAGATATATCTACTATCTACTCACATTTCCAGAATATGTGCACATAATCTCCAATAGAACACATACCATATTTTTTTAATCTAGTTTTATTATTTAACAGTTTGATCAGGTAGCTGTTGCTGCTGATGTTATGAAGACATTTCAATTATTTTAACCAATGTGGATTTTTAGTCACTGTTCACATTATTAATATTGTTGTAGTGTATAGTTAGTATTATGATTTAAATATGTATATAATAATACTTTCTTGTTACATCATTATACTTATTAATTATGATGATTTCAACATTTCTATATAATTACTATAGATCTGTAGCAATCAGTTGATAGGACACAGTATTTGGGCATATTACATGTATCTGTACACAAAGGTACATATACACAAAAATACACACACTGAATTTTTAAAACCCTCTAGAATAAACAAATAAAAAACGACGACACAAGCACATCGGGGTGCAGATCAGCCAAAACAGAACAACAGCAGCAAATGTACGTGTGAAATTCATTTGGAAACAACCACATAAACAAATGTGCCACAGCTGCCTAAAACTCAAATCTATTCAGTGTCCAGACATCTTCATTGTTCTCCACAGGCCGTTGCAGGCAGAGGTGATATCTCATTTTTGTGTTGCCAAACTGACAGAACAAAGGACCGTTGAAGTTTATGGAGCTCATTTTTAGAGACTTCTTTTTAGTTGTTTGTTTTTTGTATTAAATTTCTGTCCTGCTCAAGAGAACGCATCGGGCAGAGAATTAGAAAACTGTCCAGAAACTTGGTGAAGATGATTTAAATTCAGTTAAGATACCAAAGTAAGCATCATGTGTATAGTCAAATCACAGATATTTTCTAAATTAATATAAAACAATTATTGAAAACTTTGTGGAAGAAACGAACAGTAAGTGCACGTGATGTAAAAAAACGAACAAACAAACATACTTGACTCAGCTAGACGTTGCAAGTATTACAATAAAGTTTGCATCAATTTTGGTTGTTGATGCATCACAGAAACACATGCATCAATGTTAGTCTCAGGTTTCCTGGTGGAACATTGCTGATCAATACTCATTATTTATCAGTATGTCTTTAGCTCATTTGAAAACAAATTTAAGAAAAACTGTTTCATAAGACATCACAACTCAGTTGCTTGCAGGAGGATTTAATTACCCAAGACCTTTTACTCTGTTCCAGGCTCTGCAAACTGAACTCTGTTCATAGAAAAATAAAATGTAAAAAGTATCTGCTCACATCACCAAACACATGTGACCCTGTTGCTTTCGCTGTTCTGACCACAGATTTTTGTAATGAGCTACCTGGCAGATGTTTGTTCCAGTTTAGCCGACATCAAATATTCCACGCCCTAAATGTGAGGTAAAAAAATACGTTTCCATCAGTGCTTTTCACATTGTTTTATCTGTGTATCTTTGTTAAGTTGAGAGGAATAATAAAAGTTTAATATATGACAACACAAAATCAAATACTGTACAATTTTGAGTACATTATTTCTCTATTTGTCTTGCAACTAATGATATATAACGATACATTTACATCAATATCGTCATTATTTTTCTTCTTTTGCAGCTTTTCTTCTCTTGAACCCCTCTAATCTGTTTTCCTTCATGAATGTTATAAAAAATATCTAACTAATGCATTAAAAAGACGAAAAAAAACAAACATGTCTATAGCTGAAGTTTAATCTGTTATCTTTGAAACAGTTACCGGTACTCTACTCCACTTACTGTTTTTATGTCTAATATTTTTCAAATATATTTAGTGTATTTATATGTATTTCCATGTCAGTTGAAAGCAAAATATTCTCAACCTTTCATTTTCAACAACTTTGAAAGTTGTATTTGCATGTGAAAAACAAATTTGGCTCTAAACGTGATTGAGAAAAGTTTATGAATTGTGGAAAATTTGGTTAATGAAAGCAAAGAAAAACCATCTGGTTCAGTCTGGACAGTCTCGACAACACTTTAGAAAAGTTTTCATGTGCACAAGTTAGCATTGAGAAAAATGAAAACTGCCCCTAAACTGTAGTAATGGACACACGCTCATGTCTTTAATTTGTAGACTTACACAGAACTGCAAAATCAATGAATGTGAACAAATCTTCTATGAAGCTCCGAGTTTGAAATACACATACTCAAACACACACAAAAGCACTTCAAAAACAGACTGGCTGGTGCCTTTGCTGCCCCAGGGGTGTGTGTTGCTGCCTTAATGACTAGCTCAGATCCACATCAGACTGTTGAGTCTCTTCAGCCACGTTCAGGAAAAAGGAAGGCGCAATAGGACCTCCTCCTCCTCCTCCTCCTCCTCCTCCTCCTCCTCCTCCTCCTCCTCCTCCTCCTCCTCCTCCTCCTCCTCCTCCTCCTTCTCTCACTTTCTATAGTCTGTGGTATTCGTACAGCATATTATTTCGCTCTTTCCCTTCCATTTTCTAAATGTGGCATTTTTGCTCTCATTCCTTTGTTTTTCTTCCTCTCTTCTCCTCTCCTCTCCTCTCCTCTCCTCACCTCTCCTTTCCTTTCCTCTCCTCTCCTCTTAACCATTTTAGCAGATATGTCTGAGTCCTGCCAAGACCCACTCTGTCACGTCATTAAGTTGCAATCATGCTGACAGACTCAAGTGGAGCAGTCACTGGTTGTTTTCCATTGTCTTGTGTGCACAAAGGGTTGTAATCTCTATAACATTTATCATCAAATGCTACTCCCCTTGATGAGGCATAAGAAGCATGCCTCACCAAATCCACTTTAACCATTTTTTTTAAGTTTCATGAAAAAAAACGGGTATTTTAGGAAAACTTGCAGGTACAGAGCTCAAACTTTGTCTGTGTTTGTCAGTGATATAGACACAGAAATGTAGTCTCCCAACAAGTGAAGTGGGGTCTGCAGGAGAGAGGCACTCAACACTCACAAACACATTAAGAGGTGACTTTGTGTGTATTTCTGTGTGTGCATGCATGGTAGGTTTTGTAACTGGAAAATGTTTCCCCCTGCCTGCCTCATTCTCTCATCTTTAAGGGGTCTAAGGTCACCATCTAATTGGCTTAATGGACTGTCCTGACCTAAAACAAGCAGATCTCAGGTCAGCCTGGATCAGAGGCCAACATGGACCCAAAAGGGACAACAAACCAGTAAACAGACAAGTGTTAGACACAGCACTGCCAACAAGCAGTAGGATAGAGTTACTAAGCATAATGCTCTACACATTGTGTTTAGATTCATTAGATGTTATTCCCTTGTTTGTAATTAAATATGTCTAAATCAAACACCACATATTGTTTTTAACATTTTCATTAGTGAAGAGTTCTGCTTATAACAATAAAACAAAAAGCAGACACAACTTTGATGAGTCAAAGCAAGGCCTGCACTCATATACAAACTTTTTACACTTAAATCTTTTATGATTCAAACAGAGATATACACATATTGGGATATGTTTTCTGCCATAGACCTAGTACTAAGGGAAAAAAAAAATTAAAACAGATGTGTTGAACAGAAAACAAAAGCAAAGCAAAACAGTCATGCTCCCAGACATCACTCAAATTACAGAATATATAAATTTAAACCAGTTAGTCCTCAGGTATCTTTCATTGTGTCTTAACACATCCATTTCTCCACTAAAACATTTTCCTTCATGCTCAGCTGATAGGTCATTCTTTCCATAGGGCAGGCTTTGATTTCTCACCACTGAGTCATCATGGTTGTAGTGGTATTTTGGTTAGACATCAGTCTTTGTCAAGCACATAAGCAATAAAACTTCCAAATTACATCACTTTACATTCATTAGGTATTACATATCCTAGGATGGCTTTAATTATGGCATGTATGCTTTGCTTTTTTAAGGTTTTTCAAGGAATGAGAAAATAAGAAAAGAAAATTCTCAAATCAGCTTAACTGTTTCACTTTTGGTGAATGTAATTTTAACTGAATTATCAAAATTATGGCAGTACAGTGGCTTGGTGGTGAGCATCGTTGCCTCACAGCTGAAAGGTTTCCTGGGTTAAATCCTAATAAGGGCCTTCCGGAGGGAGTCTAACACAGGAGAGATGTGCTCTCTCCTCACACTGCTGCAGTTTAGATCAGCTAGAGGCTGTTCAGGGAATTATGTGGACATCCTGCTAATAATACATTACAGTCATTTCAATTTTATTTATATAGTGTTTATTACAACATAAGTTGTCTCCGGGACCTTTCCAGAGACTCAGAACATGACCCCCAAACAACTTTTTACATAAACAACGGCAGGTAAAAACTCCACTAGTGGGAGAAAAACCTTAAACCAAACAGTGGCAGAAAAAACTCCCCTTTAAGAGGGAAGAAACCTGGACCAGGACCTGGATCAGGACCTGGAAAGAGAGAATGAAGAACAGAGAGAAGAGAGACACAGACACAGACACACCGTTAAAGGTACAAAAGACCAGATCCATCAGTATAATTATCTGTCAGCAGCAGAACTCAGACTTCCATCTTTATATGACTGGTACCTGGTTAGTTGGTGGACTACAGAGAGACTACCTAAACAGGTGTAGATGGCAGACCCTGAGGTGGTTAGAGGTGGGACTGCAGGTCAGGATGTCAGCAGGTCTCCAACAGAGACGTCTACACAGACAGGTGGAGGTGACACTGGGATGGTCAGAGGGTGGGACTGCAGGTCAGCAAGCAGCTCCTGAGGTTCTGGTCTGCAAACGTTTAGAGAAGGGAAAAAGAGGGGACAGAGCAGCACAACAAACTACAAGAACAATGGAGCACAATTATACTGGTGAGATACTTCTTATTAATAACTGAGGATTGAGGTGAAGAAGGGAAAGAGAAATGGTGAGGGGCACCAGTGAGTGGATCATGTTGGTATCCCCCTGCAGCAAAGGTCTAAAGGCCATGGTTGCCACCAGTTGCCATCCAGCAATGATCAACAGTTGACACCAGTCACTATGCACCACTGGCAACCAATGGCAGTACTCGTTACTAGTGGCAAGTGTTTACATCAGTCGCCAGCCAGCAGTGGCAGCGGTTAAAAGCAGTCACTCGTCATCATGGCAGTAGTTGCCACCAGTCACTCATCACCATTAGCAGCAGAGGCATTATCTCATGCCTGAGGGACTGTACTTAATTGCTTACAATAAAAATATTCACAAAACTCAAATATAAAATATAACATTTTCACTATTTTTGCTTATCCTGTAGTGTATATTATACAGCACCGTGGAGTTGTTTTTTTATTTTTTTTATTTTAGTCCGTTATTCCTCCTGCACTTAGCCACAAATTCCCAGGATCATTACATCTTTCTTTTTTTTTTACTCTTCTCTTCCTACTAACTCTTTGCTGATCTACATTTTGTAAAAAAAAAATTCAATGCATCCCTTTTATCTCTGTGATAATGACTAAAACACGACACTTCATTACAAGCTGAAATGAAATGAACCCTTGTAGGAATGATTAAAATGTCATTTTATTTTAAATATTCTGCTTAGGTTTTCTATATGTCTCTCCCAACATGGTCAGTGCAATTTTTAATATTGCTGTCATTCTGCTTTGAATGAGTATAAAAAAAGTCTTGAAAAAGTGTCTGGCAGTGAGATAAGAGCTCATGTATTTTCAATCATGTAATTATTAAATGCAATTTACTGTAAAGGAATTATTGATGACTTTCATTTTGGTCATGTTGTAGTCCAGTTCACAAAGTATGGACAATAGAGATTTGATCGCACTGTTTTTAGAAGAAACATGAGTTCGAGACTTCCAGTAATCTGACAAACATTGCTTCCAAATGTTGTTTTGACACAGGCTGATTTAGTCAGCATAAATGCAACAATTTGGGTGCCAAGAAGTAGTCTGTGATGTCTCATCACATTATGACCAACTCCTAATTTATGAACCATGATTAGTTAACAGAGTGCACAAACTCTGGGCTTTCCAACTCATAAATATATTTGTGTGTGACAAGTTTGAGAGGCATGCAGTGAAGAGCTTCCGACCAGCTGCAGGAAGCTTGAGGAACACACTCAACCAGGAGTTATGATGCTTGTAACCCTTGACACTAACATTGAAGGTACTTTGGTTTACACATTGAAAAACCCCCGTGTATTTTCAATGGCAGACTATAGCAGGTTATAGTAACAATCATAAAATTCCATCCATCCATCCATCCATCCATCCATCCATCCATCCATCCATCCATCCATCCATCCATCCATCCATCCATCCATCCATCCATCCATCCATCCATCCATCCATCCATCCATCTCACTTCTTCCTTTTTAGGGTCAGGGGACTGATTAAGCATGTTCATTTTGAGTTTTTCCCTCCAACCACTAGGGGGTTGTAATTTCATGCTTTTGCCTGAGGTTGGCACTGACCTGTGATAAGGAAGGGTTATTTAAGCAACACCTGAATCATGTCATTCAGGTGTTGCTAATTTGGAAGGTAAACTGGTTTTCCACTGTGCTTGGTGTAGATTTTTTTGTTTGTTGTTTTTTCTTGTTCAATGGAAACAAAACGTTAGAGGGACGTTGGAAAGTGAGATGGACTCTGGAAAGAAAATAAACAGTTGATGTGATCAAAAACAAAAACAAGGAACTTTGTTGTAATTTACATCTAGTCCACATAAAAACTACGCCTAACAGAAAACAAAAGCAACCAGTATTAATATAGTATTGAACGTAGTCAGTACAATTAGTTGGAAAACTGCCGCGTTTTGGAGAAGAAATCTGGATCTGTTGCACTGTGAATCAACAGACCGATAAAACAAACGCTACCCACGAGGGGCAGTTAAACCCATCAGCAAGCAAAGGTATCAGAGCTGTACTCAAACCAAAAGGATCAGAGCTGTATTAGAGTCATCAGAGCACCAAACATTGGATTGAGGCTTTACAGAAGAAAGCTAATGGACAGCTCTAATGGAAAGCTCTTGGATGTCAAGAGGCAGATGTCTTGGCATCAGACCATCAAATGCAGGCCAACACACCATTGAGGTCTATGATTCAGTGTTGATATTTATGAATTACCATCATACTTATTGTGCGAACACAGTTACAGTTCATATGCATGTATCCAATGCATTGGTTGCAAGACAAAACCCAGGTTTTGCATTGAAACAAATGCATTCATATGCACGTCTATAACGAAACCATATATTTTCTGTCTTAATGGCGGAAAAGGAAAACCTGATTGAGATTTGGAGACTGAAACAGACTGCCCTGTAAGGTAAAGCTGAGGTGAAATTAACACTCAAGGCTTTATTGATGAAAATAAGCAATTTAGAAAGTGAAAGAAACTAACTTTATTAAACTGCCCAAACTAAAACCCATTGTTAGATTACAAGGGGATAAAGAGTTTGTAAATGAGGTTAAAAGTAATTTAAAAGGTTTTTAGGGTTGTCTGAAGAAACACCAGGTACACAAAGTTTTGTTGGGTTTATACCATGTTGAGGAAGTGCAGAAGCAGGAGATATTTTATCCTGCCAAAATGTTAAATATCTGTAATTTTGTTGCAAATATTCAGAAGAGTTTGTCTAACTATTAGAGCTGCTCAGTTGCTGAGTTTGATACTGAACAGAATGGCACACAGGTTCAAGGTGATTAGTTGACAGTAGTAGATATTTGTGAAAGCCCTGCTATTAATGATGACGAAAAGAACATTAAAGCTGTAACAAGTGGTGACACGTACAAAGAGGAACCCCAGAAGCCTACAGGACAGTAGCAATGGTAGCATGGCATCTAGCCACTCAGATCGAATGGAGTCTTATATTAAAAAAGGGGCCACGTCTAAGATCAAGCCTACTCAGCTCATTTCACACAATACCCCACTTGCTCCTCAGTTTTCACAACAGCAAAGGTCTCGTTATTCTCTGCAAGGACATACTGAGCCCTTGTAGGACAAAAACGTTACATCTTATCCAAATGCAACCTACGAAGGCCGCACTCCAGCTGTACCGGTCACATAATTTCAAAGCCTCTTGTGTCACAAACACACATACCTGCTCTCCCAGGTTTTGTGCTTTTGTCTGTTATGTTACCTAAAAACCCAGCTATCACTCAAAACACCTCATCTCTGAAACAGCTGAAACTGAACCAGCAGACAACCTCTACTGTGAATTGGAACAACAGAATAACATAACAACTCTGCCTGTTCAAATGCAAACATCACAGTTACATCCTCACTGTAAAAATCCCAATTTATGATGGAGGAGTTTAATTCATTTATGAAAGCCTTTAGCACTGGGTGGAGGCATAGACAAACTGCAAAGAAGATTGTCTGTCTGTACTACGTTGAGCAGTATACAAGGAGACAACCACATGACCACCACAAAGGGATATGCAAGGAGCTGCTCAAGAAACATTTTGGTACATAATTTGTTATAACAGCAGCCTACATTGAAGAGGTCATAAGTTGGACAAATATAAAGGCAAAATTACATTAAAAGCATATGGACTTTTCTTTGTGAGTGCTGCAATGCTATGGGAGAGTTACAATATTTGGAGGACCATTTTGTTTTAGCCATTGTTAACTTCATTGAACAGCAGATTAACATGATTTCAGATCCAGTTTTCGGCATCATACACGATATGCCGCCTGCTAAAGGAATAACAAAACCCAGCAAGTCTCAAATGAAAACACAGTTGAAAAGAAATAGCTTTACTACTCATGTTTTGATATGGATTTTCCAGGCCAGTCTGAAGACCAGATGATGGATCAGTGGCTGACTACGTTCATTTTTCCTAAGAGTTCCACACCTTTGTTTAATTTTGTAAGTCTTTTTCTATCACCAAAGGTTTTAAGTTGCACACTTCTTCTAAAGAAGTTACATAAGAATCTTTGAAAATCGAGTCCAAAGAAGTCAAAAAACCCAAGCAGTTCTGCAGAAACTACTGATTTTACAGTGCTGCGCATCACTTTTGAAGCTCCATTTTTGTGGGAGTGTTTTAGCTGTAAGGCAGGTCTAATCAGGTCTAATCCTATCCTTTTCTTACATCTGATTGGCTCAAGCTCAATTTTATTGTTGTCTTAAACTCAGCCTTTTTCTGTTTTTATTGGTGTCTGAATTCTCATTGGTTGGTTTTTAACTTGCTTACAATCACCTTTTTGCAATGAACTTACATATTTATTTGTATCCTTAACACACTTTTGGATTAATTTTGAGCACAGATTCTTAGGGTAATTTTCAATATTTAATTATTTAGCACTTTTGACTGCAATGTGACCATACAATTAGTATAATGTTTTTTTTCCCTACAGGTCTCTTAGGTGGTTTTCATCACTCCAGCTGCCCTGTTATCTGCTATCTCACACAGTGACCTTGAATCCTGGTGGTTTTGCTGACATCAACCTGACCTGCAGCTGCACTGTATTTTCTGCTCACACAGGAAATTCTACCTAAGGTATGATTACAAGATATGGTTATATTTATGCGTTGATTCCAACGGTACTTGGTGGATTGGTGCTTAGCACTGTGGCCTCACAGCAAGAAGGTTCCTGGTTCGATTTCTGGCCCGACGGGGGTTTTTCTGTGTGGAGTTTGCATGTTCTCCCCGTGCTTGTGTGGGTTCTCTCCAGGTACTCAGGCTTCCTGCCACAGTCCAAAAACATGTGTATTAAGTTAATTGATTATTAGCTGTGAACTTACTTTGGATTTAGAGCCGTTTAGTTACAGGAAATTGTGAATCATTCACACCTTTATCTCCTCCAGGCACGTGGTGAGTATTGAGAGAGGTGATGGTGATGATGACGATGATGAGGCTGATGGTGATGACAACGATAACAGAGCAGTGTAGTATAAGTACTAATATGAAATAAAATATATTTACACTAATATATAAATGTACATTTTGCTTATGTTTCTACAGTCAGCTTACATTTCTACATAGAGGTTAGCACTGTTGCCTCACAGCCTGGTGGCCTGGTGGGTCTTTCTGAGACCAGGTCTGCCACACCAAGCAAACCTCAGCTACAACAGAGACCAGGTCTACCACACCAAGCAAGACCTCAGCAACAACAGAGACCAGGTCTACCACACCAGACAAGACCTCAGCTACAACAAAGACCTGGTCTATCACACCAAGCCAGACCAAAGCTACAACAAAGACCAGGTCTACCACACCAGACAAGACCTCAGCTACAACAAAGACCAGGTCTACCACACCAGACAAGTCCTGAGTTACAACAGAGACCAGGTCTACCACATCAGACAACACCCCAACTACAACAGAGACCAGGTCTACCACACCAAGCAAGACCACAGCTACAACAAAGACCAGGTCTACCACACCAGACAAGACCTCAGTTACAACAAAGACCAGGTCTACCACACCAGACAAGACCTCAGCTACAACAAAGACCAGGTCTACCACACCAGACAAGACCTCAGCTACAACAAAGACCAGGTCTACTTCACCAGACAAGACCTCAGCTACAACAGAGACCAGGTCTACCGCACCAGACAAGACCACAGCTACAACAGAGACCAGGTCTACCACACCACACAAGAGCTCAGCTACAACTGAGACCAGGTCTACCACACCAAGCAAGACCACAGCAACAACAAAGACCAGGTCTACCACACCAAGCCAGACCAAAGCTACAACAAAGACCAGGTCTACCACACCAGACAAGACCTCAGCTACAACAAAGACCTGGTCTATCACACCAAGCCAGACCAAAGCTACAACAAAGACCAGGTCTACCACACCAGACAAGACCTCAGCTACAACAAAGACCAGGTCTACCACACCAGACAAGTCCTGAGTTACAACAGAGACCAGGTCTACCACATCAGACAACATCCCAACTACAACAGAGACCAGGTCTACCACACCAAGCAAGACCACAGCTACAACAAAGACCAGGTCTACCACACCAGACAAGACCTCAGTTACAACAAAGACCAGGTCTACCACACCAGACAAGACCTCAGCTACAACAAAGACCAGGTCTACCACACCAGACAAGACCTCAGCTACAACAAAGACCAGGTCTACTTCACCAGACAAGACCCCAGCTACAACAGAGACCAGGTCTACCGCACCAGACAAGACCACAGCTACAACAGAGACCAGGTCTACCACACCACACAAGAGCTCAGCTACAACTGAGACCAGGTCTACCACACCAAGCAAGACCACAGCAACAACAAAGACCAGGTCTACCACACCAAGCCAGACCAAAGCTACAACAAAGACCAGGTCTACCACACCAAGCCAGACCAAAGCTACAACAAAGACCAGGTCTACCACACCAAGCAAAACCACGGCTACAACAAAGACCAGGTCTACCACACCAGACAAGACTTCAGCTACAACAAAGACCTGGTCTACCACACCAGACAAGACCTCAGCTACAACAGAGACTAGGTCTACCACACCAGACAAGACCCCAGCTGCGGACTGTGCAAAGATACCCCAGAAACAATACAGCCTATAATAGCAGGATGCAAGATGCTGGCAGGCAAAGCATACGTGTAACAGCATAACCAAGTGTCGGTTATAGTGTACAGAAACATCTGGGTGGAAGTCCCAAAGTCAAGGTGGGAGATACCTTCATGGGTGGTCGAGAATAAAACGGCAGAGATTCTGTGGGACTGATAAACTGGCACAGGGTTTAAATTCACGTGTGCCACTTTTTTTCCCTTTATGGAACTGTGCATTATTTATTTATTGCCATCTACATGGACAAGTCAACATAGTTGGGTGGGAATAAACCATGGATCTTTTGGCCCTCTGAGGCACTCCACCACCTTCTAAAATGGTTTGCTTCTGTTATGTTTTGTAAACATGGTTTCATGAAATGCCTACATTTCTAGATCTTCTTATTGGTGTTTCTTTGCACACACAAATACAAATAGTAAATTTGTAAACCAGAACATGATTAAAGATATGGAACTGGGGCACAGAGTGTATTGCACATGACTTCATGAGTAACCACGAGTCACATTGCAGATTTAAAATCACAAATTCTGTAATACTTTAACAATAACTCATGTCTCTTTAGGTTCCCAGCTGTCTTATGAGTTATTGATTTATTCTTTTTTTATGTATTCTCTTTGTGTAAACCTGTGTGTGTGTGTGTGTGTGTGTGTGTGTGTGTGTGTGTATAGTTGTGTGTTTGTGTGAGAGAGAAAGAATTAAGATATGTTTAGGTCAAAAATAAGTGGAGCATCACTTAACAACTTAAACACTGCCAGGGTTTAAAATAAACCAGACCACCTTCTACCTTACTTTTTCATCTCTGTCCCTCTCTGACTCTTAGTGTGTGTATGTGTCTCGCTCTAGCTCTTTTTCTCTTACACTTCCACTAATACACAACTTTCAGTCTGTCTCCAGCCTGATCTCGTCCTGTCATTGTGATCTTCCCTTCATTACCCATCCACTAAAATGCTGCCACCACAGTTATGCATATGTTCATAACATGTGCATAACATAACAACAATTCAACATACATTCAACATACATAACAATGTTATTACCCTTTTTATTAATCTCGTTTTTTTCTTTTTTCATGCATGTAAAAAAGGTAATAAAATCATCTGAACAACCCCAGATAAACAGCGACATACAATGTGATTTCATTGTGCTTTTATTTATTTAACTAAAACTAACTGACTAACTGACTAACTAACTAACTAACTAACTAACTAACTAACTAACTAACTAACTAACTAACTAACTAACTAACTAACTAACTAACTAACTAACTAACTAGATAAATAAATAAATAAATAAATCTCACCTTCTCATGGACCCCTGAAGCCAACTTAGCCTTCTTATACCTTAAGAGGAGGTTTTCCTAAGCAACCATCCTTATCTAACCCACGCAAGCACGGGGAGAACATGCAAACTCTACACAGAAAGAAGGGCTGGGAATTGAACCAGGAACCTTCTTGCTGTGAGGCAACAGTGCTAACCACTAAGCCACCATGCTGGATTGGCTACTCCTAGGGATAAAACTTGCTTTGGAGGAATGGCAGCATTGTTTGGACGGTGCTGAAAATCCTGTGCTGGCTTGCATAGATCATAAGAACCTATCTTACCTACAGTCAGCCAAATGTCTTAACTCACATCAATCCAGTTGGTCTCTTTTCTTTTCCTGATTTAACATTTCCATCTCATATCGCCCAGGTACTAAAGACACAAAGCCAGATGCCCTTTCCTGCCAGTTCTCTTTGGACAATACAGACAAGACCACAGCTCCCATCTTCCCGCCTAACTGAACCATTGGGGCTCTTTTTTGTGACATTGAAGACGTCATCAACCAAGCTCTCCAAAATGAACCAGAGCCCAGCACCGATCCACTAAACAGAATATATGTCTCTCCTTGGTTCAATCTTGTCTCATTCACTGAATCCACTCCAAATATTCTGCCCATCTTGGTATCAGCCAAACCATTGCCCTCATTAACCGCCACTTCTGGTGGCTGTCCTTCCACAAGGACGTTAAAGACTACGTCCTTGCTTGTCCTGTTTGGGCATGCAACAAATCCTCCCATCGGCCGCCCGGTGGACTGCAACCCTTAACCATTCCGAAAAGACCAAATATTTTGGTTAATTTTGTCACTGGACTTCCCCTTTCTAAAGGTAAGACCACCATTCTCATTATCATAGACCACTTTTCTAAAGCATGTCATCTCATTCCCCTCAGAAAGCTCCCCCTAGACTGCTCAATTTCTTGCTTAAACATGTCTTTTGTCTTCACGGCATCCCCCAGGAGATCCTCCCTGATTGTGGACCTCAATTCACCTCCCAGGTTTGTAAATTGTTCTCTTGGACTCAACACTGAAGTCTCTTTCACCTCAGATTATCATCCGCAGTCTGGTCCATGAATCAGAAATTTGAAATCACCCCCAGACATTCACCAACCCTTCTGCGGGGAGCCAATTTCTCCTCTGGGTTGAGTATGCCAACAATTCACACATCTCCACTAACACAGGTCTACCATCCTTTGAAATCTCCCTTGGTTCAGCCTCAACTGTTCCCTGCAGATGAGACATTGCGGTCTCTTCAGTCCACCATCACATCCATCGCTGCAAACATATCTGGTACAATACCCTAGCCACACTTTGACGTACCTCCAACCAGATCCGCAGCTTTGCCAATCTAAAACTGATTCCTGGGCCTGTATATTCACCTGGTCAGAAAGTTTGGCTCTCATCTCATGACATCCCTTTGAAATCCATCTCCAGGAAGTTGGCCCCTAGGTTCTGCTGTCCGTATGAAATCAAAATCCATAATTAGTCCCACTGCAGTTTGTCACTGTTTACCTTCTAGCCTTCGCGTTCACTCAACCTTCCCAGATCAAACCTGTCCTTGCCAGCACCTTGTGTTCTCTTTCTGAACCCTGCATACTCCCATCGATGGGGTCGGGGTAGGCAGTATCTTGTTGATTAAGAGGATTATGGTCCTGGGTACTGTTCTTGGGCGCCCCATTTTTTTATTTTGGATCCGTTGCTCATTTCTGACTATCGCTCTTCCCTGTCATCTTGTTTGTTTGGGTCACCTAGTGGCGGCTGTTGAGGGGGGATGATGTTGGGATCTGAGGATGAGTTTGTGCACAGTTTCACCTCCCGGTCCTCACAGTTCCCCACCAGGGGTTCTCATGGAGCAGCAGCTCTACAGCACACCTGCTGGAGTCCACAGATCATCCAGCCTTGTCAGACAGAGGATAAGAGAAGTCTGTTACGAGCCCTTTTGTGCCAGTATTATTGAATTGTGGAATTGCCAAGCCCTCTGTGTTTTCCTTTGTGCTTCATTGTATTTACCTGTTCCTCAACCTAGCCATCATTGTATTTCTAAACGTTTGTCTCCACCTGCATTCTGGACCTAATATTTGCACCCTCCTGGCTTCTGTTCACCTACTGCATCTCCTCTGTGAAGATTCTGGACTTCGTCATGCATTGCTGGCTTCACCAGGCCCCTTTTCCTTCCTCCCCTCAGCTACAGCATAACCTGTTTGCCTTCTGACAAGAACACTCCTCTTGGATTACCTCCACCTGGTCTCATCCTTTTCGATCTGATTCATTCCTCCCTGGTGGATCTTCATTTTCACCAGCTCACGAAACTCCCTGAGTCTAGAAGACACACAGACCCAGCACTATCATTCATAGCTTTAAAAATAAACTCCTAAAAGTGCTTTGCCTTCTGGGAGTGTTTTGCTTTTGGGTCAGGTATTTGCAGAAAACCATGACAGATTAGTTTGATTTCATTGTTTTTCACGTAAGAAAAAAACATAGGCTTAAAAGAGGGAGCACTGGGTACACTTGACTGTAAACACACATGTAGGTATGGGTTTGAGTGTATAAGGGAGGCTGTAATTTTAACAAGCTTTAATTAACCAAACTTTTGTTTGACATGTAAACATGGTCACATCAGTGTAGCACCAATTACAAGTGGCCTCATGCCGACCAGGCCCCCAATTGCTGTGACAAGCTGGATGATTGATCACCAACAGCAATGATTCTCTAACCTGATCAAACAAATTACTATGGTGACTGCCAAGGCCATATGAGTCCCCACGAAATTAAATCCACTAAGCTCATCACCTCATCTTAGTGACGAGGTGATGCAGTGACACTTGTACAGAGACACCCACACAAACATTTCACACTCCTGTCAACACAAACTCAAACACACTGGGGACTCATCCAAATTTAGTGACTCACTCTTGCTCTCCATCTTAAACACATGCACACACAAGCAGCTACAAGCTTCACACACAGACACAGCAAAAGGAAGAGAGCCTCCAGGGCCTCGGAGGGCTTTTAGCGCCAGGTGATAGGAACAACGGGGGGACATGAAGACGTATTAATGTACTGAAGACTTAATGAACCTGCATCTTGAGTAGAGGTGTGGAAAAAACAAATGGAGAGAGGAAAAAGAGGGGGGAGGGAGGTGGGAATGGTGTTTACTTTATTAGTTTACAACAGATTAATGGGGATAATCATTTAAGTGATGGAGATGGATTACCCTCTCAAAGCTGGCTGTGGCTACACGCAGGCTTACCCCCCTTCACACACACACACACACACACACACACACACACACACACACACACACACACACACACACACACACACACACACACACACACACACACACACACACACACACACACACACACACAAAGCTGATGAACCTGGTGGAGAAAATAAGATGTGGTTCGTGGGTATGTGTGTGTGATCAACTGTAAATGCTATAAAAACCGATGTTTCCTCTGTCAGTCAAATCGGATTCGTTCAGTGTTCACTACTTCTGAGTTTTGGCATTTGAAATGATTACAAGTGGATTATAGAACTTTCTTTACCAATGATATAATTATAACACACTTTTCTTTCTTTTTTTTTTTTTTACTACTACTTTCCTCAAATTAAATCTTGATATGATATGTAAGGAATGTGCAGTGTGATTCTGTGATAAAAGAAAACATATTTCTGATCTCTGCCGTTGCTGATTTTATAAGGGTATTCTGGCTTTTTCCTGGATTCCAAAAACAAGCATCTTAGGTTGATTGGTGTCTCTAAATAAGATAAATATAAGATAAATGAATAAGATAAGATAATGACTAAAAAGTGAGTGTGAATATTGATGGCTGTTTAAGTGGTAACTAGTATTGATAAAAATAAAAAATACAATCATTAATCAAGTGTTTTCCTATAGCACATTTAAAACAATCTCAGTTGACCAAAGTGGTGTACAGGCTAAAGCAAACTAAAATCTGCAAATCAATGATAAAGATAAGCAAATATATTTTGACAAGGCAAAATAAAAGCATTAAACAGAGCAAACAACAATGTCTACTAAATATGGGCAATGCTAAATGTTCCCTTCGTGCTTCCATAGGATTTAAGAGTGTGAGGTACTGCTGATCATCAGTCCTGGATAAATGACCATCAGCAGGTGTGCAAACCTTTATAACAATTGATCTTTTGACTATTTTCTAGTCTGGAACATTCCACTATGTGCTAACACAATGCCAAAAGAAAAAGACATCAGCAATGATCTTGGAGTGGGTTTCAGTGGCGAGGACCCAAGTGCAGGAGATGAAGCGGTAGGATTTCCAAAACAATAAATAATTTTAATAATAAATAAATAAAATAAATAATAAATAATTAACCAAAAGCGCTGCTATGCAGGAATCAGAAAAAATAAGCCAAACTGACAAGATGAAAAACAGACCTGTGGAAACACAGAGGTTGAAACACAGACAGACCAGCAGGAAAGGAAAGAAGAGACAAAAAGGCTGACAAGACACAGGTGCAAACAATCAGGGAGACAAACAAGACAAAGACACACCTTCACAGTAAGTAATTAAGTAAAACAGGAAGTGAAGTTAACAGAAACAGAAAAGGTTAGCGGCAAGAAAAGAGACCCAAGACCCAAGAACACCAACATTGAACCAAACCTAAATCCTAACAGAAATACCAAATCTAAAGAACCATGTATAACAAAACAACAAACTCAAACCCCAACAACAATAACCCTATACTATAACATAGAGAAGCAATTATTGCAGCATATAAATCTTGAAAGGGAAAGCAAAATTGGATAAAGACTGAAAAGATACAGTTTTTGTTTTGGATGGGCTGTCAGGAGAAGATAAACACAACTGAGGTTCACCAAACTGCATCTGAATTAACCAGAAGACGCAGGGACAAATGAGACCAAGCTGGAGTTCTTAGGCCTTGAGATCCAGAGTCGAAGCATACCTTTTCAACAGAAACACTCATATCCACTGTCAGGCACGGCTGAGGCTGGGTCATGCAGCAGGACCATGATCTGAAACTTGTTCACTCCCAACATTAACCCAACTAAAATGCTGCGGGGGACATTAAGAGAAGAGTGCATAAACAAATGCCAAGGAAGCAATGTTTAAATGGAACAGACCATGTTCCTCAACTGATGTGAGAGACCAATGTGGTCATTTTGGATGAAATTATATGAAATTGAAATTGGATCTACAAAATATTGAATTGCGTAAGTACAATGAATTTGTTTAATTAAGATAATTGCCTTGTGGAAAAAGTTATATATTCATCTAAAGTTTTATACATCTAATTCCTACTAGCCCCAAGCCTTACTAGAATCAGAAGATTAATCTTATTATTTATTTAAATAAAATAAAGGATTAAAAGAGGGCAGTTATAAGTGCTGGACATAACTACATAGATAATAAGGTGAAGATTAGGATTCAAGTATTGAAATCAATCATACAAACCATTTTTGTCATGAAAGGGTCCTGACTAACTTTGAATGAGTTGGGGAAAAGAGCAAGAAGTGATACATAAAACATGGTAGTTACTAAATAGTTTTAGGCTGATTGATGTGTATTAAATGTTAATAAAATCCAAATAAATTCCAACTTTCAGCTTCCTAAAATGGTTTACTGAAAACAATGCTTCCCTCCTCACTTTAACCGAGCCCTGACTTCATTACAGCCATGCAGGATGAAATGGGATCTGTAAGCAATAATACAAATGCTGCACCGGGGTTGCAGCTGTAAATAAGCATTAGACTAATGGAAATGAGAAGTGTGGCTCTGGCTGTTGCTCTGTCGACTGTGTGATTGAGTTGAACGCTGATGTGCAGCTGATGGAAAGAGTGACTTCTCCCTCCAGGAAATTAAGATGCCATTTTGTCTCCCACATCTGGCCTTTGTTAGATGAGATTTAACTTTAATCTGCTGGCAATAAAAGTGTCACAGCCATTATGCCCCCACAGACACCTGTTCTAATTTCAACACCTAATGCTAGTAGTTTGTCTAATTTAAAAAAAAATACATCCACATCCACATAGCAGACAATCAAAAACATGCTGTTGAACACACTCGTTTCAAAACTACTCTAAATGCACACTAAAGCCATGTAAATGTGAGAACATTTTGGATTTTCACAGACGTACTGTGACAACACACACACACACACACACACACACACACACACACACACACACACACACACACACACACACACACACACACACACACACACACACACACACACACACACACACACACACACACACACCTCCAATAGGTTTAATTATGGGCCTCTGTTGCTTTTGCTGTCTCCTGCCTGCTGCTGAGCAATATATCTCAGTGTCAGAGCAGCTGACAGATTGAGATAGAGCACAGGTATAACACAGCATATGCACACACGACCTGCACACACACGCACGCACACATATACTTTATATGAACATAAAGCCTCTCTCTTTGTGTTTCTCTATTTTCATCAACCCCCACTGTCTCAAGCACACATATTTTGTCTCACCCAGCCTCTTGTCTTACTTTCCCGTCTTCTTGTGACCTAGACTTCCATGGTTACAGGGTATACACTTTGAATATTTACTTTTCCTGAGTCAGACTGGATGGTTTGGATAAAAGCAAAGTAAATTATACTGCAGGTCGTGTTCAGTTTAAAGCGGAGCATCTATATACAAGTGCTTCATATAAACATCACTTCAAGTGTAAAGAGTGGTACATATGTTAAACTAGCTGTTGATGGAGAGGACAGAAAAGGCACCAGGCAGGGTATTCTGCCTAAAATTGAAGAATCAAGAAGACATCATGTTTCTAAAAGTCATTTTGTGAATGTCTACAGTGCACACATTTAATTTGGCAATGTTGCATTTTTGTGACATAAATTTTAAGTTAGAATTCATCTTATTTATAACAAATCTGGAAGCCAGTAGAGTCAGGTCTGATTATATACCAATAAAATCCTAACTGCTCCTCTGGAGTTTGCTTGCTATGGTTTGGCTTTGCTCTGTCACCTAAAGGAATGTCAGATAAAAAAGTTTAAATAAACATTTAGCACACAGTCTGAATTTTAAAAAGAACTTTGATGAAAAATCAAGAATACCAGTATAAATGTCCACATTTCCTCACATGTCACTGTACTGTTAAACGTACATTTGACAGTTAGTGGCTAAAAGTTAAAAGCTCTGCCACAAATCTAATATTAATATGAAATATGAAAGATGTGTGGAATACATTAAAAAAACTTTGATAAAAGAATCAATGAATGGGAAATTTTAGAAGTTGTTATATTGCAGTAGAGCTGTAAGGAAAATAATAATAAGACATTAAAACTTTAGAGGAAAGTCTTATTTATATGTTTGGTAGTTACCAGATGAAGTTTGATGTATACATTTTTATGTAGAGAGAAAAAGCAAATGGGATAACAAACTGGACAACATCAAGCAAATATAGACCAATGGAAATAAATGCAAAGAATAGAATTGACAAAAAATGAACAAAACTTACAGCATCATTCAGAAAAAAAAAAAAAATTAAAAAGGAAAAACAAATAGCCTATATACACACGCATATATATATGTCTCAACAAATGCATTTTAAAATCAAATAATAATAATACCTTTTTATATTGTGTTTTCTTTTTTTTTATAAATGGTTAATTTGTATGTTTACATGTTTATGTTATATTTTTTTCTTTTTTGTTTGTTTGTTTTGTTTGTTGTTGCACATTTATATTTTCTTAATTAATATAATTTATACATTATTTTTAGTTTGTAATTAAATGTTTTTGTGATAAAGTGATAAGAATAGTAAAATGTAAATACAGTAACATGCTACTAGGGGGTGTCTTTATATCATTAACAGACCATATTGTTTCTTAATCTTATTTTAAAGAAGTTTTTGAGTTTTTAGGTGGTTTAATGGAGCCGGCTGTAAGTGGTAAGGAACATAGGATTAACAGAGAACAATAAAATAACTGCATTTGTTACTCGTCTCTTTAGAAACAAACAAAAAAACCCACCAGTAAATTAGGTCATAAGATTAGTTTGTAACAGGAAAATTGAGTAAGAACATAAAATATTGCATTGTGTATTTCGGGGGTCGTGTTCTGGTTCTCTAAACAGTGCCTAAATACAATTTGTTTGTCCTTTATAAATAAAATTTAATGGAAAAATGGAATTAAATTATGTTATTAAGTTTTGAAGGTGAAGGAAGTTTAAAAAGGATCTAATTTCAGATTTTGGAAGGCACTCATCATGCTAACAGCACAAACCCTTCACAGTCACAGCCCTGACCCACACGCCTCATGCAGGCCACTCAAGAAACTGTTCATGCTATGATCATCAGAGTGATGCTGCATGGAGCTGAATGAACAGATCCGCTGTACTGTGTTAAATCCGCCACGAGGTGTCAGTAGAGGTACGAAACAGCACGGCCAAGATTAAAACAGAAATTCCAGATACCTGACTCTATTTAATCTAATTTGATTATAATCTTAATTATTATTACTATCAAATATGCCCGTGGTAGAATTAAATGCTGACTTTTGCTTGTAAAAACATTTGCTTCTGAACTTTGTGTACATTTTATTTTGTGTCCATATTTTCTAGTTTTCTATCTTCACACACGTTCAATACAGTCTATCCCAAATATACACTGCTTTTTCTAAACCTTGTCATGAACTGGATTGAATTTAAAAAAATTAGATTAGAAATATAAAACAACTGGAGTTAAATGGAGTGCCCTGATTAATAGTTGGCTGAAATTAACTGTAAATAATGACATTACCCTTTAAAAATTCTATTGACTAAAGAAATTATGTGACTTGGTGCTAAATAAATAAACAAACTGAAATAATGTCAACTTATGCTATAGCATTTTGGATCAGGTGGACTAATTAACAGTTGTGATAGTGTAATCTTGAATGAACATATACACTAAAAACAGCAACAACAACAGATCAGAAACACCTGCTGGGAAGAAAGAACAAACGTTTATAACAATGAAAACAACAGCGTCATGAATAGAGTTGGATAGAAGAGAACATAATGGTGCATCACAGGTGGCCCCCCAGCAATCTATGCCTAAAGCATGTTTCAGAGCAGCTGCGCCATCCCTCACTATCGGCTTTATCAAAAAGGAAGGTTTTAAGCCTAATCTTGAAGGTACAGAGGGCGTCTGCTTCCTGAACACAAACTGGCAGCTGGTTCCAGAGGAGGGAAACCTGATAACTGAAGGTTCTTCTTAGCATTCTACCTTTCGAAAATTTAGGAACCACAAGTAAACCTGCTGTCTGAGAGGAAAGTGCTCTGGAAAATATGGAACTATGCGCTCTTTAAGGTATGATGGAGCTTGGTTGTCAAGACCTTGATATGTGAGGAGAAGAATTTTAAATTCTATTCTGGTTTTTCTAGGAAGACAATGAAGTGAAGCTAAAAGTGGGGAAATATGATCTCTCCTGCTAGTTGTCATCAGAACCCTGTCTGCAGCATTTTGGATGAGCTGGTGGTCTTTTAGACAGTTTTTAGGATAAGCCATTAATGAAGACTTCAAAAAGTCTCAACAAATGCCTGGATCAGTTTTTTTGTTTCACTCTGCAATAGGATGTTCTCAATTTTAGCAATATGGTGAAGGTGAAAAAAGGTGGTCATAGAAACCTGTGTAATATGCAAATCGAAGGACAGATTCTGGTCAAAAATAACTCTCAGGTTCCTAACTGTAGTACTAGTAATGACTTAGCTAGATAATATGTCCCTAAAGCACTCGGGCCCAAATAGAACAACTTCAGTTTTATCAGAATTATCTGATGAATTTAGACATGCTTCTAGTCTTACCAACTGGTTAGTTTCCCCTGGTTTCATGGACAGTATGGTTGGGTATTATCAGCATGGCACTGGAAATTAATACCATGCCATCTAATAAATAGGACCCCAAATATGGCAAAATAAGTAAGCAATATACAATATGTAATGCTTTGTTGGTTAATAAATATTTAGCTTTACTGAGGACTGAAATACTTCTGGATACTTTAGCTTGAACACGTGGAATGTGAGGTTTCCAGCAGACCATCACACAGAAACTTAATTTCATTGACTCTGTCTATATGTACACCCTCTATCCAAACTTGTACTGTTTCCCTTGCAATTTACAAATAACATAAACTTTGTTTTGTCTAAATGTAATGATAGTTTATTTATATCAAACCACTTTTTTAATTTGTTCAGTTCTGAGGTGATTTCCTTCATAAGCTGCTGTAAATTCTCACCTGCACAGAAAATATTTGTATCATCAGCAAAGAGAACAAATTGCTGTACTTTTGAGACTTTGCATATGTCATTTATGTATAGAATAAAGAGTTTAGGTCCCAATACTGACCCCAGGGGGACACCAAAAACAATGTCCAAGCATGATGACTGAAAGTCACCTATTTTCACAAATTGCTACCTGCTGCCTAAATAACTTTTCATCCAGTGTGAAACGTCTCCCCCGATACCATAACACTCCAGTTTTTTGATTAATATGTCATGATTTATTATGCCAAATATGTTTTTAAGATCAATGAACACCCAACAGCAAATTTCTTTTTGTCTCTGGAGCTGGTGATTTCTTTTTTTGACTCCAGAACTGGCAAGGATGTGGATCTTTGAGATCTGAATCCACCCTGACTTTCAGAAAGCAATTTGTTTTATCAATACATTTGTCCAATCTGTAAATAAATTGTCTTTCTAAATTTTTAGAAAATTGTGGGAGTAAAGAAACAGGCGTGTAATTAGTGAATTTTTGTTTGTCTCCACTTTTGTAAAGTGGCATGACTTTAATTTCTTTTGGAAATGTCGTTGTTTTGAATGACAGATTACAGATGTTTGTCAGTGGTTGAACAATTGTCTGAATAACCTTTTTGACTATTGTCATATCTATACCATCACAGTCGGTTGACAACTTGTTTTTATATTTATTTACAAGATCTATGATTTCTCTCTTCTCCACTGCTGAGAGAAACATTGAATTTGGATTTCTCCTTCCATCCATATTTTTTTTCCGTCAGCTTTGGTCCAACACTTACAAAATACCTGTTGAAAGTTTTAACCACATTATTAATATCATAAATGATTTCATCATTATTGGTCAAATATTGTGGATAATTAGTCTGTCTAGAACTTTTCCTAATAACATTGTTCAATATGTTCCAAGTCCCTTTGATGTTATTTTTATTCCTGTCCAATAATTGACTACAGTATTCCTGTTTTGACATCTATAAAATTGTTTAATTTTATATTTTCTATATTTATTTTCAGCTGCTTCAGTCCTATATTTTATAAATTCTTTATATGGTGTGCTCTTTCTTTACAGGCATTTTGCAATCCCTTTGTAATCCATGGTGTGTCTGAATATGTACTTCTTTTATTGTATGTCTTTATGGGACAATTCCTATCATACAATAATTTGAAGGTTTACAAAAAAGTGTTCTGTGCTTTATCAGTGTTGTCTTCGTTAAATACTGAATCCCAGTTCTGTATAATTAGCTCTTCTTTAAATGCATTAATTGTCTCCTCTGTCTTCACTCTCTTGAATTATCGTCCAATATCCTGTTGATCTTTCTTGTAGCAGCTGTCATATACTTTGAAAACTGGTAGATGATCCCTGATATCATTAATTAATAACCCACTTATTGTTTTGTTTTCTATCAGGTTTGTAAATATGTTTTTTATTAATGTGGCACTGTGAGAAGTAATTCTACTAGGTCTGGTAATTTTAGGATACAGGCTCTGTAGCTGGCTTGTGATTATTTGGATTAAGCACATTAATGTTAAAATCCCCTCAGATGAAAAAGACCTTCTGAGTTGAAGCTGCAGATGTTTCCTCAAACCTCCAGAAAGCTTTTTATGTTAGACCCTGGTTCTATAGATGCAGCTTATAATAACATTATTTTTCTTTTCCATATACATTTCTACTGTTCTACATTCAAATATATTATCCATCCCTCTTGTCATTTTTTCCACCTCTATACTCTCTATACTTCACATATATATCCTCCACCAGTCTTCCTCTCTGTTGATGTAGTTGGATTCATATCCATCCAGTTCAAAATCACCTCCCTTCTCAGTGCTGATCCACATTTCAGAGATGCAATAATTCTGAATGGTTGTTTGATTTTGTTAAGGTTTGCGTACATGCTTCTGCTGTTGAAATGCATAATAGAGAGGTTGTTGTCAGACTGAACTGTCTTGTTGTCAGTGTGAGTCTTAGCAGCAGTTGTAGATGATGTCATAGTAGAAGTTATTGTCCGGGTCAACGTCATCCTCCATGTCCTGATGTTTGTACTCTGTGTAATTAAATGTTTTCAGCTCTATTTTATCACAATTCACAGTCATAAACGGTGATCTTTTGTTAACAGATGATGATGAATAATTGCTAGTACTGGGTTTCATCCTGGTGGTGAAGAGTTCTTACTGTCTGTTTTACCTTCGGTCCTGTCAGTGCTCAGTTACATCTCTACAGCTCCTCCATGTCTCTGATGACCAGAACCTTCGCCTCCTCCGGTGTTCCGTTCAGCTTGATGAAGATCTTGCAACTTGAGGTCCACATAGCCTGGATCTTCCCTTGCTACTTCAGGAACCGGCTTTCCCAGCGATGTCTGTGTTCCGTTTGGTCAGATGTTTGTTGATGTAGACGTTCGATCCTTTCAGCTTCTGTCTGTGTTGTAGCAGCTCCGTTTTGTGTTTGTTGTTGACAACCCTCATAATTATGGCTGGTTTGTCGTTACTGCTCCTCCTGGGCAGCGGGTGACAGGCTTCGACGGTGTTCTGGTCGACCTCTAATCCCTTGGACCGGAGAAAAGAAGTTTCTCTGTTGAGAACTCTGTTGAGTTCTCTGTTGAATCCGACAGTTGTGGTAATGATCACGATATTGATCACATATCACAGACAGCAGGTCATAGAAATGTTTGCATTGTGTTTTGGAGGCCTGTAGACACCCTTTAGCCAAATAGCTGGATATTCCAAAGAGGTTTTTACACTTCAGTGAATCATGAAACAGGGTGGCAACCCCTCCTGCTCTCTTACACTCTCTACTTTCACTTAGAAAACTAAAGTTGGGGGCCTTCAACTATTATACTTATGAAGAGACTAGCACAAACACCCCATAGATTTTTATCTTATTTGCATATTACCTGCACTGATCTCTCCTTGAATTCACACACATTGGAAATTCTGTACATTTTGGAGTAACCAGCTTGTGTACACACACACACACACACACACACACACACACACACACACACACACACACACACACACACACACACACACTGCCTAGCTTCTCACCTGGCTTTGTAAATCCAGTGGCTCTGACAGGCGGCATTAAGAGGAGCCTGCTCAGCATGAACACATCATAGAAGTGGACAGGCAATTTCTGGTTTCAACAAATAGCCAGCTGAACTCGCTCTGCATCTTTGATTTTAATACACTCAACACGCAGCTTAGCAGCCAAGGGGAGCAATAACTCATGCACCCAGTAGGAAGAGTGAGACAAGTGTGTTTGTGTATGAATGTTTATGTGTGGCTCAGAAGAGAGAGTAATGCCTTCCAGCACTTCTAAATCCATTTCTCCATCTCAATGATCAACTACAATTTGATTAATATATACATTCAGAGGTGGAGAGAGAAGAGTGCGAGATAATTATCTTTATGGATAGTAATTAATCACCAGTTAAAGTAAATGAATACATATATCAATTTTGTCAGGGACATGCTTAGTTCGATAGCCCGTAAAATTGAAGTTTGAAGTGTTAAGGGGCTCTACAGGAATGTTATAACTAAAACTTTCAAATCTGCCCTATTTAGTGATCAATCAAGCTGTGCCCTGCAGCAGAGGCAGCTCATTTATTTTCCACTGCGCTGAAACATAGAGCCACAAAGCGTCAACATACAGACAGCGGCAGAAGACTGGTTTCACAGTACAACACAGAGCATTAAACTGATGGAGCAGTACAGAACAGGACACAGGTTAACAACTTGAAAATGTACTGATGGCAATGAGATGAGATGGCATAAAGTCATTATTATATTTGACATGAAAACATGGCTCAATTAAATCACAATGATAATGACACAATTAGAAATAACATAACAAAGTCATATTATAATTTCATGTAACAGGCTTGAAAAACTGAGTAAAGATTTAAATGCTATGTTATCAAAATTGTTAATGGTGAAGAATAAATATTTATATAAGTTATATATAAAACATAAAATCAATTGAAAGTCTTAATTTAAATATGAGAACTATTCCCACAACTACTACTACTAGTACTGCTACTACTACTACTACTAGTAGTAGTACTATTACTACAACTACTACTAATAAATAAATAAAACTAAAAACGGCAAAAATTATAATAATATCTCACCTATAGTGAGTTGGGATAGGCTCCAGCAGACTCCCGTGACCCTGCAAAGGATAAAGCGGGTGTAGAAAATGGATCGATAATAATAATAATAATAATAATTAATAATAATAATAACAAAAACTATATTAATATGACACAAATATCAAAACAAGTCTAAGAGTGTAGCATTACAAATACAATAATAAATGTCTGTGTTACAACCACTTCAATTGACTCCTGCCACGATAATATTATTGTAGTAAGTTCATATTTGCATACTTTCAAAGCACTTGACAATATGGTGATGCTTAAAAAAATAACAAATAATTAGTTAGGTACTTTTGTGTAAAAACTATTAAACAAAAACATGTTCTGCATAGCCAATCAGCCACATATTTTTTTCAGTACACCAGGTAATAAGACGTGAGTATATGCACCTCTTCATCAAATATATCAGGTGTACCAAAAAAAAGTATAGTTGAAGTTTCTCTAATGAGGATAAGAATAAAAAAAATAATTTTGTGTAGTTATTGAATTCATTTGGTAGTCTGAAATCCACAGTGGCTGTTTTAAAAAGTCACAAAGAGTGGTTCCCTCAAACAAAAGAGAGTGATTTTATTTTATTTTATTATTTGTCTCATGAATATTATGCAAACTATTCCTTTGGAAGCTCAATCCTAAACTGCACTAAATAAAGTCAATAATTCTGCTGATAATAGACCGAGTGACTGACAGCACAGTTAAATAAGTCTATTTAGAGGTTCCTGCAGCAACATAATGCTCCGACCGTTCAATGAGAGCCTTTCACATTCATGGGTGCGTTATATGGCAGCGGGCCCTCCGACCAGGGAGTGCGTCTGCATAATGTGCAAAAAAAACAACAAAAGGTCTACTGATTCAAAAGACGGGTTAAGATAATCAATCAAAGTGTCTCGTAACTGAGAGGACAATATCGAAACCATATGGTCTCCGCAAAAGTCTCTGCTGGCCGCTTTTGTGGGCAAATATCCCCCGGACAAGGCCTGTCAGGAGCGCAGCCTCTGGGATCTAAAGGGCTTCATTTGAACCAGACTGCGCAGAGAGGATTGGAAATGACCTAAACATTACTAATCAAAATGACACTTTTAAACCCGTATTTGACTAAATAATTAAATAATCAAATTTAAACTCCTGTTTAAATTTGATTTCAGTGCAAAATCAGAATTTCTGATTGACCATTTTATTTGGAAATGTCTGGGTAATTTAGGCTGCATCACATTTTCTACAGGATTCTGTGTTCAGTAGCCGACTCTCAAGGCACTTGAAGGACGTACAAAGCCTTATAAATATATCACACAAGTTTTAACTGCACAATAAGTCGACATTAATTAATTTGTGTAAAATAATAAAAGCGTTCGACATGAGCTTATAGAATAATTCGTAGAAATGTTCCAGGCTTTTTTTTTCACTGTAAGAAAAAGAAAACGCACTCGGGCATTTGAGAGCAGACAGACAGGTGTACACCTGCGCGTTTGCTTCGTCCTCGTCTTCCACGACTCTTTCCGCGTGAACATACATTTTATGAACACCGGAAAGTCTTCTACTAACAAAGCCAGTGTGACTTGTATTCTCGGATAAAATCCTCCAAAAGTAGGTTTACTGCAGGCCGGTATCTCGGATGTAAGCGACAGGACTGCGTTGGCGACCCACTGACGTTGCACTCGTCATTCGTCCACTTGGATCTCTTCATCCTCGGAGCAGCACTGACTCCTCAGCCTGTCCGGGTACTGCGACACTGTGGGGGATGAGGGAGAGGCACGCGGGCTGCTGCTGCTGCGGTGCGGCGTCCTGCATGGGATCTGGCCCCAGTGCTTGTCGGTGTGGCTCGACGTGGAAACCGCATCCATGCCCAGACCTCCCACGGCGCACTCCAACTCGGCCAGCTTGGAGAGCTTCTCGGAGGCTACGGCCCCTGCGGCTTTGGCCGACTCCACGTCCGCCTTCATTTCCTCCAGGTCCCGTTTTAGCTTTGCACGTCGGTTCTGAAACCAGGTGATGACCTGCGCGTTGGTCAGACCAAGCTGATGCGCGATCTGGTCCCGGTCCGCTGGACTCAGGTACTTCTGATACAGAAAACGCTTTTCCAGCTCATAAATTTGATGGTTTGTAAAGGCTGTGCGGGATTTCCGTCGCTTTTTAGAGGTGTTTCTCTGACCGAAGAGGGTCAGACCGTCTCGACCTAGGAGAAATTGATCAGTAAAACCAGATTATTAAAGAAAAGAGTCTCGAATTTTAGCAATGCAAATAAGACTTTTGGGTAAAGAAAACTGAGAACCAAATGAAACAACTAATTTAATTATATTCAAACAAATTGACTGTGTAAAGTATTATGAGCTGACTTGTTGTGAACAATCGCTGTTGAACTGAATTTAATTTAATCGAGCAATAAACACAAATTAACCTATGAGGAGTACATTTTATTGACCATAGTCAGTTTTTCAGTGCAAATAAGTTTATCATAAAATCGAATCCCATTTTGATACCTTCTGAAATAACAAATCTGTACATTATCAGTTTCTTTGATTTATGTATGTATTAACAGTCTTGTGTGCAAAGCCCTAAGCATTTCTGGTTTTGTTGTGTAATCATAAGCATATTCATTTTCAGTCTCTTTATTAAAATCGTTTACAAACAGTAAATACACAGACAATCAGTCAAGCAATGAAACGGTTGGCCAATTATTGTCCTTTTTTTCTTTAAATAACGGAGTAAATAATGACGATTTCATCAGCCATAGAAAACCTGTATTGGGTAAACCTCTAGGTAATATGTAAAAATACAATAAAATAAATCCACACAGTGCTGAGGACAAAAAAATGACAAGATAAAACTATGAGCTCCATCAGAACCATGTAGATGTTAATATTTTCTGAAGAGACCATACAGATGTTCAGCACAATAGTAATTAGGATTTCATTCGATTTAAGGGAACCAGGTTCCTGTGTTCAGGGTTTGTATATGAAATAGACCGTGGATGTTAAAAAATTATCCTGTAACCTTTGGCTGTTGCTGGATTTTTAAACATTTATACATAAGACAAGTTTGAAAATTAAAAAAAAAAAGGAAAGGTCTAGACTAGTCATGCTTTGTATTACAACAAACTCATTATATTGTCTGCTAAATATTAGCTCACTGAACACCCTTTTGTAGTAATTATTTTTTTTATTTTCATGTTCTGTCCGCTCCCGGAAGCAGATCAAAAACAGATATTAAGCATCATAAAACTAATAACAAATCATCCCTCACTGCTTTAACATAGAAAGTGAGTCTGGAGTCATAAAAATGGAAACACACTAATATAATTCTATGTGCTCCTGTATGTAGAGACGTGTTTCTTATCCCTACAAGTTTTTTTTTGTCTTTTCAACAATCAACTTTTTAAAAAAGAAAGAGCAACTACGATAAACAGTGAGCGTGACTGATCTCCCAAAGCCAAAGACTCGCTCACCCTCCACGGCCTGCAGGAGGCTGACCTCCAGTCCTTTGAAGGTTTTGCTGGCCAGCTCCTCCAGCGCGCAGAGGGGGGAGCTCTGACTGAGCAGCGCACGCGTGGACAACCCGTGACCAGCCGTGGGCAGGTTATCTCCGTGAGGGAACCGGTGCGCTGCGCTCTGGATGTGGTTTCTTTTCACTGACGGCTTGTTGAGGATGTCCTCGATGCTGAAGGGTGTAAGCGGTTTGTTGGAGTTGGCTGGTGGAGGAAGTTGGTCCAGCGGGCTGCGCCTCCTCTCCTCCAGTAACGCTGGACATTTTGACTCGGCCTTAGAGGTCATGGGTCCACGGGTCACACCTGATTGGTGATGTGGACCAGAGCTGCAGAACTGACACGTCGATGTAAAGTTGAAAAAGATATAATGGCAAGAAACAAGGATAATCTGCAGCTGGTATCACAGGTGCCAGTGTGGCTCCATGTTGATCTGCACAGACTCTTCTGCTTCCACTTCCACCACGTCCCTGAACCACATTCCCACGATCACTCACGCTGAGGCATGAGAAAACCCCATCCAGAGGATATAGACGCACCAAAAGACAGCAGCGAATGACCAACAATAGCCAGTTGTTCCTCCCTTATCCTCTCCCTCCCTCTGTGTGTGCATGAATGTGGGGTTTGGGGGGTGGAGGGTGAGGTGTGTTTGAGATGACAGATGTAAACTGGGATTTTTTTCTTCCAAATAGGAAAAACATTAGAATAGAAAACATATTATTTAAATCATGATTTTCTGATTCTTCATTATTTTATTTGGCAAAAAAAGTTTCTCAGTTGTTTTGATCTTATGTGGTTTGTTTTATAGCAGTCTAAAACTAACATAAATATCACAGCAAATGTTACAATTGAATCCTGGATAAAACATTTAAGATGCCTAACTTTGATGTATATATTTCTTTTCCTCATTTCTTTCATGACTAGTGTTTTTTCTAATTAGTACTGTAAAAAAACCTATTTAAAGTTTTAGTGGCATAAATTTAGATTTTTCTGTCTTTTAAAGACAAAATCTTAGAACGTGGTTCTGTAAACATAAAAAAAATGGAATAGTTATTAAAATGAACTAGATTTTCTGTTTACGGTTGATCTGTCCCTCACTTATAATCACGAGTGACCTTAAGAATAAGACCTTAGAAAGGAGTTTCTTCTAGGGTGGCTGGACTTTCCCTTACATTTAATTCAATTCAATTTTATTTATATAGTGTTTATTACAACACAAGTTGTCTCTAGGATCTTTCCAGAGACCCCCGAAAAAATTATTACATAAACAACGGCAGGTAAAAACTCCCCTAGTGGAAGAAAAACTTAAACCTGGATCAGGACCTGGATCATAAGGGGGGACCATCCTGCTGAAGACCAGCCAGGTAGAGCAGGAAGAACAGAGGATACATAGACACACCGTCAAAGGTACAAAAGACAAGATATATAAGTATAACTATGTATATAACTATATGGCTAGTTGCACTGGGAATAGACCAGCACAACAAACTACTGCAACACCTCTGAATTCCACTGGAGGAGCTGCAGGAAGTGTCCGAGAAGAGGGAGGTCTGGGCCTCTCTGCCCCCGCACCCAACCACTGTAAAGAGGAAGTTTATAGATGGCAGAAATCTATATAGGGCAACTTGCAGAACTAATTTGGGAGTTTGTGAAAAATAGTATCAGAACTTGCAGAAAATCTGAACTTTTTTGATATAATTTTCACTTGTGTGCATATATACACACATTTATGCGTGTGTGTATGTGAAGTTGCAGAAACAATATTCACATCCATCGAACCTGGAACCTTCTTGCTGTGAGGAAGCAGTGCTAACCATACTTCCATTTATGTTTTCCTTTGTTGTTGTTTTTTTTTTTTTTTTTTTTTTTTACAGCTAACTCAGCAATTACAACCTCTTTAAACATCTGCTCTGGTGCACCACAAATTGTCTGTATATTAACATTTGTAAAACCGGTTGCGATGACCCTCAACAATAAGGTCCAGGCTGAAACCAGGAGCTGAGATGGCCAAAATGGACATCCATGACAACGAGGAGATTCATATTTTTAACAGTCAGGTAAAATCTTTTAAAGCAATACGTTTATGTATAATAAAGCTTGTACACTTTTCATTGACAGCTCTTATTTTTTAACCAACAGTGTAACGTGAATGAGCAGGAAAGAGAAGAGAAGACAGTGATGGGAGCAGCTCGGTGGCTGTGTGGTGTGTTAGGGTGTGAATGAGTGTGTATTGAATCGTGTTGAAATAAAAGGATAAATAAAAAAGTAATATTGCATTTTACTTAATAAAATGAGTGAAACGTTTTTACACTTAAAAATACTGAGTTAATTTGAAAGATCTCGAAATGGTTAAAACAAAATGTGAGTATGAGTAAATCTAAGTAATATTTTCAGTTATATTTGAATTGACCTGGCACAAATAGAACATAAATTAAGTGAATGTAACTGAAATACTGCATAAACTATTTAGAAAACCTCCACAGAAAGCATGGATGAAACTGAGTAAACATAATTGAAAACATTTGTAGGAGATAACCTCATAATTGCTATTGACTTACTAAAAGAGTTGTTGTATTAACCTAATTTTAAAACATAATTTACTACATGCTGTATTTCATTGGAGGATGTACAGTACCAACCTGTAAACCAACATGATCAACAAAACATTAAAGCTCTATTTTAAAACATTATTCACAAAGAAAATTACATTTTTATTTCAAGGGTATACACATACTGTGGTGGTTCGAGGGGCAAGTCATCACCATTAAATCTCGGTTCCAACCACGGCTCCACACCAGCCCCACGTCACCCTGTCCGCTCCTCCTTCACCGGATTCTCTGTGCCTTGGCCCCACCACTCACCAGAGCGACAACCCTTACCGCACCGCAAAAAATGCATTTTGCAATTTTATTTTTATCGCATCTATTAACTATTAACAAGTCGTCTCTAGGCCCAGAACATGACTAACACCAACTAACACAAGTCAACATTTCAAACTGTCTTTCCACTGAACTTATGTGGACACATGCTACACTAGCAAGGAGCATTCAAAGCTCTTGCAGGATTCCCAAGATTAAACACCTCTGAAAATGCCTCCTGCCAAATGGCCAGAAAAAGACTGATGACTTTGATTATGTGCCATCTGGCTGATCTGCAGAACTGGAGGATGATGGTGAATGCAATGTTTCTGAAATCAAGCTGGAGGTGTCACTCACATCGTCTCCTGTTCAGTGAATGGAATCATGGCCACCTTGATTGTCCCCTTATGTTTAACCTCGCTAGTAGAATGAATTGTCAACAAATAGGCAAAGTCCTCATCAAAGTAATGAAGGGTGAATTCTTCATGGATCCGGAAAGTGTCCTTCACTTTTTTATGCAATTGCTCCACTGTGTTTGGCATGACGCAGTGGCACAATTGCATTTGATGACAATCCTGATGACAGAATGAGCTTCTCACTGTGAAGATCAGTAATCACCGGGTCTATCTGAAATCAAATCACTGCAAATTAGAGTTCTGTACAGTTTTCTCTCTTGTTTTTTTTTTTAATTTTGTTTTGTTCTGTACAGCTTTGCTTTTAGCTTTTTCACCTAATATTGAACAATAATGTGTCTTTGTAAACTAACCATGTGTTTCGCTCCCACACAGTATGCTGCCAAGGGGTATGCATCACTAAGTTGCTTAATATGGAGCAAAGTCATTTTCCCAGAGTGCTCCAAAATGATATGCCATCATTATTTGGTAATTTGTTTCTGAAACTGTTTGTGTGCTTAACAACATGCCTCAACGGGCAAGAAATGGAAATTAGGAATTAACTTTAAGTCAAGGAAGCTTCCAATAATCTACTACTATATGTCCTAATAATAATACCAATACTAATACTTAATACTGTCCTCACTATGAATAGGGAACACTACGAGTTCAATGATATCTTTCAATGCCATAAAAACCTGCCATGTGAATGGCACCTTTGCAGCAATTATAAATGGTATTAATCTCACTAAGGTCAAGTTCTCATGTACATTTCCACCAATGGATCTACAAGAAAAATTTGTGGGATGGGTTGAAGGGAGTTTTATCAGTCCAATTAATAGGAGATTCATAAAATAAATTGTTAAGTTGTAAAATAGTGAAATACTGTGTTTTCACAAACACATCAAAACATAGTGTTAACCCAAAATGTATTATTCCTTGAAAGAGGCCGTGGAGCATATCTGGTGGATTCCCTGTCACAAAATGGAAATGCCTTTGTTTTCCTGTTAATGGAAAAACATTCTTTACACCGTAACAATGTACCTGACCAGGGTTTTCCTTTACAGATTGAACATGTAAAGTATTGTTGTTCTTGGTGGACAAAAACCATAATGCACCTCTTTTTATTGCTACCGTGAATGGTCCCCAGTACAAAATCTACATGTGTAATGCCCAGTAAAACGTTCCACCAGGTTGTTCAAAGAATGAGTACCAGGATTATCAGCTGATACACAAAAAAATGTTCTTTTGATATTTTTACCAGTGACAAAAGAAAAAAACAACCTTCTTTCACTAATGTAATAAGGTCCTTCAAGAGAGGCCCCAGGACAGTTTTACACCCAAATGTCTTAACATTATTTACCTTTGCAAAGAAGAGCTAAATTAATTGATGTTAGTTGGGATCTCAATTCTGATGGCACACCTGCAAGTACACAAATGCATTGCTGTGACTTTCATGAAGCGTATTACATATTTTGAAATGATCCACATAAAATATAACTGAAGGTCTTAGCTCCCCATCTGTGTGAAACTCATTTAACTTAAAATATTTGCAATCTGGAATGGATGAATACTTTGACACATTGCCTGAATGTCAATCTACTTACAATGTCTTTTTTGTTTAACAGTTGCTATAAGAATTGCAGGGTAGGTACATATTGAAAAGAACAAGTGGTCAGTGGATCAAGTACATTTTAAACTGGCTCTATACCTCTACTGTTCCCTGGGTGTGGCCTTTGACACCATCTCCTCCTCAACAGGCTCCATCCACTCCATCCTGTTCCCTCTGATCCACCTATCTCTTCACATAGCTTTATTCATTTTTTAAAATTATTTTTAGTTCTAATCTTTTAAAGAGTAAATATTAAACTAATAAAAAATTGGAAACAGATACAAATAAAATGAAAATGTTTTGTGTCTTTCCCACAGGGTGGCCATTTCTCTTTAGTTTATTAACATTTGTGGACATGGACAAAATGATCAGTATAATGTGATCTTTAGAAAGAAAATAACTTAAACAAAAATGCCACCACTCTCCATGAGGAGGGGCGAACGGGTAAGCGAGTGAGCAAGAGAGAGAGAGAGAGAGCAAGAGTCCATTAAACACTTTACAGATCGACACTTACAAACAGGCCATTAAAAAGATGGATGTATGATTTGGAGAGTTTTGCAGGGCCATCTGTAGTCACAGCTTTGTTGAGCTCTGACCGGTCCTCGGACAGTTTATTTTGTAATTTACTCCTGCTTTGGTCTTTCTGTGACATTTGATTACATAGTTTGTCTTGAATCTCAGCCAACATCTTTCCATGTTGACTTGGAGTTCATCTTTGGGAAGTCTGTTTGAAGTGCTGACCTGGAGCCCCCTTGGCTGTTCTGGACAACACCAACACAATGAATGAATGAATCATTAAACAAATAAAATTAATACAACTAACCAAATAAAATTGGTTAGTTTTCTTACAGTGCTTTAAAAATGTATTTTCCATTTCATAGATTTCTTCAATTGCATTTTTGTCACACTTACATGTTTCATGTGGTTAAATAATAAAACAACTGTCATTAACCACATGTTTTTATAAAGCTGAGTTCAATTTCCCTAGCCACTTGCATGATTACAGCCAGAACCAAGAAATCACTTAAACAGAATCTGTCTGGAAACATGAAGCAGGCTAAAAGATCTGAAAAAGCATATCACGCACCCATCTAAAGAAATTCAAAAACTCCTCCCCAGGTCAGCCTACCAAATTTATTTTACAAGAGCATATTGACTACTCATCCACGAGGTCATAAAAGAACACAGAACATTTAAAAGCACTGAAGGCCTCAGTTGATTCAGTTAAGGTCACTGTTCATGACGCAACAATAAGAAAGATGTGAGGCAACATGGCATCCATGGGAGAGTTCCGAGATAAAAACCACTTCTGACCAAAAAGAACACATAGGCCAGCTCATATTTTCCAAAAAACATCTTTTTGATCCTCAAGCCTATTAGAAATTCTGAATAGAATATTCTGTGGACTGATGAGACAAAACTGGACCTTTTTGGAAGGTTTGCATTGTGTTACGTCTGGGATAAATCTAACAGCATTTCAGAAAAAAAACATGATACTGGCAGTCAAACGTGGTGGTTGTAGTATGATGGGCTGGGGCTGCTTTGCTGCTTCAGTTCACAAACAGCTTTCCATAATGATGGAACTATAAATGCTGCTCTGTACCAGAAAATATTAAGGAGAATGTCCAGCCATCGATTTGTAACCTTAAGTTACAGCAGACTTGGGTTATGCCACAGAGAATAAAAGGTTAGGAGTGGTCTGGACTTTAAATAGTCTGTTAATGCTCGAAAAACCTCTGATGTTGCTGAATTTAAAAAAAATTCTGCTAAGAAGAGTGAGCCAGAAATCCTCAACAGTGACGTGAACGACTCCAATGTTCTTCTCTGGAGCCTCCTCAACTTGATTTCTGTGGCAACCTTCAGATCGGGAGACAGCATTATTTGGCTGAATTCTCTTTTTTTCTTTAAAAAGGTGTTTTGTAAAGTGTTTTGTCATTTAAAAAAAACAAAATTTTTTATGACGTTATTGGGCTTTATTGGGTTACCACTAGCAACCAGTCTAATCTGTGAGAGAAAAAGTTTGGTTTTAATAATAGGAAGGTTTGTGACATTGTTGTTATTAACGTTTCACTAGTTTTCAGCTCATTCATTTTTCTTACAAAGAGAATAAAAAAAAAGCTATACCTATATACAGATTTGTGTGTGTTAATTCACTTGATTTACCAGCTGGCTTCATACATTTGTATGTACATACGTATGTATGTGCATAATTTTACTTTAAAATGCAATGCAATGCAATATGTTGAAGTTACATTTATTTTCCTTTAAATATTTATTTAAATTATTATAATTATTATTTAAGTTTGGTCATAGTTAATTCATTTATTACCTATTTGGGAGTCTGCTGTATTCTGCATTTAGGTCTGTTCTTCTAAATAACACAAAAGTGTTATACCACATTGTACAATATTTTGGGGGGTTTAATCTTTTTTGCCATAAAATAAATTCTTAATCCACATAGAAGTCTGCATTCTAACCAATCCAGCTTGTTTATATAACAAATCATGACAAATGTCATCTCAAGGCAATTCAACGATAGAAATCAACTTATTCCAAAATGCATGTTGAAGTTTGAGTAAAAGTCAAAATGTGAGAGTTAATATGATTCTTGTATGGCTCCAAGAGCAGACCAGAGTCATGTGTTCAGCCTAACTGGAGCAGACTCTTTCCTTCACTAATTGTGGGCTGTGACTAAGGCGATTTATTCATTACTGACGACTGATGACAGAGAGAGATGTGTTCATTAATAGTTTGCTTAGTCACCCAGTCCTCCCTCTCCTTCCTGCTGCAGACTGTGACAAATCCCATCTTTGATGAGGAATATTCACTCCAATACTCCAATTTCAATGCTGTTTTGTACTTTTTGACTTAATAAGGAATAAGTTTGAAGAAATAATTATTTCTTTTTTCATTCAGTCGAAACAGTGTTGCTGAAAACAGCCTCTGACTGAGACACCATTACAAAAAAATTATTTTAGGAGATGGAGTGGAGGGAGAAAAGACAACGGTGAAAGACTGATTAGAAAGTTTTTACTGTAGAAGCTCAATAGAGCTAAATATAAACAACAACGACAATAAACACCAGGATGTTTGAGCTCATCACTCGTTGCTTTGTTGACAGTAACAGTTTAATAAATTAAAAAGAGCTGTTTAACTTTCAGTAAGATCTGTTTACATGGCCTTTTCAGGAAGTAACTGACATACAAATAGATACTGACTTAGAAAGCCCTGTGGTCCACCATGCCAGCTGTAAATATTTGTCTACTAGTTATTTTAATAGTGCTTGTAGCTGCTATATAATGGATACAGAGACATATACACATTGGCACATCTGAAGCACACAGCCAACACTGGTGGATGTCCAAGTGATATTTAGCAGCAGCTCATCAAAAGTAATAGGTCTGTGTGTTGGTGAGCTGCTTCGTAATGAACAAGTTTGTTGGTGCTTGTCATGAGTCCAAGCACCGTTGGACATTGAAAGCTTGTGACTTTATGTACTGGAACATTGTTTAAAAATGACATAGCTAAAAATACATATACAAAAATGCTTTTATACATAAACATTTAAACTCACAGGACAATCATTTAGTTTTCTAAATTCCCAGAGCACATCTAGTCCTCTTCCTCTAACTTGGATGCCTTAGTCTTCAACCTCCATTGTTGCTAATAACAATTCCCGGCAGAATAATTTAACCCAAACCAACTAGTAAAAATCTTATCAGCTACCATTGCCACCTTACTCAGAATATGCCTTTTTAGTCTCAGTCCTGAGAGACTTTTTCTTTTACACCACGAGAAAGTGAATATTCAGTATTTTTGCTTGTTTGTCATATGTTATAATTAATTGTCTTGTTACAAAATAAACTACATCAAAATATGAAGAGTAAATTTGATGACGTACAACTATTCAGTATTCACCTTTTTTTTTCAAAATAATTTTGACAGTGGCTCACTTTATGTTTTTCTAAGAAGTGGTTGTGGGTGTTTCAGGAGCTGACCTTTGGACTTAAACATGATCTGGCTGACCTGGCTCAGTGTTGACCCTTTGTGCATACCATGCACAAAGGGCAGTGCAATCCACGCCTCCAGCGATCTCAAGCCCTGCAGGGAATTTTATCCCATATTGCATCTGTGGAACAGGTGCGGGACTTTCTTATATATGGTTGAGTGAGATCAGAAAATTACAATTTTAGTGCATACTCAAGGAGCATGTCTGGAATACAAGGAAGGAATGGATAAACCATTTTTCCATGTTTATATGTTGATGTTTTGTAGTCTATAATACAAAGCTACTTTAGCTTTTTTTTTAGCCCATTTGTTCTTGTTTTTCCATCATGTTAACGGTGGCATTGAAACTTTAATTTCAATGACAGATAAGAGGTGTCTTTTACTCCTAAGTCTCCATCAACATGCCTAACAATTGTATTTAAAACGGCAAAACCTCTAAGAGCACATCATTCATTATGGCCAACTGAGTGCAGCAACATATGTGTCAAGCTTCCGGGAACACAAAACGTGAAGGTTTGAAGCCAAAATTAGTGCTTTGTCAACATATTAACCTCAGGCCACTTGGCTTGGTAATATTAGACTTTCCTCGTACAGATCTAAATATATCTTAGCTTTAATTTCCTTTTATGAGCAAGGATTAAGGATTATTGACTCGAGATTGTAACGCTTCCTTGCAACCCTTCCTCTGCAGCTCATACTCAACAGCATCACAGGAATGTGATGAAATCAGTAGACAGCCACACACAGGACATGCAGGTCTCACTTGCCAAAATATGTAGTCAGGACATGGGTGACAATCAGCAAGAGGAGACACTGGCACATGTTAATTTATGCACATGCTCTTTTTAGGCCATGTAAATTATTGATTCATGCACAAACACACAGGGAACATTTTTCGTGCTTGGGTCCTTACATTTAGACATTTAAGGTCATTAGAAACTGCAAAAACTAATATCTAACTAAATTCAACTCTGGTGGCAACCACATTTTCTGTTGTTTTCTGTGATTTTATACTATGCTACTCTTCATATCAAGCATGGTGATACAATATAAATCATTAATCTACATATTAAATGATTAGCTCGGTTTCAAAAGAAAAAAGGAAAAAAGTGTGGAATTGTGATTGAAATATTAATCTGTGACCTCTTTCATGGTCAGACTTTTATCTTGTCTTTAAGATATTCTGTTGCCTTCTTGTGGTACAGTTCTGCTCTGCTGATGCACGCACCTTCAATGATTAGTCCTGCGGACCAGAGCCTCAGGAGCTGCTTGCTGACCTGCAGTTCCGCCTCTGACCATCCCAGTGTCTGCCTTCACCTGTCTGTGTGGATGTCTGTTGGATGCTTGCTGACACCCCGACCTGCAGTCCTCATCCCCTTGTATCACCGTCTATCCATATATCACCCATATACACAGAAGTCTAATTGGACTACCAAGGACAGTTACTAATGTATCCTATCTTGTACCTTTGACGGTGTCTCTATGTCTCTATTCTTTCTTATTTCTTGCTCTACCCGGCTGGCCTTCGGCAGGAGGGTCCCCCCTCATGAGCCAGGTCCTGCTCAAGGTTTCTTCCCTCTTAAAGGGGAGTTTTTCCTTGCCACTGTTTGGCTTAAGGTTTTTCTTCCACTAGGGGAGTTTTTACCTGCCGCTGTTTATGTAATAATTGCTCGGGGGTCATGTTCTGGTCTCTGGAAAGCGCCTAGAGACAACTTGTGTTGTAATAGACGCTATATAAATAAAATTGAATTGAATTGAATTAGTTGTGATAACCATTTAGTGTTTAGTCTTCATTATTCTGTGGTGTTCAAATTACTGTGCAAACTGAAACTCATCCCTCTCAAGATGCCTGATGTATGTTTTGACCGCACTTGCATGCAACAGCTGAAATTAAATCTACTAAACTTGTTTCTTTTCTCACGTCTTTATTCATGATAATCTAATGAACTCAGTTTCAGTCAAGATAGTCACCTAGTGGCTAAAACATATTATACAGAGGTTTTAAGTTTTTCCACAACAGAATGTAAAAAAAACTTGTTTCAAGAAAATTAGAAGACTAGTTTAGACTATTTTACTAGTTTTAAGAATTCTAGTCAAGAACATACCCCATTGGGCAAAATATTTTAGCTGAAAATAAGTCAATTTTAAGATTTATGCAATGTTGGGCTTATTTCTCTTGAGATTGTTTTTTTGCAGTCCATCCATCCATCCATCCATCCATCCATCCATCCATCCATCCATCCATCCATCCATCCATCCATCCATCCATCCATCCATCCATCCATCCATCCATCCATCCATCCATCCATCCATCCATCCATCCATCCATCCATCCATCCATCCATCCATCTCTTATCTGCAGCCCATCCCATCTGTCTTTGGGCTTATGGCAGGGGCATACCCAGGCCAGGTTGCCAGTCCACAAACAGAGTAAAACTATCTAGCCTCCCCAGTTTTAAGTCGTGCAGCATTTACTGTACCTCAGAAGTGGAAAAAGATAAAACAAGCTTTGTCGACTATACTCACTGTGTGTGCTAGAACATAATCCTGAGTGGGTGGAGATCACTACCACTGGCACCTAATCAGACACTAATGGCTTTTGAACTATGTTGCAACAGCAAAAGCAGCAATAAGCGCTTGCAGCCTTGGAGTAGCTAATGGAGATTGCAGGAGTAGACTGCACAGTGGGAACATAGTCTCCACCAATGGGAGCTGCCACAAGCTCAAGCACAAAGGAGGATGGTAGTGCTGCAGGAGCATCTATCCAGATCAGAGGCCACGTCATTGTTACATTCCCAAATATGAACTTGGATTAATATCTACCTAGGTTCCTGGACATGTTTTGTGATAAGAACACTGGCTCACGTCTGTTTTTGCTGCTGCTGACAGCAAAGATAAGAATACTCTTTGTATGTTCACTCTCTTAATAAGACTCATGTGGGCAAAATGGCAGGGAGACCATTAAAAACCAAAGAGCATGAGGGTGAACCCAGAGGCTAGAGTCATGCAGGGTATAGGGCTGCCAGTCTTAAATGGAAACATCTAAATTTACTCTGGACTGCACCACAAGTGTCATCGTCTGTACTATATGATGCTTGTCTAGTTGCAGGGAAAACAATCACAGTACTCAGTCAAGCCATTGATAACTGTTTTAAAGTTTGTGAGTGTGTATGTGCATCACATGTGGTCATTTGTAAGAGTGTGGGTGCTCCAGGGTGTTAATTTCCAGCTATAGGAAGAATCCTCGACATCCCAGCATGATTCATATTGAAAGTCAATTGGCCTTAAAATTTGTTGGCAAATGGCAAATCAGCACCCAGATAGCACACATACTGACTGAAATGGAATCTGACCACAGAGGCCAGTGGACCAGAGACAACTGACCATTACACTGATGACAACCCTTCTGCTAACTGGTCCACACTTAGGTTGACTTTTTCAAGCACTTGCTTAGTACTGGATACCAGTATGGGTATGCACATATCTAACACATTTAAGTTGATGAAGATTCACACATTCAAAAGATATCTTAAAATTGTACACACAGTAACGTAATAATATACTAGTGTTATAGTTAAAGTGCTTGTGTTTTTTGTATGTAGCCTTTTGACTTGTAGTTTTAACAACAGGTATTGGCGTTTCTTTGCACTTAATTTTTCGCCTGTGTGCTTGTGTACTGAGGTATGTCAGTGCTGACTGGGACACAGAACGATATGAAAGCAGAGAGCCTATAACCTTCCTGCTGCTGCTTCACTTTCACTTGAACATCATCTATAATTACCGTGCACACCACAAGTTGCAACACCAAAATTTAACAGAGGACAGAAGCACACATTACTGTCTTCAAAACTTCTTTTGCAAACTTGTTCACGTTTTAGTTTCTTATAATTTGAATATAGTGTAGTGACGGTCGCACACCCCCTTGAGGCTGCGGTCAGAGCTGGTGGTGCAGGGGATCATGGGATGCAGTTTCCTCTGCCGGTTCTGGCCTGAGCTGAGTGGGTCTGTGGGTTTTAATCTATGTGTTTTATTGGCCGATTGTTTTATTTTATTTTCTTCCGTTCAGCGTTGGTTATTTTGTCTGGTGTGTTCATTTTGTTTTGCACCGTAAGTGAGGAGGGGGGTGAGAAGGATGACCCCACCACATGTAGACTGTTCAGTGGTCCCGAAAATAAAAGCAAGATTCCTGCAAAGCGCCTATCTCTGCTTTGTTCTTAGTAGCGTTGCTACAATAGGTTGGCCCTCAACGCTGTTTATTGAGTCTCTCTTTTAAAAGACTTTCTTTCTTCTTCTCCTCATCAGAACTGTCCTTGCAGCATTTTGCATCAACTGACAGCTGTTAATAAGGGATCCAACCATGAAATTAAACATCTATTAGTTTTTTTTTCATCCCTCTGACATAGCATGTCTATTATTTTGATATAGCTACAAATTAATAGTTTAATGAATGTTATGTGCATAAATCCTGGTCAAAAATAACCTCTGGCTTTGACTGAACTTGACTCTATTTAATTAGACTTTTATTGACTTCACTTTACTTTGTTTGTAAAGTTCCTTTAGATTACTTTTGTTGTGAATTTGGAGCTTATATTTTATTGCACTGCAGTAGCAAAATAATTCATATAAAGACTTAAAACTCTTTTTATTTAAAAGCAATTTAAACACATTTTTACTGTATCGTATTATTGTCTAATGTTCCTTTAGACATAACATTTTCAAACCAGTAAAACATTTTCTGGAGCATCACTAAATATTCTCTAACTAAGTTACTTCTTTTTTTAACTTTTCAAAAAAATTGATTAAACTTAGGGCTGGGTGTGGTGTGAGTAGCGGTGTGGCGTTTTATAATGTCCCTTCACAGCAAAACATTTTTTGATTTATATCCTGAGGCCTGTTTCACAAAAGTAGGATTCAGAAATCCAGGATAAGAAATAAACCCAGGCTTGACTTGGCGCCGTCAGTTCATCCTGGCTTCATCTGTTTCACACAGGCCAAACCAGGCTCAGGAGGTGCAGCTTTGTCAAGCCAGGTGTAAGTTATCTAGGTAAATGCGCGTCCACAGATTTCTTTAAAAGACCATAAGATTGATCACAGATTCACTGATTCTGCAATGGAGAAATTGCGTGTTCCATACTTCTCACCAAATGGGCAACATCTTTTGATGGAGGCTCATAAAGAAATGAATCACATCATACTAAAGAAAAGTAACACTGCTGCTATTATAAATGAGCGACAAAGGGCATGACACATTGGCTGAATGCGTAAACAGCCTAAAATACACATTTTTATAAACACTACTCTTAACGGAAAATGGTGGCCTAGTGGTTAGCATACATTACATTTTATTGCACCACAGTAGCAAAATAATTCATATAAAGAATTAAAACTCATTTTGTTTAAAAGCAATTTAAAACGCAATTTTCCTGTATTGTATTATTGCCTAATGTTGTATTAGGCCTAATATTGTATTATTGCCTCACAGCAAGAAGGTTCCTGGTTCGATTCCCGGCCCGGTGGGTCTTTCTGTGTGGAGTTTGCATGTTCTCCCCGTGCTTGCGTGGGTTCCCTCCATGTACTCCGTCTTCCTCCCACAGTCCAAAAACATGCAGGGTAGGTTAATGGATCATTCTAAATTGCCCCTAGGTTGCTGGTTAATTGTAGAGCCCCAAAAGATACTGGAGTCTTCTTGTTCTACCCGGCTGGCCTTTGGCAGGAGGGTCCCCCCCTATGATCCAGGTCCTACTCTAGGTTTCATGTTCTGGTCTCTGGAAAGATCCTGGGGACAACTTGTGTTGTAACAGACGCTATATAAATAAAATAAAATTGAATTGAATTGAATTGAATTGAATTGAATTGAATTGAATTGAATTGAATTGAATAATAAATGCATGTAGTTGACATTAGGTCTAACCATAACTCACTCTTACCTGACCATTGATGAAAGGAGTTCCTGTTAACAAACAAAATCACCTTTATGTGCACCAAAGGAGCGTTTTATTCTAACATGTGTGAAGTCCAGTGCACCAACAACATTAGGGAATCCTGTATGAAAAATTAAAAAGGGTATAGAAAGGTAGTCCACCCAGCTCTATAGTTCCTTTTTTGTTGTGTAGTCTAATGATGTTACCTGCAGTTTGTAGAATCCTTCTTTGATGTAGTGGATTCCTCTGTGGCCCGGGAAAGTTATGAAGATGTGCATATATTCTTTAAATGCCAAATACACAGCAAATAGTGGCTTTGTTAAGATATTCGGCATCCCAGACTGCATATAGGAACATGAGGACATGGCTCTGCTCAGTGCGGTGCAGAATTTATGGACCCAGTAGTCGGCACAGGTAGCGAATGGCATCCCCAGAAAAGCGGTAGCACTCATGCAGGTAACTGTCAGGAAAAGGCAAGGGGTTGGACCTGTCCTGAAACACTCTCTTGCTTGAAAGCCCTTCTCAATGTAAGTGTTTCATCATCGAGAACGTTGTTGTGATGGACACAATGTTTTGAGCTACTTATATGGCGAGATTGACAACACTTTTGCTTCTTTATCAGTTATTTCACTAATCCCCTCAACACATACGATAGTCAATTAAAGACCTTTCTAACAACAGCGTCTTCCAAAACATAATCAAACAGTAACAATGCCCACATGGATAATTATAGAATTGATCATGATAAACATCATAAAATATTGAGAGTACTTTACTGAATGTCAAAATGAATCAGTGGTATATTATTGCAGGCTGATTTTTTTTTAAGTCCAAAGCAGACGGATAAGGAGCAGGCTAGCTGTACAGGATATATCGCCATGGTAACTTATGTGCTACTGCTTTTGTGAAACCAAATCGAGGCTTAATTCAGTCAGGATATCTGGACAATCCCGGCTTGATCCGTTATCCTAGTTTTGTGAAACAGCCCTCTGATCTCTTGAATAATATCAGGCTGTTTACTGATTCTAAATAACTGCAGTGGTTTTATGATCGTTTGCCTCATTTGTTTGTGTGGCCCTGTGATGGACTGGTCACCTGTCCATGATGTACCCTGCCTGTAAATTCAACACTTAAGACTCACAAACGCATGTGTCTACTTGAGGTCTATTTCCTGCTTTCATACAGTGCGGACAGTTCCTCTGTTTGCTCTATGCTTGCTTTGCTTCTTATATTAATTTTTAAACAGATTTTTTCCCTTTTTTCCATGTAAGTCTACCTGCGATACCTGCTAGACACTTATAGATTACAAGGACTGAAGTGTTTTTAAAAGAAACAGCAACATTTTAACTACTGCTACTGTCATTTATAGCAGATGCTTTTTTCCAAAGCGACTAACAATTGAGAGAACAACACAAGCAAGAAATGAAATAGGAGGGTGGTGCTCAGGCTGCTTTGAGGCCAGTAGCACACAGGTGCTTTTTGTGTGTTGTACTTTATCTTCAGTGTGTGCGTGGCCGACACGCAGCTGAAGCCCGGTTTACAGTGTCTGGATACCTGCACTCAGCTAAAGCTCAGTAGCCCGGAGAGGTGCAAACTAGCAGCAAGGTGCCTCCACCACAGCCTCCTGGACAAGACTGCAGTACTGGAGACAAAAATGATCGCTTAGAAGTAAATGTGGATGTAAATGGACTGTGTGGAGATGAAACATTTCCATTGATTCAGTAGCTAAGACACAGCTAGACCAGATACAGCGAGCTGAAATCTGTGAAACCGACTGGCCTTCACTTCCCATGAGACAGAGGAGCTCTTCCACCCCTACACATGGGAGGAAACAGGACTGGACAACTGTGAATGGGAAAGTTAACAACAAACCTCCAAAACTACTGTTGTGACTGTGAAACTGCAGAATAGATTTGCGTCCCGTTTAGTCCCTCCACACCACCATCATTTTCTGTCTCCGCAGTCTGATGTGTGATGTGTGGAGGGTCCAGGTTGCGAGGATTATGGCATTCGTGACTTTTCCTACGATAAGCTGGGACCCTGTTTATTAGAAGGTTTTACAATATTTGTACTTTTAGGTGACAGAAGGAGAAATGTAGCCTGGTCTAAACACAGAGAGCTGCACTCTAAAAGATCTACATAAACGTACCATGTGGGCCACTAACTGCCCCTAAACACGAGGGGGGAAATTATACTTCCAAAACACTTAAGTTGGCTTTATAAAATCTGAGATCTTCAGCTGGGAAAACATTTTATGATTTCATCATTGAGCACAGCTTGGATTTTATGATTTTAACCAACTTGGTTGGTCCAAAATAACAGTGCAGCATATCTGCCTGTCTTCGGTTCTAACCCTGGAGCCTGACTGGATTTGTCTTCTCTCTCACACTAAGCAAACTGCAAACGCAACCCCTCCTAGTAACTGTTTCATCAGTCAGACCAGAGTGAGCAGGAGAGGAGGAGGGGTAACAGTCTCATTTAATGAGTCATTTCAATTTAAGCAGTTATCTCCTGGAGGTTTTCAGTCTTTTGAATACATGGCTTTACAGCTGAAGGCCTCATTCAGAGTCCTGTTTCTTAATGTTTACAGGCTCCCACACACTGTGCAGACTTTTGTGATGATCTCAGTGAATTGTTGTCTATGATCTGTGTTAATTTTGACCGTGTCATTATTGTTGCAGATTTTAACATCCATGTGGACAACCCTCTTGACTTACTGATCTCTAAGGGTCTGAGCATTTTAAAGTTTACTGTGTCTGATGTAGGCTTTGCTGATCATTTCTGTGTGATTTCAGTGCAGGCAAATATGTCAACAGCAGTGATCACAAAACGGTGTCTAACTGAAAACAGCAGTGAGACCTTTAACCAGGTCTTCTCTGTAACACCTGCTCTGTCTGGGGCTTCAGTCAATGAGCTTGTCAATAGCTGCAATGCTACAACGTTAAATGTTATTGACACCATTATAACACATTCACTGCCTCTCCATCAGAGGATAGACTTTCAAGTTCTGATGCTGGTCCATAAAGCTCTGAATTGTTTAGGACCTGTACATCAGTGACCTCCTGACCCAGGATGAACCTTCCAGATCCCGCAGGTCATCTGGATCCGGTTTCTTATCAGTTCCCAGAGTCAGAACCAGACATGCAGAAGCTTTCTTCAGCTTCTCTGCTCCACATGTCTGGAACAAACTCCCAGAAAGACTCAGATCAGCTGAAACACTCAGTTTATTTAAATCCAGGTTGAAGACTCACCTGTTCTCAGCTGCATTTGAATAAAGACACAAATCTGCAGTTTTACTTTTAAACTTAAGTTTCAAAACTTGATTTTAACTACTGATTTTATCTAATGTTCTTTTTTCTTTCTTTCTTTTGTTTACATTTTAAATCATCTTTTTATTTATAAAATGTTTTAATGTCTCTGTAAAGATGTCTATGTCAGTTAAGTGTCTTCTTTTGGATCAGAGCCTTTTTACTCAGACCTTTCAAGATGCAGTTGTACTCAGATGTTGCATCTGTCAATGTGAGGCCTGAAAGCCTCCTGAATGCTGCACAAATACAATCCGGCTGTCTTAATGCTCATGGGAATGTTTTACATTTATGGCATTCCATATGTGAGTCTCTCAACATTGTGCCTGCGTACTGATGTTCAATTATTACTTTCCTCTTTAAGATATTTTATCTAGCAGTTTGATAAATGTTTCCAGCACCTTTATTAAGCTCTTTCAAAGCACAGAAGACATGAAGCCTTCCAGTCTTATGCAGATCAATAGTGTTGCCACTGGGGGGCAGTGGTATAGCAGCCCCCCCCAGTGGCACAGTTCAAGTTTTCAATGTGTTTGTTCATTTTAAATCAGAGGAAAAAATTCTCATTAAGGAAGTGCTTTTAGTGGCAAGTCAGCAGTGGCAAAATACATAAACTGGAATGATTAAAAGGGGAAGCCAGACTTGAATGCAGACATCCCAAGTTGCAAAAACGCATTTCAGGGAGATACAACTACAGATACCAAGTTTTGAGGAGAATAGAACCTGCTGCATTTGCAAACAAGAAAGTCGTTATGATTGTTAAGCCAGTTCTGACAGACAGTGGCAGAATAATGTAAAAAATATGGTCTTGATAAAACATAGGAATGTAGTATAAATCCTTAAAGAATAACTCCAGCAGATGGGCCCCTCTTACTTTTTCTGCATTTTACTTTATACACTTGTGATGGTTATTTCTTTTATTTTCTTTTTTCTGCAAACAGCAGATTGAATTAAAATGGATTAATGCCTATTAAAAGATCTGCACCTCTTCTTTTTTTTAAATATGTGTGTATGACCCCGTAAATTCAGTTTGAGCTGAAGTTGGTCTCAGTGAAGTTGTTATACAGTAGGCTTTGGTTCCTGTCTTTTAGCTTAATAAGAGCCATACTCCTTTCAATCCAGTTTAGACCGTCTACTGTTAATGATCTACCCGGAATCAAACTCATGGATGAGCTGTGAATGAATAGACAAATGAAGTCAGCACGCCATCTCTCTGTCTCACACACACCAACACACAAACACACTCACAGAAGTTCTGCCAAAGTATCAAAGCTTTTTAACATTTTCTATTGTTTCACTAGGGCAAAGAAAAAGAAAGTTATATTCAAATCTGCATGAAATCTACAAAAACGTCTCTTGGACTCATGCGCTAACTCACACAGAAAGTCTGCTGTATTTTGGTCATTTACAGCACACGTACCCTTTAAACTCTGGCCTATATTTTTAGACTTATGCTCAAAAATGACATATCCAAAATAAAAAAAGGTTTTCTCTGCCTCTGCAAGGTCTACATGTTAGATAAAAATGAAAGGGAGACTTTGATCTATACTGTAGATGTAAAACTTTACATATTTATGCTACTGGTAGAATTTAAATGAAGCTGGAACACAACAAATAATGTTGGATTTTATTTCTGTCTAAAAAAAGAATTTTTATTGAAATCGCCCTTTTAATGATGCGGTTGCCCCATAAAACCACAACAAAATAAATAAAAGATAAATCAAACCTGTGCAAAAGTTGAGGTCTAAAAAACAAACCAAAGCAAACGTATACAGTTTTAAGAAGAAAAATGTCTGTGTGCAATCCAATTGTGCCAAAAAGGCACACTTCAGGTTTTGACTGTTGATTATCGACTATCTCACACTACACTTACTATTGACTGTTAGTTTTTTGGTCCTCTCTTCTTGATTAATAATAATCAAAAAATCACTAAGGGCTAGAGAAATGACCCTGCGATGGACTGGTGACCTGTTCAGGGTGGACCCTGCCTTTCGCCTGCTATGCGTCGGGATAGGCTCCGACAGACCCCCGTGACCCGGAGAAGGAGTATAGAAAATGGATGGATGGATGAATGGAATGGAATCAAGGTTGCCATGCTCACCTGGAAACATGATCCAAAAGACGATAAACATGGAAAACCCAACGCACAAACCATAAACAGGTGATGTCTGGAAAATATGCAGCCTTGTACACTGCAAAAATAAACCCTCTAGAAATAACACTAATATATTCTTTATCTAGTCAAAATTGCCTTATTTTGGGTAAAAAAAAAATGTTTTCTTGACTAGATTGACTCCAATGGTTTAAAATGGTACTCTAAGTACTCGTGTAAATGACATTTTCTAAGGTCACTGAAATTTAATGGTCTTTTCTTTGACACCCTAACCTAATTACCATGATAGTCTGTGTCATACTGTTTTGTACAGCAAAGTACAGAACTGCACAGTTCCAAGCCAGTTGGTAAAATTTACAAATATTTAGCTCTAAAATAATAACCAAGTGTAATAAAGAGCATGTCTGTGCCAAAGTGTGGGATTTTCTGAACAAAACCAGCCTTTCATGGTTCAGCAGTAGAGGTAAAATCATAGGATTAAGAGCTGTGTAATACCAAGCGGGTGGTTGCAACCCAGTGCTCAGTAACAGTAGGCAGATCTTTGCTTCTTTTAACTGCAACCAAAATTTGAGCACATGATGGCTGTGATCTTTTTTTTTTTTTTGGGGGGGGGGGGGGCTGTAATAAATATTGGGAAAAATAACACTTTTGAATGAAACAAATTCACACAAACATCAAACTTGTTTGCATTGTAAACATTTTAGGACATTTTTAATGCATTTTCATCAGAGCACATATAAGTTTCTGTTTTTCCATATTACAAGCACTCCCCCCCCCCCTGTTCTCTGCTTAGCTCTGCTCTAATCCCACTCAGTTCCTCATACCCCCTAGTCACTCTGACCTTTTGTTTCATTTTTTGCTTACCTTTTTCTTCAAATATTTTTACTTTCTTATCTTTTTCACTTCTTTTGCTTTATTTTCCTGTCTGATTTTTTTCTTGGGCTTGTATCTTTTCTTTTACTATTTCCTTCTGTCACCACAATTTTTTCCTTATCCTGCTCACTCGTTCTTTGCACTGTACTTCTCTTCTTCGCTTTCTTCTTTTTTTCTTTTCATCATACTTCTCTCTCTCATTTCCTCTTTTCTTTTCTCCAATCCATTTATCCTTTTTGTCTCTTCTTTTTCCATCCCCACTCCTCTCTTCTTTCTCCTTCAATTTAAAATCAGTTAAAGCTAATTGCTTTCAGCATGCTTTTCTCTCAGTCTGTCACGCTGCTCTCCATCATGTGATGACAGTGTGTGTGCTTGTTATTGGAGGCCAACAGACTGCTGAGGTCTAACACACTGCATGTGCACATGAACAGTCTACACAACCGTAGTGTTCTTGGGAACCGATGAGACCCCGCCTTCTACTACAAACACCATATTCTCTGCAGTGTAGACACACACCTTCTGCTGCTTGCTGTCTGGGACTGGCTGACAGAATTTGTAAATGGCTGAGGAAGTTTTAATCCCGCCGTCAGGAAAAATCACTTCGGTAAGTCACAACTGACCGTATGAATCAGGTCAACTGATAGGCCAAGCTCACTATTATACTGATCGGCTGTATCGGGTTTTAGACATATAGGCTCAAATTGTAATAGACTTAAAGGCTTGGTGGAAGTTTTGTTCCATGGACCTAACCTATTAGTTATGCCTTTAATAAAGTTGATGAGACATTTAATGATAGTATTTTCTTTAACAATAACATGTGTCACTATGAGAAAGACACTTACACTTACCACCCAAAATAAATACATAATCTAAAATATTTTGAAAGTGGGTGACTTCATGAAAATTTAATTGAGGTATTTCGAGTGGGTCAAAGTAAAGATGTCACAAGGGCAAATGTTCATGTCCAAATGTGTAACCTGCAGTCATCGTTGACTTAGCGTGTACCACAAGATTGAGAGCTGGCAGTCAAAATAAAGAAATCTAGCAAAAACACTATTTGTGTTTATGTGTGAAAATGTGAGCTGTGAATACAGGTCTGTTAAAAGGACTAGGAGGACTACTGTAGACGTGAAGTTACTAATCCACCATTTCAGCCTCCTCATTACTTCTGAAACTACTGCACAGATAGCCGTCCCTGTCTAGATGGAACATTAACATCTATTTTAATTAAAAATCCATATCTGTTGAGGTAAATGTAATACCTACTGTTTAACCTACATACATACAATTTGCTATTCTTAAATGGCAAACAAAATGTTAAATGTGTACATATCTCTTACCAGAGCATACGGATTTAACAACTGAAATACAACCCCAGTTACAACTTGTTTTAGATGTTTTGCTGCATTGAAAATATGAGCTAATCTTTTCCATGATATGGCAAACGTATTAGTTTCAACATCTTATGTTGTTTATGTTCTGTTGGAAACAAAATGTGTTTATAAGATTTGTAACTCATTGCTTTCTGTTGTTATTTAAATTTTTACACAACTTCATTGGAGTTGTATGTTTGCCACTCCATTCATTTTTCTGTAATACTAATAAAAGAATATTATTCAAATACCCAATCTTCTCACCCCCACCCTCATGCCCTCGGGATTTTCTAATGACTTCATATTTGACATTTTAGTCTGAACAGTAATGTTTCTTTATCACAGTACTCACTCATTACTTGCCCTTCCTTGGAACTGGCATCCTGCCATGTCCTTTCAGTTGGTTGCAGTTAGGAATGTGAACAATTAGGACATTTTAATGCAACAAATTTGACAATTTTCCATTTTTTCATCAGAGATTTTATCATAAATCCCAGGATTTCACAGCTCTTCAAAGAAAATTCTTGCTTTTTTAAAAAAAACCCCTGCAGATGCCACAGATATTGATCAGAACACTGTGCCAATATATCTCCTAACACTATCCAACTGCAACAGCGGTCTGTTAGTACAATTAACTGCTCAATAAAAATATTCAGATTCAAATATAAATGTCTATGTTCTGCTAGGCAGTGCAGGCCTTTTAGATGAGTTGGGTGATGATTGCTCTATTTCTGAACCAGTATCTTTAACTTCATTTTGCAATGGCATCCCTAGAAAAGTTTGAAAATAACCTAACGATAGTGGCATGTTAAACTTAAGTGTGTCTTATAACGAGTGTACCAAGGTCATTCAGACTATTTAAAGGGTTAAAAGTCATCACTCTGCTGTATTTGTCAAAATACATGTTGATATGCCACAAAGCTTCTGGGAAAATGTCCTTTCGACAGATTAGACACAACTGGAGCTTTATGAAAAGTCACATCAGCTTTATGTTCCCAGATGCAGAAATGAAGCCTTCAAAGAAAAGAAGACTGTAGCTACTGTAAAACATGGTCCTCCGATCAGTTATGTTCTGGAGCTGCTTTGCTGCATCTGGTACAGGGTGTCTTGAATCTGTGCAGTTACAATGACATATCAAGACATTGTGAAACTAAAAGTTCTGCCAGTGTCAGAAAGTTTGGTCTGAGTTGTACGTCATGGGTCCTCCAACAGGATAATGACCCAAACACAGTTACAAACACCCAAGCATGACTAAGAATAAAACATTGGACTATTCTGAAGTGTCCTATGAGTCGTGAGCCTGTTGGACATTCACGGGGAGTTGACCAAAACACCTGCCTACAGGTGCCGAAGTTTCATTGAGAATAACAGAAATCACTTCTGTTTTCTGTCAGTGTCTCAGTCAGAATCCCATCAGTTTTGTTAGGGCCACTTTCAGTAAAATTATTTATTACAATTATTTTTTTTTTATAATTCTGTTGAGACAAAATTCAAAAGCACTGTTTAATTTTTCATTAGTCAATGTATGTTATTATTTATGATCACTTTTGTCAGTAAAATATTATTTTAGTGACCATTTTGGATTTTGTAAGGATGCTGGCTAATAAAACTGTTTGCCTGTCTATTATTTGTCAACATTTTTGGAACATGTTCTTAATGTCCCCAAGACATTGCCACCTCCTAACACATTTTTGATCTTCTGTTTGCAGCACCTGACTGGCTCTCTGTTAGCAGTGGCGTTCCTGACTTCATTTGGGAGTTCTATGCTTTATGGCTACAATCTTGCTGTGGTTAACTCCCCTGCTGTTGTAAGAAACATGCACACACAAATACACACACATGCTGACACACACATCCTAAAAGACCTTGTGTCCTAATGCTTATTTAATATAGTGTCAAGGTGTTGTCATGAATCAATAGGGAGCACAGCATGGATCAGAGTTACCACAAACTTTAACACAGATTATAGAACCAAGTGGTCATCAGACCTCCTGTCTGCTCACCAGGTCATTACTTCAGTAGCAGCTTATTTAAATTATTCAATAAAAACAACAGTAGTTCACATATAATTTCAGTTTTATTTGTTTTACAACACTCCTTCATTCCTACCTGAAAACAGCTGGGATGGGCTCCATATATTTATTATTTTGAGACATTACACAATTACATTTTTAAGTATATAAATACATGTCCTACTTTACTTCAGTTTTACAGGCAACATAAATGTAGGATACTGTGCCAAATGCATGACCCAGAGTAGTAAGAGAGGGAGATTATGTCAAGCTGCTTTGAAATAGGTAAAGATTTTGAATGCTTGAACTATGTTTCACATTAAAATAAACCGTGGGACTATGCTGATTTGTTAAACAGGAAAGAATGTTACCAAGAAACAAGGACCTGCATGTCAGTTTAAACAATTGTTTATTTTCTTGCATTTTCAAAATACCAGTCAGCATCAAATCAACCCATCCAAAGTGTTGTTTGGCTTACATTCTTGTTATTTGTATCTGAGTGATTGTGAGCATGTGTGGAGCCTTTTTTTTTAATTAATAGTGAATATACATACATAAACATAATTGGATTTACTCTGCTTGGTCATAATTTCATACAGGTTTATATATATATATATATATATATATATATATATATATATATATATATATATATATATATATATATATATATATATATATATATATATATATATATATATATATAAAACAATTCAACAAAATTGTCAACAGCTCACACACACACACACACACACACACACACACACACACACACACACACACACACACACACACACAGACACACACACACAGATCATGTTAATGTAAAGACTAAAACGGAAGTCCTTCAAATATTTAAAGTGCATTGTAGCAAACAGTTTCCTAAAAACATGTCTAAAGGCTTTTTAGATTGTGGAAGAAAGAGTGGGACAGTGAGATACGGTGTCAGAATGAATTTTATGGACAGCTGGGGGATAAAATCTGTTACTCAATCTCGTGATGCTGTCCTTTAGGACCCTTTAGCACCTTCTAGAGGGTAACATTAAAAAAAAGATGAAAATACTATGGGCCTTGCTGTGACAGTGTGTAGACGTTATCTTAAAACAGTCCAACATTACTGCTCATTTTGTTGCAAAGACTGACAAAAATGTAACAAGATTCTTGTGTTGAAAAAGAAGAAGCACAGATGTTTAAAAGTTCTAAAATGCAGTTAAACCATCTTACTGAGTTTGAGCATCCTATGCATGACATAACTTTAACCCAGAAGATGAAGTTTATTGCACAGTCACTTGCAGAGGACACAAACTGTCCACAGCTGTGAGTACAGTGTTGAATATTATAATTAATAATTAATAATTGAATGATTAATAATGACTTAATACATTTTGCATTCGAACTGACTGTTATACACAGTCAGACTTGTTTCTTATCATTTCTGATGCCTCCACTTTGTCCACACAAAGAGTGGAATCTTGATTGACACAAATTTCTGTCAAAGTCCCTTAACAAGAATTGCATTGAAAATAAGTTATTTTTCTTTATGAATGCCAACCAGTATCAAGCAATCCAGTTATCTGTATGCATCTCTCCAACTTTTAAAAGGGTCTAAATATTAATAATAAATAAAGCCCAAATAAATCACATTCACTGTAAACTATAAGGTTTTACACATAAGGAGAAAAGAAACGATTTCAATGTGATAATACAACCTCAAATGAACAGCAACACATGGCACATTATGTCTTTAAGTTCAGTCCATAATTCGGTAGCTTTTAAAATAACTTTTAGCAGCCATATTTTTTTAACACATTTGGTGAAATATCTTTCAACTGTTACATTTTTCATCAGAGTGCGAATAAAGATTGTTTTCATTCAACTTATGTCAACTCACATGTACAAAAGCTAAAATACATGTGTCTTCCTCAGGAACTGATGATGATCCACCACGTGCCATCTTGTGATTCAATAAGTAGAACGTTAGGACTAAAAAAAAAAAAGAAAAAAAAGAGGATTCTATTACAGAGAGAGCCGAAAATGTCACAGTGTAAATGGAGAATCTGTCTCGTGAATCCAGTATATCTCAGCCACATGATACACAAAGACAAGGTTTATTCTCTAATGAGGAAGAAATGCTCAGTGATTTTCTTGAAAAGGCGGAATAAAACAGGTGCTCACTATACGGAGGAGTTCCATGTCAATCCCCTTTACATGTTGTAGAAGGCGTGAGCTGATGATAGTTAGTCTCTGTTTTTTTTTAATAAGGGTCTCAAACTATGTAAAACTCACCTTTAAAAACGCAAGTGCCAAAATACAATTTTATCAGAAAACTGTGCAACAAAAAGTCAGAGGTTTACATTAAAAGTCTTAATATGTGTCTTGATATTTGTTGCTGTTTGTATTTTTTTTTTTGCTGCATGTTGTTTTCTAGCAATTTTAACTGTATTGTCATTGCACTTGTGCAGTATAAGGCATTAAAATGCAGTTTAACATCTAACCAGAAGTGGAATAAGCAGCATGTGCAGAATGTACAGTATCTGCATAATGTACAAGATCTCTATGATTTCCAGGTGGTTGTTTGCTTGTGACATGACATGCAGATGGTTGTACTACAAGCCTAAAAGTACAATGAACATACTATACAGATGGATTTGTGCAATAAAAGTATGTATAATAGGCAGAACTATGAACATACAGGATAACAGGACATTTGATATTTCTAATTTGAATTTTATTACACCAAGATATATAAACTCGTACCAGAGGCCAGGGAGCTTGAGGGTTCTGCGCAGTATCTTTGCTGTTCCTAACACCGCACTTTTCTGGACTGAGATGTCTGAGGTTGTTCCGGGGATCTGCTGCAGCCACTCTTCCAGTTTGGGGGTTACTGCCCCGAGTGCTCCGATCACCACGGGCACTACTGTCACCTTCACCTTCCAGGCCTTCTCCAGCTCCTATATATATATATATATATATATATATATATATATATATATATATATATATATATATATATATATATATATATATAAATATATATATATATATATATATATAAATAATCAGTCAATGCAAATACTTGTGGTGCACTGAGTCATTTTTGTTCAGCCATTTATGGCGATCTCAGTGCAATCTGCATCTGAAGTCAGCACTGCCCACTAGTGGATTAATTGACTTAACGACAAAGGCAATGTAAAAGATGTATGAAAGTATGACGAGGCTTGAAATAGATGGCGTCTATTTACATGAAGGGAGCATTAACGGCCATTAAGACAGAGAGAAAAGAAAAGGAGCACAAGCGCAACATGACAGCACTAAACATGTGGATACCAGCCTTGTGAAGTCAGCCAAGGAATCCAAAATAAAATGTCACAACACTGAACAGAGAGTGCAGAAGGCACAAAAATGTGGCCATCCCATATGTGGCCGGAGTGTCGGAGAAACTCAGAAGGGTTATTTCTAAACACAACATACCTCTCCACTTCGATCCTCACTTCACCCTGAGACAAAAACTGGTTTACTATAAAGATGACGCACTCAAACAGTGTCTGACAACTGTTGTATACAAAGTCCAGTGCAGTGAGTGCACAGACCTTCTCATCAGTGAGACTAAACAGCAACTCCACAAATGCATGGTACAACACAGAAGAGCAGTTCATCAGGGCATCAGGGCATCAGAATCAGCGGTCCACCTGCATTGTGAGGATCAGGGAAACTCCTTTGAGGACAATAATGTGCACTTCTCTGTTAGACAGAGAAGACAGATGTTCGGAAACAATAGTCAACAAAGCAATACTTCTCAAATGTGAAAAACCAACATGAAATAGAGGGATGGAACTCAGATTAAACACCTACAATCCAGCCTTAAATCTTTTACCCAGGTGGTCTCACAGCCAATTTAAAATGTTTGTTTTGATTCATGTGAGCCAAACCAGGTAAATAATTGACAAAACTGACAAAAGACTCAAACAACTCACATATATGAGGAGAAAGTCAGTCATTTGGATGTGACGTCAACAGCTGAGAAGCTTAAAACTCCTCACCAAGCTATTCCAACTGAGGATGCCGTCTGGATGGAAGGTGAAACGAAACATCTGCAAGAACAAAGGAGGCAACTTCTGTTTAAAAAGAAAACAAAAATGAAATGACCTCGGGAGGTAATGCAGGCAAGCATCTCTGCAGTGTGTGCATGCTTACATTCACTTACTGATTCATTCAATCACTCCATTCATTCTCTGAGCTACAGTATAGAAGGGAATTTGAAGTATGAGTTTTTAAATGCCTTTGGGTGTCTAGCCTACCAAGCTCGCTGTTTCCCTCAAACAGCAATCCCACTTCCACCTGTGGCCTCTACACCCTGTATCTCTATGTAAGCCTGATGAATGATGCTTGAACAGAACATAAACGTCAAAACCTCATTAAAGTGTTTCAAAAATGTCACTGCATGAGTTGTTTGACTGAAATCTGAATCTGGTTGAAAATGTAAGTTCTCCAAAACTTTGGAGAGGAAAAGAGGGAGATTTGTCATCAAGAATCTCTGGATATCCAAAAAGAATACTGTTGCTATACGTTTTTGTTATTTTTATCTATTTATTTTATTTTGGAAATTATATTTTACAGAAGGTTGCAGTGGTTTTTAAAGTCATGCTCCAGGAAGAACTCCAGTGCTCGTACAGCTGAATGTCAAAGCCAGACTGAAGTTCCTGAACATCTGAAATGTGGAGTTTATCTTGTCTGATGAGACCAAACTTGAGCTGACTGGACACATAGATGCTTCTTTGGTTTGGAAAGGAGAGACCTTCAACTAAAAAAAACAGACTTCGCACAGTAATACATGGTGCAGTATATTTCTGTAGATCTAATTTGCTGCTTCAGACAGAGAAAACGTTTTTACTAACCATGCCAGTTTATGTGCATAAACAAAGAATAACTCAGATTAGCCAAAAGTAGATCAAGAAATTTTATATAACTTGACCCAGTGATTTAAAACAGTAAATAGCAAAATGGTGACATTTTAAAATGCGTTTATGTCCACAATTTATCTTTCCATTGCCTTGTTAAATGAAAGTTTTCAGTTTTATGTATGTTAATAAATTCACAAAAGAAAATCATAGAACACATAATTTGTTATGAATATGGTTATTAACTGCAGACTGATGGGAAATCTGTTTTAACCGGTTCCCAGCTTATGTTAAAGTGTGTGATGTTCTTTTACTTGATCACAATTTAACGGTACAAATCCTATGTCAACGTCAAATGCAGCAGTCCCAAGTATGCCTTGAAATCTCAAGCAATTCTTTTCTGCTTTGTCTTTTTCTATCAGTACATAAAGGACTTCTATAACCAGACAGCATTGAGCCGTAATGGAACTGGACTCAGCAGGGAGACCTTGACTCTGATGTACTCTCTAACTGTGTCTGTCTTTGCTATTGGAGGTCTACTTGGTTCTTTTGCTGTCGGCATGCTGGTCACTCGCTTTGGCAGGTAAGAGATCTATTTGTTTGATTTATCTGCCTTCAATTGTTTTTTAAATTTAAATTAAAATTTTTTCTTTCAAGGTTTTTTAATTATATGATGTCACATCTTTTCCAGAAAAAAATGGTTGTGTACACAAATATTTACTATTTAACCAAACTAGGTATTAGGTACTAGGTCAAATAGTTAGCTCAGTTAAGTCATAAATCCTCTGTGTTTTGGGGGATATTACGTAGTATGCCACTGCAAAAAAAAACCCAAAAAATTGCAACAGCACAATTGGAAACTGGTCACATGATTGCTCTGGTTCTGCTGTAGTTGTGGATTACATTATGGGATATAGTATACAAAAGATTGGTCAGTTGCAGGCAGGCGCCACCCATCTGTTGCAGTTCCTCGACTGACCCCTAGAGGCTCCAAAAGCGAGTCTAATCCCATTGACTCTAAAACGATTGATTGACAGCCGGCTCAGCCAATCGCTAGCCATTATCACTTTCTTATTTGTAACCATCATGCTACAGTCTTTCACTAAGCAACCATCTGTTTGTACGAACCCGCGACCATCATTTTTTATTTCGCCGTCGAGTCGACATATGAAACGGTATATCCCTCTGTAAATGTCTGCCGGAAGCGCAGCAGATATTTCGTCGGGTTTCGGCTGAAGGTGCTGTGAGCAAAGCTAACTTTTTTTTTTTTTTTCTCTTGTTTGCACATATATTAATGGTTGATACCAAGTTGGTAGGACCCAAGAGTTATATATGTGCATTTTAATCTTGCAACCTAGGGTTTTTTTTTAATGTACAGGGAGCAAAGCTAACTTTGATTGACGTGCAGTGCGCGTGTCCCCCTCGGCTGCGCCTTATTAAAACCGGTCTTCAGGAACCAGGAACCAATGGGTCACGTGACTGTCCATCGTTAAACACTGTCTGTGGTTGCAGGCGTAGACTAGAAAATAGAGGAAACATTTGGTACGTGCAAAGATAAGCCTGAATAAAAACGTATGGACAATGCAAAAGGGCCACTGGTCAAACTGGTAATGAATTATGTTTCATAAATCTCTCGGTCATGTTTTTTCATTCAGAGTCAAAGTTAATAGTTACCCTTTTTCTCTTTTTGCATTTTCAGGAAGGGCACAGTGGTAAACACAACTGTGCTGGTGTTTATTGCGGGCTCACTCATGGGCTTCAGTAGGATTTGTGGTTCACCTGAGATGGTCATCTTTGGCCGCTTCATCACTGGAATTCACTCTGGTACACACACACACACACACACACACACATACACACACATTTTTGCATAGATGGAACATTTAAAGTTCAAAGTTTCCTTCATTGTTGGTTCTCCTGCACATATACACATACAGAGAACTGGAATGGCCTTTCACCAAAACCTGCCTAAAGAAGACTACACAAGCTGAAAAATAAACATGCTGTGTATATGCAGTGTATGGTGCAATGATAAGACAAGAGTGCAAATTACACATTACAAATGACGGTGAAGTTGAGTGAGCTTATATAATGTTAAGTCTCTTAGTGTCAGGCACTTCATATATTGCTTTCAGTCCAGTTCAATGGTTAGTGTCCAAAAAGGGGGGAGAGAGGGCATAGCTGGCAGAGAGTTCAGCTTCCTGACAGCCTGGTGGATTAAGCTTTGTTCAGTCTGCAGGTCCTGGCCCTGAGATTCCGCAGACTTAAGAAGTGTGAGGGTTGGGTGGGATCGCCCGCAGAGGCATGGAAGCTATCGATGCAGCACATTAATGATACTTCCAAAATGTAAAAGAGAAATGAGAAATTCCATCTGAGGAGACGGAGAGCATGTACACTTGTAGAATAAGATTTATATGATGCATTGTTCACCAACTTGAGCACACTCTGGTTAGTACATTCTCATTAGAAGAGCAGTCACGGTTAGTGAAGGTCCAGGTCCAGGTCCACGATAAAACCTGGAAAGTTGAAACTTTAACTGACTTGACCTCGTCCTTGGTCCTTTCAGTCGTTGTGTCTCCTACAGTGTAATGAATGATAGTGATGTAATCTCTACTTGACAGTTTTCAAAAGTGATATATAAATGTATGTATATACACTTGCCAATAAGGGTGGATTAAAACAGTTTTTACATCTTGTCATGAAATGATTGTCATGAAATGATTGTAAATATCAAGAGGGATAAAAATAGGAATATGTCTGAAAACAAAATTATTCCAACTTTGACTTTTTTTTATTTATTTTTTTACAATTTTTAAAAGATATTGTCCTTTTGTTCCACAGGCATTTCTCTAAGTGTAGTACCAATGTACTTGGGTGAGATAGCGCCAAAGAACTTGAGAGGATTCCTTGGTCTTGTTCCTAGTATCTTTATTGGCACTGGAGTCTTTGCCGCCCAAATCCTCGGCCTCCATGAGATTCTAGGAAAGGTAATCAAAAACTGCTTTCTAGTAATAACCTCTGTGTAATGGGGAGTGCAACAAATGAATCTAAAAATTTAACTATAATTCTTCAAACTCTTAGTGTACTAAATCGGTGCTACAGTGAAGAATTAATCTTGGGAGGAGGGGTGTGTGTGTGTGTGTGTGTGTGTGTGTGTGTGTGTGTGTGTGTGTGTGTGTGTGTGTGTGTGTGTGTGTGTATATATGTGTGTATATATATATATATTGTGTGTATGTATGTATATGTGCATTACCCTCAGCAAACAAAGTCCCCCTGCATTTTTTTTGTCTTGTCAACAATGTCTACATACCACTCAGCATGATTGAAAATATAACGACATTGTCATTGTTACAGGAAGAGCACTGGCCTCTCTTTCTTTCAGTGGTGGTGATACCCACTTTCATCCAGTTGATGCTTTTGCCATGGTTTCCAGAGAGCCCTAGGTACTTGCTGATTGAGAAGCGCAACGTCCACGCCACAATCACAGGTCTGTCATGCACCCCTGTCATACCAAAACAAAAGCTGTACAAGAATAACAAATAACCAAAGACTACTATACTAATTCTGACTGAATTAGTATAAATTGAGTCAGTCTGGCCACAGTATGTATACTTCTTGAAAGCTGAAAGTTCACTGTGTTTTTGTCCGGAGTTCCTGTTGTCTCCAGAGTTGGAGAAGGCCAAGGAAAGGACCTTTTATAAACACCACGTGTCCTGGAAAATGTTCCTGTGGTTGGTCTACAGCAGCAGATCCAGGATGAAGCTGTGTTGAAGACCAGCTGCTCCAGTCTGGTCCTGCAGCTGCAGCTGTGACTACTGGTCCTAACACACTAAAGTTTACACCAACTAGATGTTTTACTAAACAGAAATGTTTTCAGTTTGGTTTTAAAGGTGGAGGTGGTGTCAGCCTCCTTCACCCAAACTGGATGTTGGTTCCAGAGTGATGGTTCCTGATAGCAGAAGACCGTCCTCCAAATCTACATTTGGATACTCAAGGAACTACTCTAAGAACTGAGAGCTCTATTAGGAAATTAAGCCACTATCAGATCATACAAATATTGCGGTGCTAGGCCATTTTGGACTTTGTAGGCAAGTAATAAAATTTTGAATTTGATTCTTAGTTTTTCGGGGACCGAATGGAAGGAAGCGAACACTGGAGAGACGTGGTCTCTCTTGTTGGTTCCTGTCAGCATTCACGCTGCTGCATTTTGGATCAACTGGAGGATATTCAGGGAATTAATTTGACACCCTTCTAATAATACACAGTAATCTAGTCTCGAAGTTACAAATGCATGAATTAGTTTTTCAGCATGCTCCTAATCTTTGCGATACTACGGAGATTGAAAAATGCTTTCTTAAATACCTGATTAATATGCTTTTTAAATTACAAATCCTGATGGAATATAACTTCAAGGTTTCCAGTCCATCGCAACATCATCAAATTCCTTCCTAAGGGGTTTAGTTCCCCAAAATAATAACCTCTGTTTTATCAGAATTTAGAAGTTCGTTTAGAAGCGTTTCTGTTTCATTTGGCTTTATAGACAAATACAGCTGTGTATCATCAGCATAGAAATATAAATAGATGCTGTGGTGCTCAGTTTCTATGGAGAAGTAAGAGTACATAATTTCCATACCCTGGTTCTGGATTTCAGCTTTGTTTTTGTTTAATTATGACATTATGTATAGCTGTCATCAAGATGATGCAGCATTTCAAATTTAATTTAGTTACATTAAAATATACTTTATTAATTGTTGCAGTATTCATGTTTAAAGTTTGTATTAATTAAAGAGTCATTGTAGAGGGTTATTGCTGTTCAGCAGGGACACCAGATGTATATATTTACTACATTTTATTATTTAATTCGCTTAATTTACTTGATTATTTTATTTACTCAATTTAGTTATTTTAGGTAGTTATTTGATTACACACTGTAATTAATAGATGGATTACCTTTTTTCTAAGGAGTGTCCATTAAATGCACTGACTTAAACTTCATATATTATGATTAACCATGATGTGGTGTCTTTCAGCTCTGAAATGGTACAGAGCAAACTGTAACATCCAAGCTGAAATTGAAGAGATGCAAGAGGAGCAGCGTTCACTATCGTCGGTTGAAACACTGTCTGTGTGGAGTGTGTTGCTGGACGACACGGTCCGCTGGCAGGTGTTGACTGTGGTGGTCATCAACATTGGCATGCAGCTTTCTGGTATTGATGCTGTGAGTACTTAAAGTAAACAACGTCTGTATTCTGGAGCTTCTATGTATTATACAGGTTGTGTAGCAACAGAGGAGTTATTGCCTTGCATAACTCATCCAAGGTTGAGCTGAGTCATCCTAAAATTTTGAATCCATTGCTTTTCCATGAAATTGTGGACCATGACCGCACAGAAATCCCTCAGACGTGGCTGTAAGGGGTTAACACTGCCTCTATTCATGACTAATTTATTTTGCTTATACTGATGAAAGTTGACAAAAAACAAATACAGGTATAGAGATTAACCTTTCAAAATGAAAGAGGTTCTGGACATCATCACTAACGTTCCTACAAGGACTTATTGACCAGAGCTGTCACTTTCCATGACTTCAATCATTCATTGACAATTAAATGACAATTAAATTGAATTCTCAGTTGAGTTATTGCTGTTTTAAAATGTTTCTAGTTTTGAAGTAAAACTGCATTAGAAACAATTAACTAAAGCCCACTCTTGACATGCATCGTTTTCTATCTGTTGGCAAGTGAACTGTTAGAATTATTAATGCCCATCGCCCTGGGTTTTATGTATTTTAGGTGGCATTATTATAAATTATTAATAGATTATTATTGTTATTATTTTCCGAAATGAATTCCCTTTTTTGGAGGGCTTAATATGCTCAACATTTTTGTGAATGATGTATCATACTTAGACCCAATAAAAAGTCTCTTGGATCCATGCTCTAATTCACACAGTAATTTTGAATAGAGTATTTCATTTTTACTGTATTTTGGTCATTTTCAGGCCTCTTGCTTTAATAAACTTCCTAGAGATTTGATCAAAGCGGTCCATCTGGGACAGACACCTCAACCATGGGGGCCATCATGATAGAGTCTGGGGGATCTATGAGGGGGTCATCCTCATCATTGTTCAGCTTAATCTCACCTACAGGAGGAATCTGACTCCAAGCATATTCCGCCCCAATCCTGTCCAAGACACCGAATATGAAAGGAGCTCACTGTATTGCCATTAGATCACTTCCTCGGTACGGATCATTAGGGTTCCACCAGTGGTTCAGGTGGAGTGATCCAACCTAGTTCCCGAGGAGTCCGTAAAAAGCGGTGGGGCTGCTGCAAATTGCCTCAGGACGATCAGTCACCAAGTCATCGTCCTCTGTGGACTCCTGTTTGTGACGCCAAGTTGTTGTGGAAGTGAAATAGGTATTTAACAAAATACGGTATGAAAGAGCTTAATTTAACAAAGTTTACTAAGCTGTACAACTGAGAGGCACACAGTTTACAGTAGTTCTGCAGCTCTCCTCATATAGTGGACTTTGCTCATGCACAGGAAACCTACGAGCCAAGGCAGACAGAAAACGAGGATACTAGCTGGAACGTTCTGTGCTTTCACACAACACTCCTTTTAACCCTGTGTAGACATGCATTTTATACAAAATAAGATGTTCTCACAGCTTCTGCAGAAGTGCACTCTAAATGGATAAAAGAATACTTATATGGCCGTGTTCATGGTAGTAGTAGTTTTTCCACTTCAAACTCAAATCTTTTCTTGTACAGTTGAGACAGGGCTGATGGTAAAGTGTGAAGCTTATTAGCGGAGGATTTTTATCAGACTGTAGTGATGCAGCTCATTTCAAAGGCTCGCCATAAAAACCAAATTGGCTGTAATATTGTTTAATCTGGTCCCAAATTGACGTATATTATTGTTGTAATTATTGTGTAATTATTATTATGACGTGTAGTTTGAGCCTGAACACATCTACAGTGTAATATTCAAGGTTGAAGCGCCACCTGTTGACAACAGAAAATGTTATGTTTTCTATTATGCATCCCTGTTCCAACTGGGATGAGCTGATGCACCTCGTACCTGGTCAACTACTAGTCAAGATATTGAAGATGACTGACGATGAAAACTGTAACTTTCTATCAGAGGTTGTCGCTCTGAGAGGGCAGCAGAGTTTAATGGCTTGCCATGAATAGAAAAGTTGTTCTAACCTGCATATGCCAAAATTCCTACGTTTGATGAAGCTTCCACTATGAACAATTGAATATGACAATCTTGGATGAACTCAGTAGCACCACCTTCTGTTTATGGGAACATGGTTTAATTACATAAATATGACATCACATTATCTCTGTAGTTAAGGGAACAATCGCCATACAAAATAAATCTTTATGCCAATTCTTCACAAAGGAGAGTCACATATTAACTTTTATAAATGGTCAGTACTTCATTAACTTTAGCCTACTACCCATCAGATCAGTCTGAGATTCATACTGGATATACTTAAAACTGTCGCCATGCAACATACAACGTTCAGTGGATGGGTGGATGAGTGGTTAGCACTGGTGCCTCACAACAAGAAGGTTCCTGGTTCGGTTCCCCAGCCTGGTGGGAGTCTTCAACAATCTGTGTGGAGTTTCCATGTTCTCCCGGTGCTTGCGTAGGTTCCCTCCGGGTACTCTGGCTTCCTCCAACAGTCCAAAAACAGGCATAATAGGTTAATTGATACTTCTAAGTTTTCCGTCGTAGTGAGCATGGCCCTGTGATAGACTGGCGACCTGTCCAGGTGGACCCCTACGGGTAGAGATGGATGGATGATTAAAAATCACTCTTTTGTCCCTGGTAAGGGGAGATTCAAGGGAATCAAATCCCTTAAACAAAGGGAATCATTTTACACACTACATAGTCAGAAGTCCATCACTTCATATTTTTGAAAAATATGAAATCATAACAGGTACATATTTCTTCCATACTTTCTCCAATCAACTTTAAACTCACCACAAAAACTGTCAACCCTGATCTCATTAATTCATGTTTTATTAATTCCTAAGTTTCATGCAGATTATTCAAATGGCACACATACAGTGGTACGTATACAGTGAAATAACTGTGAGCACATTCAGGGGTGTGGTTGTGGCACCATAGTTAATTGACAACAGGAAGATTTGCTGCTTCAACATGAGCTGATGAACACTTTGATGAAGCACTGTTGTGAAAAATGACAACTCTGCATTAAATAGGCGGTGCTGGCAGTGAAGCAGATTTTGATATTTCTCCATGAATTTTATGTTTGCTGTAGCTCCGGTGAACATTTCCTTAAGACCTTGGATTTTCTGTGTATAATCATTGTCCCGCCCTGCACAGATCCAGATTCTCATAATTGCTTGTATTCATAGCGATGCCATGTGGTAAAAGGATGGAGCAGATTAAAATTTGACTGTGCCATGGCCCTTAGAAGAATCCGAAGAATTTCAGATATTGTGAGGAAGTACATATTATGATGACGTCTTACATACATTTCTGTCACATTACTCGGGTTCTGAAGGATTTCCACTGGCAACCAATCACTTACAAATTTCAATATAAAATATTAACTAACTCTTACCTTGAAGAATATTCACAATTCAGCTCCACCATATCTCTCTGATCTCCTCCATATTACCAAACCTACCCACTCCATCAGATCTTCTTCTTCTCTCCACCTCACTGTTCCCTTTGTCCATCTCAGTACTATGGGGGGCAAAGCAGAGCAACTATGGAGTTCACTCCCCCCAGACCTCTGAAACATCAACTCTCTTCCACACTTCAAATCGAAACTAAAAAACCATCTGTTCAGGCTTTCCTACTCCTGATAGGTGGTAAGCCTGAACTTATGTCTGTACAGTTTTATTTTCATTTGTCCATGCATTATTGTATAGCTATTATTTGTTCTTATTTTATTTCATAGTGATTTTTGTACCTGATTGTATCTGTCTGGTGACCTTGAGTATCAGAAAGGTGCCTATAAATAAAATGTATTATTATTCATATATTTATGAGCTGTAGGTGCGAGGGCAAAATCAATGGCGTTTGCACTCTTAATTTTTTTTGCATTTCAAACATGCAACACATTTAAAAAAATTGTCACGGCAGTAATGCTTAGTAATGTTGATTTTCCTTAACACAACACCTAAAAGCCCGTCTTAAAATATGCAGTAGGTAAGAGATTGTAGCGTTGGCAGGTTTAGTTTCAAAAGGAGCCATGTCAGAAGGGCAGGCAGTCCAGTCCACTACCTGCACCTTCTTTTCACTAACCACGGCTTCGTAATGTGAACAACATGGTTATGCATAGTCTTTTTGAAAAATGCAGGATTCATTTTACCTTTTTACTAGTTCGTAATTGTACTCATACAAACTCTTTTTTTTGTGATGCACAAAGATGGATGTCTATTAAATTGAAGAAGCTGATGAGGGAAAAAAAGCAACAAAAAACAAATATCTTGGGTTCATACTGTCTGCCTAGAAGGTAAAGTCAGAATAACTGTGAGAATCATGCTTTTTTCCCTTCTTTACATTTATTTTTCCGTTTTGTCCCATATCTTGAGCTGTGGTGGAAATTTGTTCCAGTAAGACTAGTTTTGTGTAATGTGCCTTTAAGTGAGACGTGATCCTCAGGGGAAGTGGAAGGTCATGTGATAAACATTGTCGCTGCAGTGCCTTTAACCTTCCGCCAGCATTCCTTCATTTCTGATGCATTTTACAGTTCTCCCAAGCTGTTGGTTTTCTTATTGCCTCCAAACTTCTCGAAGTCCTCTACACCAGACACCAGAAGACATAAAATTACTTATCACCATTTTCATTGAATGTTTAGTGGTTTGTCCAGGTTTGGGACACTCTTGGTGTTCCCAGTCTCACTCATCTCTCCTCCAGCCATGCCTGGATGCATTTTTGTCCAGCTTTTGTCTGCTTTAGCTCATTACACACTAAACTTGAGCAAGGTAGAAGATGAAGAACTTTCTCTTCTGCCTTCCTTGTTTTATCGAGACGATTAAACAAGCCAAGCATTCCACAAGTGTCACGCCTATTATTGCAAGGCATGCCACATGTGACTGCTGATTGGAAAGCTGATTGACCACACGGTTTTTTGATAAAAGTTTGATTCTAGGAACACTTGTATTTAAAGTCACTTAATATATTGCCCAATCACTTTGTAGTGGTTTAGCTCTGTGAAAGGGGTCTGAACAAAACATCAACCATTAAAAAGAATGTGATCAATACTGTTTCTAAAACAGTGATGGCTAATGTTTTAAATAAACCATTATCATGTATGTCACAGTTTTTGTTAGGAGTCATTACAGTTATGTATGTATCAGTATGTCTCCTGGAAGACATTAAAGCCAATTTAATTTCAGATTATTCACTGGCATTCTTGATTGATCCATGCAACATCGACTGAGTATTGAAATTGACTGGTACCCCTAAATATCTCCGCATTGGCTTCTGAAAAGAACGAAGAGAATTTGAACTATTTAATGAGCCCTTCATTGCCAGATTCCTTGTGTGAAAGATCTCATTGTTGCGTATCTCCTTACAGGATCCCTTAGTTCTCAGAATGCCGGTTTCCCACAATTTCTCAGACTAAAATAGGAGGCACACCTCTTAGCTTTCTGGCAACTCTTTTTTGCAACCACTTACCAACTTGTTAAAAATACTAACAACCTGTCTGCGTTCAAGATTCAAGTTGAGGCACTATTTTGAAGTAGTAGATCTTTGATTCTCTCTCTTCTCTTTCACATTATAACATATTGCTATAAATTTACATTTGCGGATGTTTGCCAACAGATGTTTGCCAAATCTGTTTGTCTGTGTATATATATATATATATATATATATATATATATATATATATATATATATATATATATATATATATATATATATATATATATATATATATATATATAGTCTGCTTTAAAAGCTGGAAAATCATACAAAGTATAATGAAAAACCAATCATGTAAGTTTAACTGTTTTGAACTGGGGCAGGATTGAGACAACACATTCAATTATATAAGTAAGTATTTATATATTTATTTATTTGTTCTTGTTTTTACCACAGATCTGGTTTTATACCAATGACATCTTTGAGAATGCAGGCATCCCAACTCCAGAGATCCAGTATACCACAGCAGGAACAGGAATCATAGAGATCATTGCTGGGCTCATTGGGGTATTTATAAAATAAAGAACAAGCAGGAATATTGTTGCTGAAAATATGTTTTTATGACACATACAAACTCACTTTTTTTTGTTTTTTTTCTTATTGTCTATGTTCATTTAAGAGTACCTAACACCAGCTTTAAATGTCTTCTAGTGTTTCACCATTGAGAAACTGGGCAGAAGGCCTCTCATGATTGGAGGGTTTGCAGTGATGGGCATCTGCTGTGCTGGGATTACTTTAGCACTCCTTTTACAAGTAGGTGTGTTTGTGAGAACATCAGCTGCTCACTTAGTTATAGTGATGACTATTTTGCCGAAAAATTAAATAGAATAAAACATTATTCAATTCTATTTTCAATTCAGTTTTATTTATATAGCGTCTATTACAACACAAGTTGTCTCTAGGCGGTTTCCAGAGACCCAGAACATGACCCCCGAGCAATTATTACATAAACAACAACAGGTAAAAACTCCCCTAGTGGAAGAAAAACCTTAAACCAAACAGTGGCAAGGAAAAACTCCCCTTTAAGAGGGAAGAAACCTGCTTGTTTCAGTATTCTTTAGACATCCAGGATAATCAAGAGATGCACTTTCCCTTTTTGTCCAGGTGAGCAAAAATGTGGTCATATCAATAAACAGTTAGTATAACAAAAAGGTTTCCTGCTTTTGGAGTAAAAATATTGAAATAAAAACACAAACTCCATCTGACTTTTTTCTATTCACTTCAACCACATTTTGAAACAAGATAAATTGATGCAAAGCTGGAAACAAAAGCATAAGAAGAAGAATAAATGAATGTAGTTTCAGGTGCTCAATGGAAGAGAACCTTTGCTTAGCAATGAAGTCAGGTGTGAAAAAGTTTAGACACAGGTGAAGAGAAATAACTGCATTTTCATCATCATCCTGTTTCTTCTCCCCACAGACGCATTTGTCATTCATGCGCTACGTCAGCGTCTGCTGTGTGGTAGGCATCATCGCTGGCTTCTGTATTGGACCAGGCAAGTTTTTCATTAAATGTTACAAAATTGTGGAAGTAGAGTTTTCAGTGAGCAGCACGTAGACACCTCTAATAGTGGAAACCTTAGTGCTAAACAGATACAGCATCCCTAGTACAGATGTCTGCACAGCTACAAGTATCATCCACACTGTTGCAAAACAAAGTCAGCTCAAATTTATTTGGAAAGTCCGAATTCACAGCAAAGACAGTCTTAGGGAATTTTAAAGTAAAGGAGGTTAATAATCCACTTATTAAAAAAAAAAACTGTTTTGTGCCTTGGTGGGAAACACTAATCTCATACTTGATGTGAACGAGACAAATGAGATGAGTGTGGACTACATATTTTGTCAAATCATGTTTCCATAATGGGAAAGGAAATTGAGTTTGTCGAATAGTATTGCTGGAATTCTTGGAACTGAGAGATGAGAAGTCCCAGTGTAGTCACATTGCTTTTCCAGCACCGTGAAACTAAACGTATCCCAGACAGCACATGTACATCTGGGCACCGCCGGCCAGATATTGAAAACATATTGTAAAGTTGTCGCATGGAGAGCATATGCTCACTGGCAAGAAATCACTCAGAAGTTGGCCCGTCGTCAAATAAGACCGTGGGCCGTAAGCTCAGTGGCCACTGCTGATTATGTTTTACCTAGTCTGTATTTATAGGTCTTGTTATTGCCTGTAGGACATCTGATAGAGCAACCCATATAGTTTAATTCTTTTGTGATGGTCCTATTTGCTTTGTCCATGTCAAATTATATCCACTTCAAGCGAGAGATTAAAAAAACAGGAGTCCAGGTCAAAGCAAAGGTGTTAATTATCAGATCGACCTAGCCCAGAAATATCTGTTTATAAACTGAGTAAAAGGATTATACAGGTATTGTGTACTAAGGGTGTTTGTTCAGTTCTTAAAATATTATTAATCAGTGTCCAAAGGCAGTTATTAATAACTGTTAATATATATTAATACAATAACAAAACTGGGACAGCAACTAAATATCAGGCTTTAATTTAACAAAATAAGTTTTAAAGTGATTGTTGGTCTGTGTACTAGTCTACGACTACATGTGGCACTAAAGAGCAAATGAAAGGATGAGGAGCACTGACCTTCATGCCCTCAAAATGTGACATATCTTTGCAAAAATGAACACAACTTCCTTGGAAAGCAGATACGCATTTATTAACACCAGTGTTATAGGCGAGCAATCAAAAATCTACTAAACTAAAGAAATTACCACACCAAAGTAGCACATCATAGTCTGGTACCAAAGAAAGTAAAACAAAGTGGACAAACTGACATTTTGTTTAAACTCAACCACGTGTTTCTTCTGTGGGCACATTTTTTCTTTTTATGTTCTTTTCCTTTTCCTTTTAGTTTATATGATATACAGTTGATATGTTATCTTATGGGTTTTTAATGATGTTTAGAATTGTAATTTTGTTGTTTACACATGTCAAATAAACCTAATTTAACTATTGTCCATCCAAGAGTCAGTTGAGGGATGAGGGTAATGGCCTTTAAGGTGTCCTGATATACGTAAAGGGAAAGCAACGCTTTGATTCTGTCTTATTCATTAATTCTGTAATTAAGTATATATATATATATATATATATATATATATATATATATATATATATATATATATGAAACCACTATTTAATATGTTTAAAAATTTTAGCTTATGCTGCTGCGCCACAGCACCAGAGTAGCCCCTGTCTATTATGGGAAAATAATATACATTGAAAGAACAAACAACATTTTAAATAGTACTTTTTTACATCACAACTACAGCTATAGCTTCAACTGTAAGCTTACCTTTACAGCTCTGTTTCTGCAGCTCTGCATCTCTGCTGCCCTCCCACTCGAACCGGGCGAACCAGTCTTTTTTACCAGATAGTACTGGATACCAACCAGACACATATAGTCGTAGTGGTTCTGATATCTGACAAATAAACACATAGCTGATGGCCAAGACTGCATCAGTGGCCCCCTGCTGTCCCCATAAGAAATAAGCTACTGACCATGGAGCCAGGCAGTAAACCCTCAATCAACAAATTTGCAGATGGTGGTGGACCTGATCAATAACAATAAAAAGGCTTCCTGCCCCTTCTCTGGCATTTTACAATATTAATGTGAAAGAGATTTTTCAAACATAAAAGAAATTGTGTGTGAACAAACATGGCTTTGACTCCAGAATTCTTGTGGTGATGACCTTTAGTATAAAAGGGGGCATGAATTCAAAACATTTCAGGTGTGGTCAGCAACAGCGTTTAAAATCTTTATTACTAAAAATGAAATGCTTTTGGAAACCTGGAACAAAAAACAGAATTGTCATGAATTGGCTGCTCTTTGATGCCAGTTTTCTGCCAGTATATTAAAAGCCAGACTGTGTAGTTAATTTAAGGGAAGTGCCAGCTGTGAGGAGTGTGAATTCTCAAATATAAAGAAAGGAAAGATGCAAAGAATCCTAAACCTACTACAGCAGTTTACTGGCATCAACAGCCAGACTTTTCCAAATGTGTCTGTGTGATTGGCGTTCGCTGCTGGGTGTTGGGAAGGTGAGATGTTGGAACTAAGGAAAGCAAAAATGCAGATACAGTTGTTAGGCAAACAAAAAGTGTACAGATGTTTTGTTGTGTTCCAGCACTGGTTATTTATCCTTTTTTAAAACAATACAGTCATAAAGAAGACCAGATGTTGACTATAATTGACTGGACTTATGTTGACTGGACCCCTAAGAACCTTTCTGGAAACTGCCTTTAAATATAGTGGGTTTAAAGACAACGTGGAGTGTGGTTATGGTTGTCTTGCAGCAATCCACATTTATCTATGTGTGCAGAGAAAGTAACTTGAAAGAGGAAATACCAGAACAACATCTCATCTCAGGGACAACCTGCCTTTGGAGATTTTTTAGTATATATACTTGTCTTCATAAGGAGACACCAAGCAAGCCCATCATTTTCCATGAGCTTTTTTGATGACAGCCACTGACTCTGACCGTGGGGTCCTCAGTAACGTTCTTGCATCAACAGTGAGGGATGATGCTCCTTTAAAATTTGCAATAATTTATTCAGTGCACTATGTGTAATATTTTCTTCAAATGCCCATGTGACCAAATTACTTTCTAAATTACCCTCTCCTTCTTCACTATCTAAGCTACTGTAATCAGATTCTAAACTTCCCTCGAAATCAAACTCCTTGAGACAGATCACAGTCCACTAAGTCATCCACAAGATGATCTTGGCAACTTTCTCACCAGCTGGAAGCATCCGGGTCTAACTCACCAGCTGGAAGCATCCGGGTCTAACTCACCAGCTGGAAACGTCCGGGTCTTACTCACCAACTGGAAACGTCCGGGTCTTACTCACCAGCTGATTTGTTATCCAATTTCAGCATTTAATTGACATATCTCAGCATTGAAATCTTTTATTATTGCTAAAAATGTTCCTCATACAAGAAATGTTGTTGTTCTTTTCTTAGTCAACAGCATTAACATTTTTTTGGTGATTTGAAAATCTTCAAATTTTAGTTTCCAGTTTTTTTAGCCTTATTAAAACGATTAAGTTGTTGTATAACATTATTATAATCATTATGCTTTACTGCATTACATAAGAGATTGTGTGTGTGTGTGTGTGTGTGTATGTGTGTGTGTGTATCTAGTTGAAGCACACATCTTAGTCATTATTGTGTTTTCATATCTTTTGGTTTGTTTCTGTTTCAGCGGGGGTTCCCTTCCTGATCACAGCAGAATTGTTTAAACAGTCCCATCGCCCAGCTGCCTACATCATTGGGGGCTCACTCAACTGGTTGTCCAACTTCACTGTGGGCTTTGTCTTCCCCTTTTTACAGGTGAATTCTGCTGTCTGTATCTCTGTTCTTTTAATCTCAGTATGATGAAAACTAAATATATGTAATGTTTAATCCCAGCCTTTCCAGCATTGTTTAAAGCCATCTCCTTCTGAAAGCAATGCCCCCTTCTGATGTTTGTGATGGTAGTAATTAGGATTCCATTCTATTCATTTTAGTAGAGCCATGTTCCTGTGTTTTCCATAGGTTTCTAAGTAGACTGCAAAGCAAATATGAATGTCATTAAAACTTTGAGCAAACAATTCTAGGGGTGCCTAACACTTTTGGCCAGTACTGTATCCATCAATGTTTCATTGCTTTCCCAGGTTTTAAGTACAGCTATTACAAACATCATGTGTTATACTTGAGGATGTACCCTCATCCTATCCATAATGGTCCAATGGAGGTTTAAAAAAACAAAACAAAAAAAACAGCTCCCTCTAGCTGAACCTTAAAATGAAATGCAGCTTCATGAGCCTTTCCCATTAGGAGAATCACCAGATGCACAGCCAGGTTCACCTTTAATAAGCAGTAGATCCCCACTGTCTCTTCAAATATGTCAAGTAACCCAGATATATCATCTTCTAAGGTCATATCACAGAAATATTATATGTGGTGCTGAGTTTGAAGGAGAAGGAAATACTAAAGCTCCTGGAACACCAGTTCCTGCAGCAGCTCTTTCTCTCCAAGTGTACAGCTAATATCTGTCACTGGTTGTTGGTTCTACTGTTTCTTCTTCGTCAGTTTCTTCTTCTTCACCACATCGTCAGTGGTGCTTGAAGTCCTTATAGATGCCATACGTAGCTGGAACCTCAATTATGGTGGGTTCTCTTCCCCGTTTATTTACACACACGGACACACAAACATACCAAGTATAGTAGATGTATCAAACTCCGGGCCTGTGGGCCAAATCCAGGCCACAACCTCCAATTACCTGTAATAATACTACTACTAAGTAGAATTGCTTTCACTTACGCTTGAAGACCTATGAATGGATACAGCTGCCTTCAATTTTGGGTTCTGTTTTGAATGTTTCAAAGTCAAAGTCACGTTTATTGTCAATTCCACCACATGTGAGGTACGTACAGAGAATCCAAAGTACGTTACTCTCAAACCCTTGGTGCTGCACAATAAATAAATAAATTACTCTAAACACAAAGTGCAAATCTAAAAGAAACATATAATAAATAATATTATAATATATAATCATTTATTCTGCAAATGAAGCCAGCTTATTTGTATCTGATTTGTGAGTTCTGATGAACATTTGTTATATGTATTCTGGACCCTGAATTGAAATGTTCCTTCCCTCTTCTCTCTGTCTTTTCAATCATTGTCTAACCATCTGCCACGTCCAACAATCAGAGGTCTGCTGGGTCTTACTGCTACTTGGTCTTTGCAACCATTTGTGTGTCTGTGGCCATCTACGTTTATATTGTGATCCCAGAGACCAAGAATAAGACTTTCATGGAGATCAGCTGGATGTTCTCTAAGAAGGAGGCAGTCCTGGAGACCCAGGGTCTTACTCATGTTGATCAGCTAAAGCTGAAGAAGATGAATGGCTATGGTGGTATGGAACATACTTCACTGGAGTTTGACAGCTCCTCTTCTGTTCCTTGACTGAGAGCATTGTCATTTCTTACTGAGAACAGCAAACCACTGAATATTTCAACAAGTACAGCAAACAATACCTCACTTTCACTCAGTGGGCTCAGGATGAATGTTCCACTTCAGTAAAACTCAGGCTCAAAGCATCGCTTCATAAGGAGTATAGTGTGCTGTTTTGGTACTTTAAGCTTTCTCTATCAGCTCAATTAATCTTTACTGTAGGTAATTTTAAAAATATCTAGTCAATATAACCTAAAGAAATATCACCAAAATCTGATGAAAAAAAACATTGTTTATTCTACTATAAGACAAAAGATAATTTGTCATTGTAGACTTTACAACATAATTCTGTTTGGCTCAACTAGAAAAACAGAAAAACCAGGGCTACTGCACCAACATGCATCTTACTGAACTTTGTTAAAATGAAAAATGAGGACAATACCATTCTAACTAAATTTATGAAATGTAGCACTCTTGCATGGGTATAACAGCTTTAAAAGCAGCTAGAACACATACAGAACAACAATATGAAACTAGAATTCATCATGCAATGAGTTTTCTGCTTCTACACTAAGGCTTTAGGGTTTTGAACTGCATATTTTCATCAGCTCTCTTTACACTCTGATTTATTTTTGAGTGGGTTTGACTGAGTTTGAGTGTGGTGTAAGTGGTTTTTATTATGGTGTTCGAATGAAAAAAGTTACATTAATTTTCAAAGTTTTTGTATGTGCACAGCCAGCTGAAAGCCAAATGTGCCTAAATGAAAGCTGCATTTTAGTTTAATTTAAAAATCCCACTAGTCAGTATTTTGTTGCAAGGAATACTAAACAATGTATAAAATTACTGGGTATATACTTTAAGGTCAACTCGACAAAGTTCACCAAGCTGTGAATACATTTTGTGAAATTTGTTGTATTCAATTACTTTTTTTTTAAAGAAAAAGCATTCTTCACTCTTTTGTACATTGCAGTAGAGCTATGTCAAATCCCAATATCTATGCATGTTTTTGATGACATCATGCTGTCTGTTGAATACAAGTGATTAATGTTCATTAGATGTAATAAAATACAACAACCATCTCTTCATACATGTTCATATTCTTATCTTATTGGAGTAAAGTGATCTATGTGAGCTTTGCAGCAAATTGCACAAAATGTTTTTGTAAAAAAATTTGAGTCCACTTTGTATGAATTATGGAGGTATGTGCAAGTATGTTATTATGAGCTTCATGTTGAAACATAAATTAAGTTTTTGGTGATACTGTGGTTTTAGCGTTTTGTTTTCTGAGGATTGTTCTGCCTTTACAGGATGACAGTCTGTGTGAATCTCCGCAGGTCAGGGAGTAAGGTTTAACTTGAGAGAATTGAATCTTTCTTTCCACTGTCATTAAATGTAGTTTTGCTTAAATTTAGTTCAGTTCTCTGTATCTCGTTAAGGTTTAGAAGTTCCTTGTATCAATAAACAGGAGCTGTAGATGCACTGTAGTAACAATGAGTTTTATTTTGACCTAGTTAAAAGTATACCCATCATGGTAATGTAGTAATTTATTAAACAGAAAAGGTATAACATAAATGGCTCCAGCTGCAATTGTTTATCAGATTGCCTCTATATTGATTGACTAAAACATAAGTCAATTAACTGCACTACACCATTAACACACTGAATAGCTAAATTATAATTTAACAATAACATTCAAATAACTAGAAATACACTGGTTATGTTTTGTTTCACACATAAAAAACATTAACAAATATAGTTTGTGTCTTATACTACATTTTTTAACTGTGATAAATGTAAATACGTTAAAAAAAATTCCCTGAAAAAAAACATAAAGTGTAAGTGAAATTTATAATTTTTTCAGAGTGTGAAAAAGCACATTTAATTCATATTTATGGTTTCTCAAAATGCCATGTACATTTAGAAGATTTTAAGTTTAAGAAGTAATAGCTTTCAATACATTATTACAAAATCCATGTTTGGAAACAGATCACTGTCAGTACATTATGGAAATAAAGTGTAGTCAAACGGAATGTATTTTAGTACATCTAATAATTTACTTAAATAAACATAAGCAGGTCTTTTGTTTTATAGAGAGAGTCAACTCCCACTTTAAACTATATAACTCTGGAGTTAAGGGGGAAGACGCATCAGTGTTTTTACTGCAAGCTTCGGAGTGAATGAACTGCCGTATCTTCAGTAGGTGGCAGTATAGGTTAACTGACACATGGCTGTAAGTGAAGACATGTTATTGCAAACTAGAATCAAAGCTTAAAGAAGACAGAAGCAACACCCTGGACATATACAAGATGAAATAAGGTGAGAGGAAGAATCTGTGATTCTCAATTCATTCTTTTTATCTGGTAAATTTGTTGTAATAATAGAAGAGCTTGTTCTGTTTTTCCTCAGCCATGCCCTGTAATGTGTGGAGATATTGGTTTTGCATCATCTTGAGGACAAATACCCGGAAGTCCCTGGAACAGATGTCATGTTTGAAGTACCAATGTACTGCAAACACACCAGCAACAATACAAGAAATAATCACAAAGACTCAATGCCAGCAATATTTTCTGTCCATGCAGAATAATATTTTTACTTGGAAAGAACTTTTGTTTGCAGTTTACAGCTAGTAGGTTTTGAGCGTTTGAGGGAAGTAGAAAAAGAAACAAACCTAAAAACAGACCTTTACAGCATGATAACAAGTAAAAAACTGAAATTAGTAAATTATTCTCAAAGCTAGGTTTCTGAAAAAACCCATAAACTAAAGTTGATATAAGTTGTATGTACGCTTACTTCCTGTTACTTGTAAATAGATAAAGATTGATTGTTGCTTGTAAGTAATTTAGTAAATGTAACATTTCCTGGATAATTTAATCTTAAAATATATCTACGACACATTCAGAGTATAGTGTGGACTTAATAAGGAAATTACATTCAAAACAAGGTGAATAATCTCATGTTTACATATCTAAGATTTGAAATATTGACGAGGACAGAAATCTTTTCTAGTGTGCTGCTATAAAAACTCTTTGAAATGATACTTTTGGGGACCGTGTGAGCTATCTTTGTGCCATTAGAAATCCGGCTCTGCCCTGTATCCATTGGCAACTAATGATGGCATGTAAATTCTCTGACGGATACCTGATGAATGTAACACTTCTCTGCTACAAGCTGTAAGTATTTATGAGCAAGTGTCTTACAGCTGGGTCAGCCTGATCTCCAGGTTTTAACACAGTGCTACCACACAACAGCCCCCCCACTGACTGACACCACACTCGTCAACACTCAGTAAAGTTTCAGTTCTGATATCAGATCAGCTTAATTACCTTCTGCTGCAAAATGATTTTTATTATAAAAGACTATAAAATATGGAATTGCCATACATACAAGAGCCGTTAATAGCATGTAAAGTGACAGTATCAGCTAGAACCACTGACAATTTAAATGTACATTTAGAGATCGTTCATCAGCGCACTATGAACATTGTTATTCTTACAACCCTGCTGTTGCTTCAACACATTTCAATTGTTTTCAAAAAATTTTCCGGTGTGGATCTGAATAAATTTAAATTTCTCTGAATACATTTCAGCACCTAAAGATGTGTCATTTTCATGATAAAAGTCTACCTATGCCATGAGGCTAGTAGAGTTTGAATGAGAAAAATGTGGAAGGTTTAGTATTTAGTATGTATTTATGTCAGCTTAAAACCACTTAGAGAAGCAGAACTCCTCGGCTCTCTCTTGCAGCCCTGATAGAAATAATACAGCAAAAATAGAAGTTTATTGTTTGTATTAACAGAAGAACAGAGAAATTAAGATAAAGACATGTCTTGCCACCAGAATCTTTGTTTGTCCAGTCTGTGCTTGTGAATGTAGCACTGTATGGACATACCTAAGGCAAATGAGAATTCATAGCAAAGTTCCAAACAAGATTCTCGAGTGTCCTTTGCCTGAATGCAAAAATATATTTTAAAGGTTTGCAGCTTTCAAATGCCATGCTTACAGACATCACAACGTGGAAAAGCTTGGTGTTGGACAAAGATGTGGGCTAATATGTTGACTTCTGTAGTGTTACTTGTGAGAATTTGGCAATTTTTTTTCTCTCATCTGAAAATGCATATTAAGAAAACGTCTCACAAATACTTCTATGCCCATTTTGAGCTTCGGACAGATCTTAACGAACTGTGTCACTTGGAACTTTTCTATGAAAGAGTGTGTTTGTGATGGAGCTTGCTGTTTTGTTTACAGTGTACTACGATACCAAGAAGAGGCGACCTGTACACTTCATTCAAGGGTTTGTTTTTTCCAGCAGACATGTTTCACAGCAGTTAGTTAATACATAATTTGCTTGTTATATAATTACTGATCATTAAGAAAGCTTAAGGGATACATCGTATCGTAATCTAAATTTAAAAAAAAAAATAAAAATGAAACCAAAGTGTGCAAGACTGTTTTTCAGCTCAAACTCTAGTCTGACATTACAATGTTTTTCAGACAATTCATTAAGTTCAACCTAGAAAGCGGCTCCAAGTAGAGTCATAATTGTTTAGAAATGTTTGCTTTGAAAACCTGAACTATGTTTATACTCCATTGACATTTTTATATGTGTGTCCCTGTGGCAAGATGCACAATTGTATTATGTTAAAAATAGTTTGTATGTACAATTTAAAAGTATTTACGTTTAAAAAAAAACGTTTTATAAATTATTGTAATATTCAGTTTGCACTGCCCTTTTGTAAATAAATGTGTCTATTTTTTTCTCTTCCACGTCAATATAGTTCTTTCATTTCAACCAAACAATACAGTAAAACTGATCAAGGTGACTTTAAAGACAGTTCTTACTTCACAGGAATAACTATCACTGTTATCTCCTGAAAACAATATATAAATTGAATATGTATATATAGCTCCTTATTAAAATAAATAATAGCACCATTAAATATGCCACGTATTCTTTTTCACCTTTAACTCTTGGCTTTGGTCAAGGCAAGTTTATCCTCATACATGAACTCTTAGAACTGTAAGTGTCAAAGACTTTTTATGTAACTACCATAGCATCTATTACAGTTTCCTACCACATAGAATTCAACATGATCTCCCACTAGAGGTCACCAGTGATGTGTTTATTGGTTCATGCTGTCAATCAGTTCTCATTTAGTTTACTCAGACTGTCCAAACCATCAGTCTGGGCCAGGTTTCTATATATTTTTCACATTTGTTATTTCAACATATTTGAGAGACACAAAACATCCCCACTGGCCTCCTCTGTTCTTTTTCCTTTAACTGGGAAACAACACAGACATGTCATTTGTCCATCTGTTTACAACTCAAAAACTAGAAAAACAACAAATCACCAATACGCAGCTCAATACGCAAGGTGGCCATCAGTGTCTGTGACTTAAAGTGCCTGAAACCTTCCTTTGTGCAAAGGGAGTTTACCTCGAAAGTTATTTGAAGTCACTGTGCCCTTGAGTAATTCATTGTATGGCAGGTCCTCATCTCAACAAGCAGCAATAGTTCACAACTACCTGTAATGGTGGATCCCCCATCAAGACTCAAAAGAGAGACTTGAGTGTCTGCCTCTATGAATGACAATACAACTATTTCCCCGTTGTGACTCCTGTGTTTGGTGCCTGGGCTCCCACAGTGGCTGTATTGGCTCTCTGAAGGATTTTTACAGTCACTAATACACAAAACACAACAATGGCAACTTCTCCAGATGCTGCAAAGGTTGCCCGAGCTGTAACTTGAGCCAGGATGTTAAGTTACAATCAGCTCCATGGGTTTTTGTGAGGTGAATAGCATTTCGATTGGGTATTAACAGGGGTTGGGCTACTAGAAAGGCATGTTTGAGCTAATTGTTCAACAGTTTTACATGTGCTTTGTTTATTCGATGACTTGTGTTTCAGACCCTTTAAAGTCACACTCTAAATTAAAAAAGCCACTCTCTACACTCTTTAAAATTTGCTAATCCACACTTCAAAACAACTTTTAGGGCATCTATTGTCAACTGAAGATTAGACACAAAAGAGAGTTGAGCAATATATATAATTTAATTTGGTTAAAAAAAAGAAAGAAAAAAAAAACAAGCCAAACAAAGCAATGCTTGTATAAAGTCAGAACTTTAGCTTTTAGCGGTGAGCATAGTTCCATTTATTTAGGCTTGTTTTAATATGTTTATACTAAAAAAATCTGTTACATACATCAAACCTCAGCTACTTTGTTATGTTAGTATACAGTACACCCAATCACAGAGGTCTGTCCTGATATCTACCCAGTGGTCATTCAACACACAATGTAAAAGCTGAATTTTTTAATATCTCTTATTCATTTATATTGAATAGAATGTTGTACATTGAAAAACTGAAAGACTACAGATCCTCCTGAAACTCCACATAACTCATAGTTGGGCTTGGTGCATGAGGCCCTACGAAGTTGGCAGTACAATAGTAGTTAATAACCAAAACAAGGGGAAATTGGTATCAAGGTACACTTGTCGATTTTTCTATCAGATAGAACCTTTGTTTGACCTGTGGCTTTAAAAATCAAGAAATTCTTCAACCAATATGTCAAGTCAGCAGGACAGCCACTTGATATAAAGTAATCCTGGGAATCTGCCTTACTCTACAGTTACTGGAGAGATTTGTTTTTCTTTTTCTTGGGAGGTTAAGGCTGTGTACACTTTTTTACTGACAGCTAAATCAGTCACTATAGGTATTTACAACTTCAAAAATATTGTTACATTTTGAATCATGCAAAACTAACTAACTGGAAAACCAAACCCACAAAGTTAAAACAAGGTAATCCCTTGAAGCTAAAGAACAAAAGATAGCACGCAAGACAGCAAAATTACACATTAAAGCCGGCTTTATCAAGCATGCATAATAAACAGTGCTTGTAAAGAGATGTTTACCCTAAATATTGACTTCAAGAGCCAAATAATAAGTTTAATATGTTGGGCTTTCACGTTTCTTCATAATTCTGGAGCTCAGACAACATGACAATAGCGTATCTATTTCTCTGTAGTGGATTTTTGGACAGAGGTATGTCCAGCTTTGGTGGGTGCAGCTCAGTCCACGTAGAGGTCAGCACACAGTGACCATCTATAACCTATAATTTCAGTGGCAGCCACGTTCTGGACCTGGCCCAGAAGATCGGCCTGTAAGCTGTGAGGTTGACCAAGGTCATCTTTGAGGCCACATGTCTGTCAAAGTCATCGTAGCTAGTTCTTATGTCATGAAATCCTATCTAATTTTACAGCCTGTAAATATAAGTGTAACATGAGATGAGATCGGAATCACCTGGTCCAACCGTTTAGAATAAAGAGCACCTGTGTTCAAGTTATAATTGTATTAGACTTAATGCCTAACATTTTAAAAGTCAACAATCATGAGTTTTTATTGTATTTTTATTTTAGTTTAGTTTTTTCAGATTAAAGATAACAAATGTGCAAAGTTTTGATTTACAATATAAAACCAAGTACATCAAGGTATGTAGGTTAAAAGTATATATATATATTTAGAATGTAACCATCAAAAAACATTAAACATCTCCAGTAGGACCGACCTCCTGACTGGTTAAGTGAAAATGCTCCTGCAGAAACTACGTTTATTCAAAGTCTTTTAAATCTCAGTCAGAAACTTGCAATTCTTGTCAACAGTTCAACAAAACCTCTGTGCAGAAGCTCAGAAATGTTATCAAAGGTACATTTATTTCTGCAAATGACAGAATCAATACTTTAAGGGTGTGTTCACACCTTACAGCTTTACATCTGTTAAAACTCAGCAGTACCTACTTTGAATTAATATAACATTAGCTGAGTTTTGGTGTGCTTTAAAAACAAACTGTGGTGCAGTCTAAAACTTGAACAAGAACATATTTGTCATCTTTCTTTCTATACCAAGTGCTTTGCTGAGTGGCTTTAACATAACTCTGAATTTTAATTAACTGAATTGAGAGTAGATGCAAAGTTATCAGATGCACTGAATGCCAAGTTATTTTATATTATTCAGTAATAGTCCCTTATAAAAGTCTCTCATTCTTGCTCTTGCTTCCTGCTCTGTTCTTCTTATCGTGTCTTATTTATGTTAACTTATCTTAAAAAAACACAATAAAATTAAACTGTTCAGTGACAAAAAGAACATTTCACTTCAGGCACCAGATGACATTGGTTTTACTGATGCAGCACTTTGTGTCTCAGTTGTGTATTATCTGAAAAGAAGCAAAGACATCTAATCATAATTTGTTCAAATCACTGCACATCCCCAGTATAATGGGCAGGTGACCACAGTTATGATGATTACAGCATCAGGACTGGCGAGCAGACCACAATAATCACTGCTGAGAGCTGACAGGCTGGGAAGGCAGCAGGAGAGACTGTGAACAAAAAGTATGAAAAATGTGTCGTAACAAATGACTTTTTTCTCTCGTAGTCTGCCTATATTTTTTATGTTGTTGTACAATTCCAGTAAAAATACTATGATGTGATTTTTTTCACGTTATGATAATTTCTAAAAACTGTGACTTTATTGTGTGCTTATAACTGTATGAAACAGAAATTAATAACAGAATTATTTTGTGATCAGTTTTCAGTTATGAGGCAAGTAAAGTAGTCAGTGTTCTAGTTCACTTATGGAGTTCACTTGAATAAAAACAACATAAAAAAGAGATGTTTAACATATTTGAAGTAATTAAAATGAACTAGAGGCGACATGGAGAAGTGACAGGTGAAATGAAAAGAAGGAGATAAAAATTCAATCTTTCATATGGTGCTTTTCTGTTTCTTGCCCACACTAAGTACATTTGCACTACAGATGTCACAAAATGTCCACAAGAAGCGAGCCAAGGAAGGAACAAAAAACAGCATAATTTACCTTTATGGCCAACAGAAGCCAAACATCAAGCCCCGAAACTCCAGGAGTCAGTAAAAGACTTCATGCTGTTAACTACCAGGTACAAACCACAAGTGGGGAAAAACCCAGAACGACTAACAAAACAAAGAAAATAAAGACGTGAAACACATCACAGCTCTGTTTCTGTGTCAGAGCTGGAGTCAGAAGAATGTAAAGGCAGCTGACATCAGGGCAGAATCATCAACTATCATCTTCACACAGCAACACAAAAATGAGAACCACACACAAAATAATCACAACTCCTTCAGGAACACATTAACACCCTTTAAGTAATACTCTTCCAATAACACAGAATTTCAGCAGTTGGAGTCAACATATGTGCAGTATGTTCCTCTAATTATATGACAACCATCAAAACCACCTACAGTTGTCAGCGTTTGGCTTGTACAGGACAAAATCCTGGTTCCAGTTCCAGTTGACTGGAGGGAGTCTAAACCTTCCATTGGTGAGAACTCCGCGACACGAGTGGGATCAGAGGTCAATGGACTTGATTTTCTTTTCTTCTTGTTATTTTGTTTTTTCATATTTGTTTAGGGGAGGTATGTTTGGGCATCTAAAAGGCACATAGAGACAATTTACTTTGTAATAGGTGAGATGGAAACGTCTACATAACAATCATAATTGACACACAAAACATGAACTAAGCTCAATTTTTTCCCCGATACCACCTGTTTCAATGGAATTGTGCTTGAACAATCCAGAAACGATCCACATCTTGTGAAGCTCTCAACATGAACAAAACAAACACTGACATAGTATGTCCAAAATTCATATTTAGAAAATACTCCAAAAACAGACACTCAAAAAATCCCCAATAAAATATTACAAATAAGATTGACATGAAACTTAACCACAAACAGTTTCCCTTAAGCATTTATAGGGCAGTCAATAAAATAACTGAAAGTTCTTTAAAATTTCAACTCTAGAGGGCTATTGGAGAATATTAAAGGAGCTTCATTACTTCATATTTTTTATGTAATTATTATGGTACATAGAGCTAAAGTTACCATACATGGTTACCTTCCCTGTTAAGGAGCAAAGATAAAACACAGATCTTGCAGGTCCAGCAAAGACCAGAACTCACAGGTTGTCACATTCCTCTCTTGAACAGCAGGAGTGGCTGTTTGTGTCAATGTATCAGTCTTTAATGTCCAAAATGTTCAAAAATGTCTAAATGTTCAAAAAAAGCCCTCAAAGTCAGCAGAATCCTCTAAAATCTTTGAGGCAAAAACCTTCAAAACTCAGCGTCCTCCCTCAGCATCAGAATCCTTCTGAAACTACTATTTGTGTCTGCGGGAGAAGGAGACTCTGGAATCAGAACCAGTTGATGGACCACTACCTGGACCTGTAGTAGTACTCAAACACACCCACACACTCACACAACAGTTACAAATGTAAATAGAGGTGTCACTGCTTTACTTCAGCCTGTTGCAGCAGCTCTCATATTATGACTTCTTCTGTATCTTCACATGATTTTTGACATATCTTTTTGCATATTTGTTTCTTTTCTTTTAAGACACTTCGTTTTGAAACATTATTATATGCTGACTTTAATGTTGTGCTGCTGATTTATGTGTCCTTGTGCTGGTAATTTTTAATGTGTGCAGAGATAGGTAACAATGACTTCCAACTAATTATTGAAATAACACCCAAACTGCCAACTAAATGGCTGAAAAAGCAATATTAAAGGATTTAAATATTTTCTTAAAATCATTTACATTTATTTGAATTTATTTTATTTGTATACCACTAGGTCACAACAAAAGTCATCTTATGGCACTATAAACAGAAAACATGTTCAAAGTACATCCTGTCAAATACAGTCTGATTTAATCCAGCTATTTTACATCCATCCATCCATTATCTATACCCGCTTACTCTGTCTCAGGGTCAGGGGGGTCTACCTCATGTCCTCCTTCAGTACATTTACCAAACACAAATTTTCATTACTTTTTGTTAAGTTTATATATATGTATATAAACATACCCTGAAAGTTGTTGAGCATGATGACAGCGTGTGTGTGTGAGTGTGTGTGTGTGTGAGTGTGTGTGTGAGTGTGTGTGAGTGTGTTTGTGTGTGTGTGTGTGTGAGTGTGTGTGATTGTGTGTGTGTGTGTGTGAGTGTGTGTGAGTGTGTGTGTGAGTGTGTGTGTGTGTGTGTGTGTGTGAGTGTGTGAGTGTGTGTGTGTTTGAGTGTGTGTGTGAGTGTGTGTGTGTGTGTGTGTTTGAGTGTGTGTGTGTGTGTGTGTTTGAGTGTGTGTGTGAGTGTGTGTGAGTGTGTGTGTGAGTGTGTGTGTGTGTGTGTGTGTGTTCCTCTGTCTCGAGAGTGATGTGGTGACTGCTCTCATTAGCATACAGCCTCTACTGTAGATGGATTGCTCTTCTGTTGGTTTCAGCCTTGAGGTGATTGATCTGTGAAGAACTATTTCCCTTGCAGACCTTTGATTGAGTGCCAGTTGTCTTTGCCTGAAAGGACCAATATGGTGCTGTGTGGCTGCAGGCCAGCCCAGAGCAGCCTCGGTTGGGGGCCTCTTAGCTTTCTACTTAGCAGCTCCTCTTTACATATTCGTTCTACTGCTGTTCAACAAAGGCCACAAGCCTTCTCCAACCTCCCACCACCTTTACCACCCCTTGACAGTTGTGCTGTGTGTGATGGTGTAATAAAGCATTAAATAAGAAAATACAATAAAAAGAAAAAATTTAAAATGCTGCCGCATTTATATTTCTTTATCTATTATTTGGCCAGTCTGGATTTCATAGTAAAGTTCATGCATTTAGGACCATTTCTGCATTCGTCCAATATTTACTCGGTGTTGAACAACATCTGAGTTCAATGCAATTTTGAAATTTTTTTCTGATAAAAAAGCATAATAGCACAACCGCTGAGCAAAATAATTGTGTTTTTGTATATACAGTATAATCAATAACCAATTATCTATCCCTGACTATAAAGAGTGCTTTAGAGTGCTTACAAGGATTTTACAGAGCCAGGTTATCGTTATTCAAAGAAGAAACACTTCACTGTTCTCGCCCTAATAGAATCCTGTATACTGTATTTTATCAGCATCTAATAGATTTATAATCAGCACAGAGAGATGTATATAAAAACAAAAAACAAAGAACAGTCTTCCCTAAAACCACTTTGACACTGAGCAATTTTAAAACTTGAACTGAAGATTTGTCAAACTTGCTGACAAAAACTCTTGATGTGACGGAAATATGTAGGCAGTCTGTAGTGCTGTACTGTCACATTCCTGAGTCATTTGCATCATTCTTTATATGAAGAAGAAAGAGGACGGACAGCTGTGTAGATAACACAGCCATGGTTGCTGTGACATTTGATTGGCAGCTGGGGAACGGATTGATTGATAAGGATCCCCTGCTATGCCTGTGACAGCTCCTGTCAGAGATCCAGCTTGTCCCACATCAAATGCATCAGCTGGTACGTCCCGCTTTCCACCCCCAACACACTGAAGCACAAACAGAACACAAACACAACAAATACATACATGCTAAGCAGAACATATAGTATTTGATGGTATGATTTTATAACGTGAATCCCCTGACACAGATTTGTCACCTTAGTTTCATTTGGTTAAGAACAAAGTGAAATTAAGGTGATCAGTAGTGGATAGAATTTTACAAATGAGGACAATACAATTGTCCACGTGGAATTTAAGAACAGTCATGCAATTTTCCAAAAACAAAAAAAAAAATGTGTATAACAGGTTCACATGAGGAGAAATTTCTTGGTACTCGTTCATTAAAGAAAAAAAATTCTACAATGTCCAATGATGTATCTTGAAGCTGACAATAATAGTAATAATAGATCATTATTTACTGAAAACTGAATTATGAAAATTAGACAATTACTTGAATGTCAAGAATGTGTATACTTGAATGTCAAGGAGTATTTGGTGATTATAAACAAGTACAGGAGTGACTTATTGGCAGTATATACAAAGAAAACCAACAACAATAAATCACACCCAAGGCTGAGACCAGGAAGATGGCCTGCTCTGCACATCTTGTCCACAACCAACAGAGTGGTTTACATTTCCAAGTCCATTTAAGTTGGGACACTATGACAAATGCATCTAAAAACAGAATGCAATGTTCTGGAAATTTTAAAACCCCATATTTTATTCCCAACAAAACTAAAAACACGAGATGTTAAAAACGGAGACATTTGGCTATTTAATGCAGTTTGTGGTTTAACATGGTCTTGCTGAAACATGCACAGTCCTCCTTGAAAGAGACATTGTCTGGATGGGAACAGATAATGCTCTGAAACCTCCATGTATTTTTCAGTATTGAGTAAAGCATTTCCAAATGTGGAAGCTGCTCACGACATAGACACTGATGCAACCCCATACCATCAGAGATGCAGTTTCAGCATCTTATACTGTATGTTGTTTATGTTATGTTCATTTGGGTTTATGAGATTGTTATATTATTAAATATTTTATTTACATTATACACATGCTGGCTTAGTGGGTAGCACTGTTGCCTCACAGCAAGAAGGTTCCTGGTTCAATTCCCGGCCCGGTGGGTCTTTCTGTGTGGAGTTTGCATGTTCTCCCTGTGCTTGCGTGGGTTCCCTCCGGGTACTCCGGCTTCCTTCCACAGTCCAAAAACTTGCATACTAGGTTACTTGATCATTCTAAATTCCCCATAGGTGTGAATGTGAGTGTGCTTGTTTGTCTCTCTCTGTATGTGGACCTGAGATGGATTGGCGACCTGTCCGGGATGTACCCTTGTATATAAGTGTATATTTACACAGTGCTCAACACTGGAGCAACCTCCAGCCTTTCGTCTGCAATGCGTCGGGATAGGCTCTGTGACCCTGAGAAGGACTAAGCGGGTATAGATAATGGATGGATACACAGCATCCTAAATTCATTGGAATTGGAGTTGAAATAACAAAAACACACTAAAAAAACTGGCCTGGGCAAATCAATTGCTTTCTCTTGACAAGAATGAAAATAATTCGACCATAGCGACATGTTGCTGTGTTTGGTACAGGGTGTCTTGAATCTGTACAGGTACAATGAAATCTGAAGACTATCATGACATTCTGGAGCTAAAAGTGCTGCAATATTAGAAAGCTTGATCCCAGTTGCACCTTATGCGTCCTCAAACAGGATAGTGACCCAACACCTAAGAATATCCAAGAACAAAACATTAAACAATTCAAATTCAAACAAAAGTTTCTCTTTTAGTCCTGATCTAAATTTTACTGAACATCTGTGGAAAGAACTGAAAAAATGCAGTGTGGAGAAAAAAAGCATTCAAACCTGAGACATCTAGAGCAGTTTATTCGTCAGTGGACCAAAATACCTGCCAAAGGGTGCAGTTGTTTCACTAAGTTACACAAATGACATGATTGCTGTGATCACCTCAAAAGGTTGTGCAAAAAAATATTAAGTTGAGAGTCCATTCATTTTCAACCATGCCAGTTCTATCAGCTCAGCCACAGCTGAAGTGTGCTTGTTTGAGATTTTTATGCATGCTCTAATTTAAAATTGCAGCAAAATGAAAATGTTGTAGTATGTTCTGTAACTGTTTGTCTTGTCTGTCTTGCTGTGCTGCAGAGTTCTGGGGGTTGGGCATGTCCATTCAGCAGACGCACACCTCTGCAACTCATCAAACAACCTCCATCAAAGACCAGAGTCTTGCTGTGACTCTGCCAGACTGTACTGCTGACTAAGGTGCAGTAACCTATGGCCAACCAAGTTTGTTGTCTATTCCTTTGGGACTTGCAGATTGCATTTGGGTTTTTTTCGTTCCAGTTCCTCTCCATCAGAGAAACACCATCTCTTCATGTGTCAGTTCTGTTATCAGATTCTCAGCTACTAGACTCAGCTAAGTGGGTAGCATTGTTGCAGCAAGAGGATTCCCGGTTCAATTCCCAGCCCGGTGGGAGTCTATCTGTGTTGAGTTTGCATGTTCTCCCCGTGCTTTGGTGGTTCTCTCCGGGTACTCCGGCTTCCTCCCACAGCCCAAAAAACATGCATGTTAGGTTGATTGGTTATTCTAAATTGCCCGTAGGTATGAGTGTGCATGGTTGTTTGTCTTTGTATGGTGTCTGCTCTGCTCTATTTAAATCTGCCAGATCACATCTCAATCTCTACTCTGCTTCGCTGCCCCACTAATAAATTACCACCAGCAAGTCAGTTACCAAGTACTAACAAAGACTCAGATTCCTTCAGGAAAAAATATTAACATTTGACCACCACTAATGTGTTGGAACCGGTCGTGCGACAGTGTTTGTGGTAAGGTTGACGTTGTATGTGACAGATATGCTCATCGGTTATGATTTCATATTTTCAAAAAATAAAGAGTGATTTTTTTATTGGCCCCATGTGCAGTGTATGACATCTTTCCCTTCTTGCAAAGGATCTGATCTTTGATTCTCCCCTCCCATTGACAAATAAGTGATTATTAATTTTCTTTCATGCACGTGTGTGGCAAAACCATCCACTTCCTGCGAATGACAGGGAAGGGAAGGAAGTACAGGGGAGATGTGATCATACTTTCTTGTGCCAGGAATAAGTCTAGCTGAAGCATTTTGAATTCATTGGAGAAAAAAAAGAAGAGCCTGACTGATACCTAAATACAATGAATGACAATTTTTTGTATTATTGGTATGGGCAGGCCCTTTGATCTTGATGTTTTGCAAACTAACTCTTAAACTTTCCTAATCAATTATAACAACTGTATATAAGGAAATGGTCTGAATTATATATTTTAATGAATGGTTAAAGGTGGAGCAGAGACAGCAAGGAGATGCTGAAAAATGTTGTGTCAAAGGTGTCATGGATGTGGTAGGACAGTGTAAATTTTAGTTTATGCACTGCATTTTCATTGTCAAGTTGTTCTAATCAAGTCCCCAGGAGGACATCAGCTGGTACCATGATGGGATTACTTGGGAACCACAAGCTCTGAACTACTCGTCTCTAAAGATTGAGTTGTCTGTTTGAAACGATGTGGAAAAGCAGTTACAGTGACATAGAGAGTCCACTCTGTTGTGGAAATTTCCATGTTTACCAAAGAACAGTCAGATATCCAAATTAAAGCAGAAATAGATTTATTTGCTTCTTGCATAAAAAAGGAGAGTTGTCACAACAGTACATGCAGCACTGAAATAAAGCTCACCACATCACATAAAGTTTCAGGGATGGACGTCTAATGGTGCCTGTGTCATTCAATTCAATTCAATTTTATTTATACAGCGTCTATTACACACCATCAAAGGTACAACAGACAAGATACATAAGTATTACTATCCATCAGCAGCAGAACTAAGATTCCCATGTATAAATGGCTGATATATGGATAGTTGATGATCCACATAGATGAGGACGGCATCTACACAGACAGGTGGAGGTAACACTGGGATGGTCAGAGGTGGGACTGCAGGTCAGCATGCAGCTCCTGAGGTTCTGGTCTGCAAAAGATGTACAGACACGAGTGCAACGACAAGTCTCTTGACATGGATTTCCACCATTTTATACTATTTTCTCTGACTGGGTGTACCTGATTTAAGCATCTCCCTCATGCTATTCTGATAACTTTGGTGATTGCAAAAAATGGTTAAAAAATTAAAATCAACATTAAATACTTTTTCCTCATTGTTTCTTAAATAAAATAGTAATTTCATGATATATATTCCATTTTGTCATACTCTTGATTTTGTCAGTGTGCCTGAAACTGCTTTCCACCCTGTCATTATGGGGTAATTGACCAGTTAACAGATCAAATGATGTAATTAATAAAATCAAATTCCTGCTTTTTAATTCCTAACTTTTGTCTTACTGCTTTTGCAGTAGGATGGGTTCAAGCTTAAGATACTCACAATTTCATGGTAACATATTAATAAATACAAAAAACAAAATTCAATTCAAACTATATTTGATAAACAGTATACAGTCACTTTAAAAAATAAATTAATTTGCTAGCTGAAGACCAACCATGTTCCCATTAAAAGCTAAAAGTAGCAATAAATGTCCACCTTGTCAGTCCACTCCATCACTCATAATGATGTGAACAGATCTACCTTTTTTTTCAACATTGTGGCAACTTTACATATATAACAGTTTTACACACACACATATATATATATATATATATATATATATATATATATATATATATATATATATATATATATATATATATATATATATATATATATATATATATATATATATATATATATATATATATATATATATATATATATAAAACATATGACTGCAAAGGTTTTACTGATCTGTAGCAGAAGTTTCTGCTACAGATTCTGCTAAGTTTCTGCTTCTGCTACTGATCTGTAGCAGAAGTTTCATAATAATGATAAACAATATTTAAATAGCACTTTTAAATACAGTCTTACAAAGTGCTTAACATAGCAACAGGGATATAAAACCAGTAAAAGACTTAAACCAGCAGGTGAAAAAAATATAAAACATACATTTTAAGGCCAAATTCCCTTTAAAGAAGTCTTGTCTTGTCTATATAATATCTATTCGTACGAGTTAAAAATGGCTCACCCAAAAGAGAGGGGCCAAGGCTGCAGAAACCAGCAGCAAAGAATGTGTAATGTATTCATTAGAAAAGACCAAAGACTCTTCTAAAAAGGAAAGTTTTAAGCAGAGATTAAAAATGTTCTGACATGTGCATCTGATCCTGGTCTCCCTATGTGACCATTGGAATCTGGGGGTAGTTAGGACACCATCTGTGGACCTTGGTGGTCTGGAGGGAACATACCAGGTCAACAAATCTTACACTTAAATTGGAGCAAGACCTTCTAATGCTTTGAAGATGATCAGTAGGACTTTGAAATCAATGTTAAATTAAACGGAGAAAACCCCAACTGATACTGAAATACAATAATTTTGAGTATTATTGGTATCAGCAGGCCCTTTGATCATGATCATAATTTGATGTTTTACAAACTAACTCAGACAGTGGTGCATTATCAGTTATGATGATGAAGGTTACCCAGGTGTCATCATGGGTGTGGAAGGGCAGTGTAAATATTAAGTGTCTGCACCGCATTGCCAGTATCAAATTGTTCTGATCAGATCCCCAGAAGGACATTAGCTGGTAACATGATGGGAATATTTTGCCTGACGTCAGAACCGTAAGCTCTGAACAGGTTCTAATAAATTTTCTTTTCCATTGTTTCACTACTTTTCCTTAAAAGGAAGTGATATGATGTCTTTTGGCAGTGTTCTGAAGATGGAGTTTAGTTACAGTGTTTCATTCACTTTTGTACAGCATGACAACCACAATGCCATGATATCCATGCCCTGTACACTTTCTAATATTTCTGTGAGACATAATTAACTTATTAAAAGACCCAAGGGTCAACAACCTTGGTCCAAGAGAGCTTCAGTCCTTCAGGCTTTAGATGTATCCTTACATTAACACACCTGATTCTAATTAAAGGTCATCATCAGCTTGTCTTCCAGGTCTCCACAAGTTTGTTAATGACACAGTCCTTTGTATCAGGGTGTGATGACCCAGGGAAACATATAAAACATGCAGGACTGTGGTTTTCTAGGACCAGGGTCGCCTACCCCTTCTCTAATCCTTCTGAGGAGCAAAGTACAAACAAACAGGAATCTTTATTCCTTTTATATGGTGGCACTATGAGTAAAAGCAATTATGAGCATATAGATCTATGTAGAGCTGGATTCTGGCCATACACTATGATCATACACAAATCTGTGGTCTCTAGGACCACATATTTGCCATTTCATTTTTTTGATTGGTTATGGTGCATCTTTCCACCTCAGGAGAGGGGATGTCATGTTTCTTTCGTTTTCTTTCTCTTATTCTCTCCAGTGATTTTTTACAAATTCTTCCTGCAGTAATAGCTCACAAAATATGTTAGCAACGTGCAGAAAAAACATACTGTATGTTAGTTGTCATAACTCTCGTCTTACTAAACCTATCATGCATTTTAATAATTTAGCTACATCAGGGTTTAATTTTACTATTTCATGTAATGAATTAATAAAACAAACACAATTAAATAGGACAGCCAGGGAAAAATAATACATTTTTTATCTCATTGAAATATGTGATCTGAAATAAATCAAACAACCACTTAAAAAATAAAATAGTTTGAATATTGTCGCTTGGATTTTGAGTTTATTAAGGACAGCTCGAGTGGAAAATGAAATGACTGGAATGATTTTTTTATCGGTACTGCAGAATGTTAACACGGCAGTTTGATGTACGGTTGTAACCTTCAACAGCAACAGTTAACTTTTCCTCCATGCTGTTTTGGCATTCACGTTAACGTGAGGCTGCCTCCAGCTGTTAACCGGTAACGTGCTTTGGACGTGCCGCTGCAGCCATCATCTACTGAGAGTTGAGACAGTTTTGACCTTACACCACAAGGTGGTGCTATGAGTATGAGCGTATGAGCATATCTGTGCAGGTGGGGGATGTCTGATGACACCGATGACACAATGAGATCTTACTGGAGACATTATATAATGGTTAAAAGAATTATCAAAATTCAACCGTTCATTCGAAAAAAAAAAACAACCAAGAATCGACATTAACTTAGCATTTAAGAACTATTATAAAGACTTATAGTGCACAATCTAATATTCAAGAAAAACACATCTATGACTTTTTAAGCAAATTAGATATACCAAAAATGTCAGAAGAAAATAAAAATAATCTTGACTTAGAAATTACGAAGGAAGAAAATTCATTCTTCAAACCGCCTTCAAGAGAATGCAGCCATGACTTTTGGTCCTTCACACTCCTAAACCTTTTAAGATATTCCAGGATTTCCAAAATCCAAGGCCCATTGAAATATAATGTTAAATTCTTCAAAGCGTTGAAAAACTTCCCCTACTTTGAGACTTTATCACAGCAGCATACTTTCAGCTAGAGACACCATTCAAACTTTAAACTACTCACAAGACATTATACTTATTGAATAAACTAATTGATTCAGCTTTACAAAATGTTTTGTACTTGTACTTGTGAAATATAAGCCTTTACCTTTTACAATAAATTCAGCATTTATAATTAATTCCAATGAATGAGCCTTCAGACACCATTCAAAGTGTAAACGATTCCCGACACTTTGGACTACAACATAATAAAGCTGTGTGTCCATGCGACCTACGGTCTTTTAAAAATAGGGTTTAAATTTTATGTTTTTTTTTTTTTTTTTTACACACCTTTCCAGTCTAACCATTCTGGGGTAGATGAATAATCTTTAAAATTGTGAAACAAACCTCTGTTTTGTCCAGACTTTCAACTCCAACACCTCTGACTCTCACGCTGCAATAATTTTGCCGATATCATTTGTTTCGAAGACATTTTAAGGCATTAGATTGCTTAGTGATGCAGCTGTAAGAGAGGCAGACAGAGAGCTGTGAGACTCCTTACACATGCAGCTCCCGGTTACCGTGGCAACTGGACTCCTCCCTTTTCTAATATCTCCTCTCTGTTCTATATTTACATTAGCTGGCAGTGTAGATGCTGTAATTGACAGATTAAGCTCACATATACTTTGGAATGTAATAAATGTACTTGCGGAGACTTCAAACAGCAGACTTCCAATGTATCTTCCTCTCTTCGGATCATCTTTTATTTTCAGCTGATCTTTTCTTCAGCTGCTTTTTGTTTGTTACGGCGACGTCTTCGCTTCAGCCCATCTTTCTGTCTTCAGCTGATTTTCTTCTTTTCAGCTAATCTTCCTCTTTTCAATGTCTTATTTTCTACTACTCTTTCTCTTCTTCCATAATTTGAAAAGTTTTTTAAATGTTTTAGGTTCAATGTTTAATTATTTTCTTCAAATTTGCACCGGATTTCAGCAACTTATTTGTTTCTCAGTAGAGTTCAGTAGAACCACCCCAAATACAACCAGGTCCTTCCCAGGAAGGAACCAGAACCACCCTAAACACAACCAGAACTAGACCAAACAGATCCTGAACCACCCTGAAGACAACTAGAACCACCTTGAAGACAACCACAACCACCTCAGAGACAACCAGACCCACCCTTAATACAAACAGAACCACCCACGAACAGAAACACCATTAACAAGAGAACCGCCTCATATAGAACCAGAACCACCCCAAACGCAACCAGAACCCCCCCTGAACAGAACCAGAACCACCATGAACACAACAAGAACCCTTCCTCTTCTTCCCTTTTACTTGGCGCCATTATAATTCCTCTTCTTCTTCCCTTCATTTGCCCTTTATTCTTAATCTTTATGTGGATGGATTTCAAGTTCTTTAGCAATTGAAAATGTTTTCCACACAACCAGTGTGGGTCATTCTGCTAAAGTTTTGGCTGCTAAAGTTTTGGTCCTCTCTTCAAAAACTATTTCTTTCTTCAGCTAATCTTCCTCTCTTTATCGTATCTCCTTTTAAGCTCATCTTCTTGTTTTCAACTGATCTTCTCTGAAGTTATTCTTTTCTTCACCCTTTCTTCCTGTCTTCAGCTCTTATTCTCCTATTTAGCTGATATTTCTCTTTTAAGGCCAACTTGTTTTATTTAGCACATCTTCCTGGCTTCATTTGATCTTTACTTTAGCTAATCTAACTCTTTTCATGTCATCTTCCTCTCTTCAACTTGTCTTCCTGTCTTAAGCCCATCTTCTTCTCTTTAGCAAATATTTCTCTTTTAAGCATCTTAAACTGTCTTCAGGAGATGCAACCTTTTTTAGTAACTATTATTTTTCCACAACAAAACTGACTTTTTTCAGAACTTTGCAAACTTCAAAACACACCATATTTTTTTACAACCATTAAGTCTGGCAAAAACTTCCATATTTTAAGGGTGTCAAATGTGCATGATAAAACTGGCTCAATAGCATCACCTTTAAAATAATAATTTAAAAAATCAAGCCCAATGTATGAGTTTGGCCTACATGCACAAAAATTGGTAGGTTTATGTAGATTGGTAACCCACATAGGAAAGTCTATTCTTAAATGTACAGGAAGTTCGCAATTTTTAATTGAATTTGTGATTTTGTGCTGATTTTTGTGATTTGCAGATCAAATCAGCTTCATATTTGACGTGTTCGTGTAAATGCTTTGATTAAGTTAAATTGCAAAGCTTTTCGTCCACGGACTCGCCGGTCTCGTCAAAATTTGACCTTTCGAAATTCAAAGTTCAACCTGGTCAAATCCATGCTTAAAAGGTTGATAAAGCTAAGCATTAAATAAAAATGAATTATCATTAGAGGACAGTTTCATGATGACATGGTAAATTTCAATGCTTCGGCATGAGTGGAAAACTTGTTCTAACTTGCCCATGCATTGTCCAATCTGAACCAAAAGTCATACGTTTGATAAGGCTTTCATTCTTAACAAGTGGATATGACAATCTTGGATGAACTCCATTGCGCCACATTCTGGTAAAGGATGCTGGTAAAGGATGTCTTGGTGACATTATGGCCTGTATTTACACCATGCTTCATTAGATCAGCCTTAGTTTTGCACTGAATATACTTTAAACTGTTGACACGCAACACATAACATTTTGTGGATGTACATCCAACACCACTACCACACACACTGTAGAGCCTGAGTTCATTAAATCATGTGGGTTTCATTCAGATCGGTCAAACAGGACACATACAGTGACATTTTTAAATTTTGGACACTAAACATATACTTTTATGAAAGGTTATATGTCAGTCACTGTTACCAAACTTGGTAGAAATATAGCTGTATATCTCAGAATGATCCATGATATTTTCAGAATTTTTCGGTGACGGTTGAATTTTGATTATTTTTTTAACCATTAAACAAAGATTTACTGCTTACAATCAGTATAGAGAAGCAGGGGCAGATATAGCATTGTTGGGGCCCGGACTGGATCAATGGCTGTAACTCAGCCATACATTGTTTAATCTGGCCCAAATTTGGTGCATATGTTTGTAGTCCAACTCTGAATACATCTGCAGTGGAATACTTGTAGCACCAACTGCAGGCAACAGGAAACATGGTTTGTATTATATTTTGAGATTTTCTGCATATGTGAACAGAGTTGCCGTAGATTTTTATTTTAATTTTATTTCTCCTGTTTAAGTATTTTTCCTTTTATTAATTATATATCTTTACTGCTATGGTAACCACTTTGTAACACTGTTTTAAAAGTGCTACATAAATAAAGTTTATAATTATCATCACTATAATAACTTAAAAAGTCAATATTGTAATCTTTTGCCACAGATCAGTAAAGCATTTGCTGTTATATGTTACATATGTGTAAAACTGTTATAATATGTGTAAAGTTAACAAAATGTTTAAAAAGTGATGATGTGTCCACCCCATTATGGAATAATTATGATGGGGTGGACTATGAAAGAGTGGACATTTTTTGTTACTTTTAGCTGTTAATGAACACATGGTTGGTCTTTATGTAGCAAAGTGATTCAGTATTGAAGGTGACTATATACTATTTAACAAATATAGTTTGAATTTTAGGTATTTTTTGTATTCATTAATATGTTACCATGACAGTGTGGACACCTTAAACTTGAACACATCCAACTACAAACATGATATGACAAAAATTAGGAAATATAAGGCAGGAATTTAATGTATTTGGAGCAATAAAGCCAACTTCCAGTAAATAAAAACAAAATAGTGTTGATTATGTTACTAATTACATTGCTGATCTTTTAACTGGTCAATTATTCCATAATGACAGAATGGAGAGCAGTTTTAGGGCCACTGATGGAATGTTTAAAAATTATTACAAAAATCATCATCAAAGTTATTCATTTTATTAAAGAACTTTTGACGATATGAGGACTGAGGAAATATAAAACACATTTTAATGTTGTGTCCTTTAACCACTTTATGCATTCACCAGAGCAGCATGAGGAACATGCCAAAATCAGGCACACCCAATCAAAGAAAATTGTTTAAAATGGTGGAAATCCATGTCAAGGGACTTGTCAATCCACTCATATACGTTTAATGTTTAGTCATTTATACAAGAACCTCAGAATTTTGTGAATTTTCTAATATGTTCATGATGAGTGGGTGTCTTTGATAGGGACACTTTATGGTGATATTGACCAGGGAATGTGGTGGCACCTGGGGGGCTTGCCATAGGTGCAAGGGCCAAACCAACGCTGCTTGCAGTATTAATTAACATTTCTCTCCTTAATGTCAGCCTTTTCTGTATTCAACCGGCTATTGATGATTAAATTCAAATGTTCATTTCTTCATAACATAAAATTATTCATGTGTCTTCTTTTTCTGGTAACTAATGATTCTCAACAAACATAATGCATATTTTTTTTACAGAAAGTGTTCTTACATAACCATAAAACTTAATCCACATCTCTAACTCCCTTACACAGCCTTTTCTGTTATGTAATTTTCCCCTTTTTTTCTTTCTTTTTTTTTTCACAGTAGCACCCCAACAATGAAGGAAGTCAAGAAGTACCTGCTAACTAGTAACAAAGTCCTTTAGGTACCCTGGCACTTTTCTTTCTCTTTGTCTTTATCTTCTTGGTTCAGGACTGCTGGAATGCACAGAGATCAGACCTGGTGAAGTTGGGGCTGCTGTGGGTGGTTCAGCTGCAGCAGAGTCACGTTGAGCTTCAGGTGAATAGTCAGGTATCCTTAGAGCCACATGTGTCTTTGTAATATGGTATTGATTGCAACAAACCACACCAATAGGAGTTTCAATCAAGTAGGATCTTGGGCACAGCTGTTTTCAACACTGTCCCTCTTTCTTTAGTGATTGACACACAGACATGACCTCCTGTATTGAGTTTAAGCAGAAGGTAAGTCTTGTGTCTTCTGTTACAGTTGAACTGTTGTCTCTGTTCGCTTTCTCTCATTCCTGTCTCAGTTGCTGCAGGTTTATCCAAATTGGCTGGAGTGAAATGAAATGACAGGGACCATTGTTCTCAGGCATCTACCCATAAGTAGTCAGCACTGTTGCCTCACAGCAAGAAGGTTCCTGGTTCAATTCCCAGCCCGGTGGGTCATTCTGTGTGGAGTTTGCATGTTCTCCCTGTACTTGCCTGGGTTCCCTCCGGGTACTCCGGCTTCCTCCCACAGTCCAAAAACATGCATACTAACTTGATTGATTATTCTAAATTGCCCGTAAGTGTGAGTGTGCATGTAATAGTCGGAATAGTTCGGCAGACCCCTGTAAAGCCTGCAAAGGATAAAGTGGGTACAGATAATGGATGGATGGATGGATGGATGGATGGATGGATGGATGGATGGATGGATGGATGGATGGATGGATGGATGGATGGATGGATGGATGGATGGATGGATGGATGGATGGATGGATGGATGGATGGATGGTATAATATGCATAGTAGAGAAGTGTAGCAGAGTCATATATGATCTAGGACGCAGACAGGTCGGTGTCCAGGAGAGTGTAATGTATAGGCAAGTGAAGATGTCTATTATAGTAACAAAATAGTTAATATGATATAGTAACAAATGTAGGATGATAATGACATGTTTGATGTATGGGAAGAGTGCATGAACAATCTAAGCTCCATGTCATGTAGGTCATGTAGAACAGGCTCACTGCCAACATGTGGTTGTAACATGTGAAGGGGGGGGTGAAGGCATGCTTTAAAAAAAAACACCAATAAGAATTCTGACTCCAATATAGTCAAAAGTTGTACTAAAGATTAATTTTAAGATACCAATATGTTTGAATTGAGATTTAGTAAAAAAGGGCATGATTACACCTGCCCATAGCTAAAAACACACCCACAGAGTTGGAATTTACAAGTTGATGCACAGCTTTGTTACTTCAGTTGCTTCTGCAGAATGACATGTGTTTTAACTCCTGCGTTATAAAATTAAAACTCTTTGGACTCAATCTTTGAAGACTCCTGTGCTTTACTGTGTTAGTTTAACTTAAAGTTTAAATACTTAGAAATATTGATGTAAGAAAAGGACTCTGAGAATCGAACAGCGGTGTACGACTCCAGACGCAGTCAGCCACTTGTCCAAAAATTGGTCTCCAGACCAGCCTAGACGGGACACATCAGTATTGTTTAATGCCTCTCAGTATCTCATCTCTGTCTTGGTGGTCTTCTATTCCCTGCAGTCTCGTCTCTGTGGGAGGTAAGCCTCTCATTACCATGTCCGCATACAGGCTGAGATTTCTTTCTAGATGGGTTTCAGTCTTTTTTCGGAGGTGCTCTCGACAGGAAATCTACAATAGCCATGGTTTTCCCCAGTACATGAGAAATGGCATACTTGTACCTCATCCGCAGTCTTTGGATTCTTAGAGGCAGTTTGTCCAGGTCTTGAGAACATAACAAGGCTGTAAGGGGTTTATGACCAGTCTCAATGTGCCTACCAAAGAGTTAGAGAAGCATTCACATGTAATAGCTAGGGCCTTCGTCTCAATCTGGGCATATCTTCTCTCTGTGTCGCTAAGTGTTTGTGAGGATTATGCCAGTGTTTCCCAAACCTGGTCCTCGGGGCACACTGTTATGCATGTTTTAGATGCTACCTTGCTTTCAGCACTTCATGATACAAGTACTTAATGATGACCATTAATTTGAATCAGGTGTGTTGAGGGTAACATCTAAAACATGCAGGACATAATCTATCTGACATACTACACCCTCTAAGCTTTCCAAGATACAGAAGATCCTCTGCTGGAAGTGCTGAGGTGCAGATGAAATGACAAAGCATAAGCAATAAAAACAACCTGAATGGCGTAATGAACACGGTCAGTAGTCTGGACTCTTCAGAGAGGGGGATTTGCCAAAACTCATAATTAACGTCAGATTTTGACAAAAATTTGGCTCCCTCTACCTGACCTATGTTTGGTTTTGAAACCGGAGCCATGCCAGCACACCAGTCAGTAGATTGCTCGACTTTGGAAATAACACCTAGATCGTCCATGTGCTTTGGTTGCTTGATGAGGATTTACTGTTGCTTTTGATACTGTTTGCCAGTGTGGCAGTGAATTTCCCTTTCACTAAGTGACCATTCATGACTGCTCCATATAAGTATTTACCACTCAACTCTGATTGTGGAAAATCTTTACATGCAGATGTAATGTCTGCTCCTCTATCCATTTTCATTTGTGTTCTCTAATCATTTAATTTTACTCCTGTAATCCATTCATTGCCTGAGCTCCCTGAGTTGTCTAACCCCCAAAATGCAACATCCTCATCTGCTAAATCTTCTGGCATTATTTCTATTTCTTCTACAGCTCTGTTCCTGCACACATCTGTTACTAGCTGTTGTTATGGAGTTTTCTTTTTAGCCTGCACTTATGGTTTCGACTGCTGTTTGACATATGCGAACACTGTCTACTCTTACACCAACTTCTGCTTTAAATCTTCTTCACTTGCTCACTTTGCCCTGCCCGAGTGACTTCTCTGTCTAGCCTTAACTCAAATTCCATTTAAGATGCTCAGAAGCCTTGTATCCTATAAGCTCACAACAAGCCTGTCACATATCATCTTCTCATGTAAGACTCTGTAGCCTAAATGCTCTGCTAAACAATAAAGCACAGTGATACAATTGTCAACAGTCTCTCCAATTTCTAAATGTCTTTGAGCAAATTTTGCAGATTAAAAAAATCACATTACTCCTCACTATGAATTGGCATTTGAGTTGGATGATAACCACATAGTCTACCTGCTCTTCATTTGGCAATGTGAAAGGACGTTACAATGTCGTTGTACTATCATCATTGTCCTACAATATCCTCAATTTCCCATATTGTGTATTAAGGTGTATACCTGGTTTTCATCCAGCTGTGCATATAGACTTGATGCTATCGGGTATATTTCATACCCTTCTTTCCACTGGGGCTATTCCTCCAGCTTCGAGATGCATATTTCGGGGGGGTCCTGTAACTGTTTCATGGGGTTGTCTCCCTCGTCCCCGTCAGACAGGCTCCTGTCAACCATACCAGGTAGCTTGCAAGTCCTGCGTGCCAGTCTTTCCTAACTATTCACAAAGTTAGTCAGAATGGCTGCTGTCAGACAAACGTCTGACACCATGTTAGAATGACTGATGCAGACTTGCTGCTGTACAAAGAACGAGGCTGCACTTCTGTTAGCGAACCGGAGCTTTACCTAAACATTCCCTATATAACACATGAACATCCTCCCGCTTCCCAGCCTGTAGGGGGCAGTACAAACTCACTTTGTTATTTACTTTCTAGCACAACAGACTGGGCTTCTCTTAAAATGCACTTAGTTACTGTTCCCTAATGGCTTAAGTACTTTATTGTGGCCTTTGCTTATTGATAAGAATAATGCTTGAATAAACACTAAAATAGTTGGGGGGGGTTTCTGTGTTAAAATATGACTTTCAGAATGGTGAACCTCTGGTCATGAGTGAAGGAAGAGAGAGGACAGAGGGAGCAGAGGGGGAGGGGTGTTTGCCCCCTGCAGAATAACTGATGGATGCAGGGCTCCTGGGGTTAAGAGGAGGGCATCAAGGCAGTGTTCAGAATGGCAGCTACCTACCCCTCATCATATCACCAAATAAGCCTAATTTCATCTTTGAGTTTAACACCAACACTCTTATCCGTTATTGTCTAACACACACTGGCCCACTGTCTGTCTTACAGACAGGTTATGTGTTTAATTTGTGTGACCTGTCTCACACACGCATACAGTGCTGAGGCATTTGAAAGGACTGCAGTCACAGACTTTCATGACAACAAGTCTGTGCAGGGCTTATATCAGAGGAAGTAAATCCATCGTGCAGTCCCACTGAAAGCGTCACACTGTTATAGTATAGTACAGCTTAGAGTCATTGCCGGTCAGTGGTCTTTGGCACTACCTACCTTTATCCTCTAAGCTGGAGCGCCCACTGGTGGCTCAGGCCTGTAGGACAGTCCTACACTGGAAGCACCTTCTCTAGTGGTGGCAGATTGTCGATGAATATGGCTCCAATTTGCCTTAACATAATTATTACAGTGAACAAGAACATTATGTGAGCCAATACATAACTTATTATGATCCCTGGTTACATAAAAAAACGTGTGTAGGCCTTATTAAAGTTTTTTCTTTGTTTTGCTGTTGTGGTTTATTTTGTGCCTGAGTACTTAAAATTGATGTATTTTAATTCTACATAGTGTTACCTTGATGAGGGTGATGTTAACCAATACGTCGTAATGTCTTTGTCTCTGTTATGCGCAAATTAATTAATAAGGTATCTCATTAATAACTTATTAATGGCTGCAATCCATTGTTTCTCTTTAAGAAAAGAGCCCAGTTTAAACGATAGTGTATTATTATTATTATTATTATTATTATTATTATTATTACAAAATGAGACTAATTCACGAAGCTGTGAAAGTCACGCTGGTCCGTAGTCTAATTTGTCTTAATGCATCGATGTTCCACTCGGTCTTATTGAATTTTATGTAACTTCGGACGAACCCATGAATACGTTTTTGAAAGAATTTTTCTCTGCAGTTGAATTAAGCCTTCAAAGCGAGATGAGGCTGCGCTCTTTATCAAATGACGGGAGGGGCTGTTTTAAAAACGCTAATCACCTGTAATCCTTTTAATGTCTCACACTTCGCCTTGTGAATACACAAAGCTGAACAGATCCTGCTTCACCGAGGGCATCCCGAAGGGGCAAAACTAAATCTGGGGCAGGATAGAGGATAAGAGGAGGGCCCACGAGGTCATGAAGTTAACCGACTCCATCACATGTCTAAAAGTGTGTATGAGATAATGAGTGTTGGTAATTTTGTACTTGAGTGCTCTTCACAGATTCATGGGAGTGTACAGGGCAGCCCGGGATCCTCCTCGCCCCCTTCTATCCCTACCAAAGTTCGGACAGCTCCCCAGGTAAGGAGATGCTTGAAATCAAAGGGAGGGGGGGAGTGGGGCTCGGAGTGTCCGCTTTTGTTCTGCAAAAAAAGGGGGCTTGTTCTTAGCAGATCAGCCTGCCATTTTAGCCGGGGGTGTGTGAGCGCCGAGCAAAAAGCCTGACACTGAGCGGAGTGGGATGGGAGCAGAGAAAGGACAGAAGGAGCGTTCAGCTGGCAGTGTTTCCACAGCATAGGAGCAGCAGCATCGGAGCAGTCCGAGCGCGTTAGAGCGTACTCATCAGCGGACTCAAACACCTGAAGGCCGCAGAGGACAGGATTACAATCCAGGAAGAGTAGTCTGACAGCCCGGACGAGACTGCCTGTGAAAGAGGAGCTTGCAGCACCCATCCAAAACTTCAACACACATCTCAGCTTCTCTGCACTTAGACCTTGCTCAGCTTTTTGAGTGATAAAATATCGCATAACTCTAGAAGCTCTGAGTAGGAGTTCGTCTGTGCCTGTAACTGATTTAAACATGTGTCTGCCGTGAGCGCCAGCTGCTCTGTCAGAACCTCTGACCTTTTCATGAATACGGTGAAATTTGTGGACTTGAGGTCTTAATTTAAAGATCGTTGACATTAACTGAACTTCAGCGACATAAACGGAGCCTTGACAGTTTGTACTGGGTCGTCTTTTCACCTTCATCCAGCATGAGAGCCATCCCATCCGGACTAAAATATCTGTGAGTCATTTTGTTCTTCAGTATTGCCTGCTGTTAATGTGCATCATTGCATCCAATAATTGAATAACTCAATACACATTTTTTCTTCTTCTTTGCAGGTTTCTACATTTATTTGCATTTTACTACTGTGCTCAGGTATGCAACTTCTTTTTATTATCAGTATTTTTTTAATTATGTAAGCCGTTACAACAACGATACGTTTTAAAAACCTTAACAACATAAAACCCATAAAGCGCGTCATGTACAAAGCAAGAACAGACGTAGAAAGGTGAGGGATGATCATGCGTAATGGCTGTAAGGCTGCGCTGCAGAGGGGCGCGGGGATTGCTGGCGCGTTGCTGATGAACACGCAGACCCTGGCACACGACGCGCGGGGACAGACGGATCGTTGAGGCAGAGGAAATGTTTGGTTGAAAGTAGGCTATAAAACCGAGGTTCGGCGTTTCCAGCAGCAGAGAGGAATCCTGTGGTGGAGAGACCCAGAAAGACAAATAGGCCTACAAACGCATATGTATAACAAAATTAAAGTTGGTTTCCTATTGGTTTACACCACGAAGAAGCCTAACATTTATCCTCTTTTTTTGCGCTCCAAAGTGCACGTTCTCCTGTACACAACCTGTAATCACGGAAGCAGTCTCCTCTGGAGTTCGTACACTTGTCACTTAGAAAAACAAAAATGCATGTTATTGCTCCACAATATTCCCTCTACACATAAGCATGAGTCATTTCAATCATCTGTCTGTACACAATTGGTTTCGCTCTGCTTTGAGTTCGGATAATTCCCACAAATTTACAGTCAAAACTAACTAACCAAAATAAATTATTAAATAAATAGCTTACAATAAGAGGCCTACATAACAATTAAATAAATATTATATTATATATAATATAATATATTTTAAAAAGTAACAAGACTGTGATGCCATCTAATTTCTGACAGGTAACCAATCAGTCCCCGCCTAATTTCACGCAGCATGTAAGCGAGCAGAGCAAGGTGACTGACCGGGTTAGTCGGAGGTTGATCCGGATATACCAGCTGTACAGCCGGACCAGCGGCAAACACGTGCAGGTCCTGCCCAACAAGAAGATCAACGCCATGGCCGAGGACGGAGATGCACACGGTCAGTAAGTCCAACAATTAATAAAGTCATAAAACCAACAAACTCGATTCATCTTTAGCAAAGTAACTACGCTTTAGTGCTGCAGTAATTTAGGAGATTCCCCCTCAATTTCCCGTAGTCTTGTTTTTTTACTATTCCCCAGTGAAAATGCATGTATTTAAGGGTGTTTTGCGTCCGTTTTCTGTTTACACCACAATTCACCGCTGTGTCAGTTCAGCCTAAACACATCACTTCAAGTTTGCAGATTGTAATTTGTCCATTTTTGGTAATGTGATGATGATGATGATTTCAACAGTACAATTAAAAAATAATCCGCTTCTCACCTCAGTATGTTTTTAATGAAACTCTAAAATGCACTCAGACAGGCTCTGAAGTTAAGCTTGTAGGTTTTTTTCCCCCCTTTTGTTTTTGATGGGTAGAGGAAAGGGCGTATGGTCAGTTTTACTCTAAAATGTTGTAGTTAACAGTGATTCAAGGCTGATTTTATAAAGTTACTACAATAATGGAATAGTGGCTGCAATACACAGTATAACTGAGATATGACAAATAGGAAACTGATAATATAATTGAAATAATTTAAATGATTTTGTAAAGAAGTGTACAGTACAGTGTACAGTATTTACTGTCATTGTATAAATAAATGCATTTCAAATAGAAATCAGGAATTCCAAATTTGTTAAATAAAGTTACATTTAGTAAATATTCTAAATATGCAGCAATATAATGTGAAATTATTTAATCAAAATGAAATTGATACACAAATAAAGAACAGAATTTTGGTCGACCTGAGGAGGGAGAGGTCTGTGCAGCATTTGTGATTCTGGTCTGTACACTCAGAAGTCAAAGAAACTGTCTGGTAGGAGGTCAATAGTGCTTGAGGTGATCCTCCAGAGATGCTGCAGATCTGGAAGAGCCATTAAAAGTAATCCTACTTCTGCTTCTGCCTCTCAAACATTCCCTGCAGCTTCTGTTACCCATCTAACACCATCTTCAGCCCTATTTAATACAGTGCTGTTGCTGTTTGTAAATGCAGTTTTTGCAAGCTCCTTCAGTCACCTGGAATGTTTCTGTCCAGAATGAGAGAAAGTGTGTGAGAGGAAGCACGACTGTGTGTTTTTTATGCCACATCTTTCCTTTCGTCAGCTTGGCTGGGACTGCTGGTTCTGACCACAACTCCCACTCTCAGACCTGTAGTGGTCTGTCAATGGGAGGGTGTGAAGAGCCCCAACCATCCTTAGCGACCCAGCAACCCTTTGACTAGTGCCATGGACCTGTTTTATGAGAAAATGTGATAAATTAAAATTTAATTTGTATTTGGTTGTTTATATAAAATCTTATGTCTTGGTGTTCTGGATTAGTGCGTATATAAAATTAATACAGAGTGCAAATATATTGTTCTGGAAACGATTCCCAAATATACAGGATGCCATTTTATTCAACTAAGGCAAATAATAACAGACCTTTTTGTTTATTTGTTTTCACAAAATTGCACATAGTGTTATGAAGTCATGTCTTTGGAATATTCTGCATTCTTTGCCTTTCACATGTTTTTGTTCAACAGAGAAGAATGTGGAACTCTGTGTGTGTGTCTGTGATGTGTGCAGCGTTTGAAATAGAATTTCTTGATGGAAATGCCAGGAACACTTTTTCAGCTTTCAGATAATCATAAGACACGTGGTTTTATCATTTCTGAGAGTTTCAACTCACATAAATCTCCAGAAATTGTCCTAGACTTTGTCTGTGTAGCTGTGTGTATGGTATGAATGTCTGCGAAGGGCTTCGAAGCCCTTCATGTATGTTTTTTTTAATGCATTTTTTCCCCCTTGTTTTGTGCATGCACACGGTCTGTGCATGAATGTTTGCTCATGAGTCACTCATTGAGGTTTTATTCCAGGTTTTCATATTGATAGAGACACCTCTTCATAGAAGTAGAGAGGCTTTCTCAGTTGTAGTTTGTAACACACATCTTTTTGTTTGACTTCTTTAGCTAAACTCATTGTGGAGACAGACACGTTTGGGAGTCGAGTGCGCATCAAAGGAGCTGAGACAGGCTTCTACATCTGCATGAACAAGAGAGGGAAGCTCATTGGCAAGGTGAGGACAAAACTGACCACCAGCTAAAGCAGAGGCAAAAACTTCTTACCTTATTTCGAGGTCAAAGAGTCGACGGCTGTAGCAGCACACCATGAGGAGTTATAGCGGCTTAAGTGTTTGTCTCATGTAATTGTAAAGAGTAACAGAAAACATTTGGGCATACAGGCAAAAATAAAGCTGAACTGTTAAGATCAGGACATTTTAAATAATCCCTTAGTCTTTTATCTAAACAAGAAACCTGAGAAATCTGTGCTAACGTCTTGAATTACAAGTGAAACATGGCGGAATTTAAGATACTGAACAGAAATATAATTGGCCAGGAGATTCATGGTGGCTTAAAAAATAGACTTGATACATTTTTACATATCTGTGAAATATTTGAGTGATTAGGTTTCTAAAACTATAATTTTCTAATGCATAACCAACAATGATATGACCACCAATGTTTATTTTAGTGTCTACAAGCAAGGCAACTTCATAAAAAATGCATATTTTAAATACAGACACAATGGATTACATCACAATGTGAGAAATGATAAATACTAAAAAAGGAATAAAATATCTTGTGACAAAAGACAACCCGGTTAACAGAATTAAAAAAAATATGGACAATAAAACAGAAATAAAACAAGTAAATGAAAAATAAACAGACAAAGATTAGAATTAACAAAAAACACTGTAGTGACGTAACAGCAGCACTGTAACAGGTGCAGCAGAAAATGTAATTAAAAACTATTCAGCCTGTAGTTGGACACATTTAACATCAACAGGGGGTGTGTTTCATCTGCTTTACTTAGCGCAGTATTAAAAAAAAATCTCCCAGTCAAATACTTTTTTAATTGGCCTAAAACCATAGTATCATCAGTGATTGACTTCTTATTCCTGTCAACAAAAAATGTATCGTCCACATTTTAAAAAATGTCCCTAAAAGAACACATTCTATTGCTTGCATTGAAAAAAGTCAAGTAATGATATACTAACAAAGTTTTTAAGAATGACCAAAATGTATTTTACAAATGCAACAACCGGTTTTGTGAATTGTTTTGAATATTAAATCCTTCAGGAGAAATAACTGTAGAGCCAAAGAAATCTTAGAGAATTGAGGAAAATAGATCCAGACCCAGATTGACACAAACAAGCTGAATGATGTAAGGTGTGTTTTCACAAATAATCAGTGTATGGCAACTGAATTTGTACAACTGGAATTTGGAAACATCACTTTAGAATTAAGTCACATATCTGAGTGTCATGCTTCCCGGTGAATAGTATATGTTAAAGGATGACGCTGAGACAGAGCCACAACCCACCCCCAAAGGCTCACTCTCTCACTTACTCACACACACACACACACACACACACACACACACACACACACACACACACACACACACACACACACAGACTCCACTCTTTCCACTTACCCTCCACCCACCTAGCACCCTGCCTCGGACACCATCTGCCTCAAGCTACCAACCCAGGCGCAGCCCACCTCAGTGTGTGTGTGTGTGTGTGTGTGTGTGTGTGTGTGTGTGTGTGTGTGTGTGTGTGTGTGTGTGTGTGTGTGTGTGTGTGTGTGTGTGTGTGTAAAGAGAATGAATAGACAGTGTTCTTTGGATGCATGTGTACATATGTGTGTCGTAACTATTGTTAACACTCTTTTGTCCATAAAGCAGGGAGGTTGCAACAGCAGGGCAGCAGTGTGTCCATTTATTGGTATTTCACATGACCTTACTGTACAGCTTGAATTTAACATCATTCATTCAAGGTCATACATCAGTCAGCTTTTTACACGGCTCTCATTCTCGAGGTCCACTGTTGTCTAGTATGAAAATCATAGATTGATGTCACATTTAAGACATGGGACAGAGCACAGGTGAGACACAATAAAGACTATTTATTGATACTTAACCTCACTGGTTAAATATAAGCACAAACATAAGGATACATTTAACCTGAAATGAAGGTGGCAGTAAGAATTAAGGCTGAGTGGCAGAAAGGTCTTTCCTGCAGCAAAGCAAGAGCCACAAGGGCTGCAACTGAAACTTTGCTGAAGGGGGAGAAGTCCCTCTGACATTCCCCCTCTCTCTGATCTGTAATGACTGTAGCATATGCTCAATGTGTGAGGGGTGTGCTGTGTGTTTGTGTGTGTGTGTTCATGCAGGTGACAGGCTGCACTGTGAAGTCTTTATATATCTTATATTTCCTACCTACAAAACTTAGGCAAGTATTTCCCAGTGACTGTTTTTTTTCTGTGTGTCTTTATGCAGAAAAATGGACAGGGCCGTGACTGTATTTTTACCGAGATTGTTCTGGAAAACAACTACACTGCGTTGAGGAACGCTCAGTATGATGGCTGGTACATGGCCTTCACCCGCCGAGGGCGACCACGAAAAGGCTCACGAACACGCCAGCACCAGCGTGAGGTCCATTTTATGAAGAGGTTGCCAAAGGGGCAGCAACCCACCCACCGAAGCAACCACCGGCCTTTTGACTTCATTCACTACCCTTTTGGTCAAAGGACTAAACGTACACGGTACACATCAGAGCGCTGAAGAACGTCTGAAAGACAGAGGAACTGGTTAAAAAAAAAAAAGCTGAATTAGTTATTGAATTACATGCAGCTTACACACACCCACACTCATACACACTCACACACTGTCAAACACACACACACACACACACACACACACGCACACACACACACGCACACACACACACACACACACACACTCTCTCTCTTTTTCTGTCCAAAAGAAAAAAACCTTCTTGACATTTTTGTACCAGATCGCAATAAATAGGTTCTGATTCTACTATTCTTGAAGCTGTACATAAAAAAGAAAATACAATAAGTATATTTTTGTACTCCAGAGGTTTAGTACTGATGTATAAAAAATGTATGAAAATAACAGACTTTTTTTAGAGGCACATGCTTCACTGTGTTCAGAATGCATTGTCTTGTCTATTGCATGTCATTTTAACCAGTAGAGTCATTTTTTGGACTCTTGCCTGCTGCTCAAGGAGACTTGAAGGGCCCTGATTGACTGCACTGCCAGAGAACGCTGTGTTCAGAGATACACACTGTCAAACACTGCACTGTGAAGGGTGCAACAAACGTGGAGTGCTTTTCCCCAGATGCTGTATCCTGGTAATTTAGGATCAATAGTCAGCATCCATCAAGAGAAAAAAAGAGCTTTAATAGCATCTGACGGAACAATGTGGCAGCTATATTTTAGAATCAAAGGTTTTCTGATCAGACTGTAGTGTTTTTCATGTTAAAAAATATTAGTGTAAGGAATTCTTCGTCACATTCTGCTTGTAACCTTTGTGTTTTTGTCTACCTTATTAATGTCTTTTTTCATACTTATATAAATATATTTTTGTTTGAGAATGTGTAAAATTATTTTAAGAATTAAATATTTATTTAAAAGGTGTAATAAATGTACAATAGATTACAGATATTAAGATCTTGTTTGTTACATGTTTGGAAGGGTTCTATTTATGAAACCATGAACAGCCAGACACAAGTTTTTCTTATTAGTCTTTTTTTCATGACTAATTGTTTAGCTGTCAGTAAATATATCACAACTAGTGATTACTAAAAGCTATGCTTACATAATTGCATTTGCTGCTTTAGCTGTTTTGTGGATTTTCAGTTTATCCATTTTAGTTGAAAATTATTAACATACAGTCTCCGGGCTTCTGCACAGCTAGATGATGTTTTACTCCAAGATATGTGATGGCACGAGGACTTGAAAAGTTAGTAGTGATGAGAAGCCAAAGAACATACACCCTGCTGCTGTAGGACAAGGGAAGGCTCCAACTGATAACTTAACCTGGAGTTGACAGTTTTATGTTGTTTATACAAGAGCAAAAAGTAATGCATCAAAGTTGTTATGTGTGTTTTTGAATGGTCCTGCACATGGTTAATGCAGTACACAAAGGTTGACAACAAGCAGAGGGCAGTGTAAGGTTACACCTTTGTGTTTAAAAACATGCCTTTTAAAATCTAAAAAAAAACTAAAACTAGAATATTTGTTTGTAAGCCAGATATAAGCCGTCTTTTATTGTGACTACATACACTTCAGACTTCTGAAGACAATAATTTTAAGTGTTTTTAAATTAAACCTAGTAATTTTATTTTTATAACTTACACTGTAAAATCTAGTAAGTCTGCTTTATTAAAAGAATATGCAAACTCGTCTAAAAAAATGTTTGAACTTAAAATAATAAGTACTAATAAATTGTACAGTTTAAGACTGTTTAAATTAACTTAAAATTAAGAGCTTAATTAAGAGCCAGGTAAATTACATGAAAACTAAATAAATTAACAAAACTTCATCATATAAATTTATGATAACCTGTACAAATGCAGGAGGGGTCAAAATAACAAATCTTAAATTATGAAAGTAGAGATCATTTAAACTACATGTTAATTGGAAAATTGAGCAATTAAAATAGAAATAATAAAGAGTTATAAACTGTCATGTAATTTTGATAACTTTAAATGATATGATGGAAACATGAGTGATTTTATGAAAATAATGGCATATTTTATCACTGAAAATGCAAAATTGTCATGTAATATTTCAAGAAATTAACAAAAATTAAAACACAAAAAAAAAATGTAATTATGAATGTGAAAATGTGAACTGAAAACGAGATAACTGTCAGTTGATTTGATGAATTTATTGCTCCATTTTTCCATTCCACATGTTTTCCTTACTAACATTTGTATCAATCTGCAGGCATTGTCACTTCTATTTTTTTACTATTTTTGTCTTTCTTTCACCCTAAAAGCCTCCTTTTTAATGATAAATGACTGAATGTTGGGAAAGCTAAGGCATGGCTTTGTTTTTATCACTACAGTTTTAACCAACCCACTTAAATTTGTTAAATGCTTGGTATTCTATCACTCCTGTTTTCAGTTCTCCTCGATTTTAACTTATCCCGTTTTTAACTCACATGCATTTTTACCACTCTACTTTTATCATTTTATTTGTTACTTTCCCCCTCATGCAAATACTGAGATAAAAAACAGTCAATAATCACATGTTCTTTTTTCCATTTCAACATCTGAACACACACACGCACACACACACACACACACACACACACACACACACACACACACACACACACACACACACACACACACACACACACACACATATGAGGATGAATTTGAGAGTTTGTCATGCATTTTGGAAAGTCCAAATGTAAGGCATACATGCACCCAAACAGTAGGGAAACTGCCAGAAGAAAGTTTATATACTATCCATGACACAGTACTTTCCTCAAGAACAATGGGCATGGATATGGGTGAGGCTACATGAGGCCACATGGCGCGTGAACGTTTGTAACAGTTAACACACCACAGCAGACCTTCATACCATGCAACTTTGGTGATTACTCAAATGTAGAAGTGTTTAAAAGAGAAAAATAAATCAAAATAATAGGCACATGCTACTGGCTCCTCATTGTAGTCTCAGATAATGATTTTTCACTTAATGGTACTTGCATATTAAATTTGGTCTGCATTACTGTATTTATTTTCAGAAAATGGTATTACAAGAACTCCAGCCATTGCTGCATGTTCCTGCAGTTGACAAGATGACTGCATGGGCTGAGCTTCCCTCGATGTCTGATCCTGGACTGACTGTCAAAAGGGTTGTTAAGCTGAATGTTACAAGAGAAATAATTTTAGAGAGGCCTTTTATGGCGAATTCACTGTCAGTCAGATTGCAGGGGACTTTATTAAAGCCTTGATCTTCATATTGCAGCTTGAAATTATACCAAGGAGATAGCTTCTCTCTTTGTTTCACATCTTTGTCTTTCATCTAAAGTAACCCTCCTTATGTCAACTTCTTGAAGGATAATTTTGAGTGACAACTGTTAGTAATTCAGAATAATGAACCAACAGTTGTCAATTAAAGAACACAGTAATTCAGAAAAATGAACCATGTTCTTTAATATTCAGACTCCACTGTGATTCTTTAAGTATGTTCTCATAAATTATCTCAGGTTTGAATAACATGTTTTGGTGCAACTGACGCTAATTTGCTTTTGTGTGCACATAAGCTTCTCTTTGCAGTCCCACCTTGGAGATGGGACTTCCATCCACCTGATGGAAGTTTTGACGCAGTCCCACCTCCACCTTGAACTCCTCTGTCACACCTAAAATACATGTCACCACGGTCTTACAGCTCATATACATGTCCTGCACCACTTTGCAACATTATAGCAACATTGGCTGTAGTGAATACATTCTTTCAGAAGAGGAAGGAACATAGGGTGGCCTATAAGAGTGGAGGTAGGAGCACACAGGTGAACTACATCTTATGTAGGCATCGTAATCTGAAGATCAGTGACCGCAAAGTAATGGATGACATGAGAGTGTAGCCAGGCTATGGATGGTGGTGTGTAGGATTACTCTGGTAATTCAATTCAATTCAATTCAATTTTATTTATATAGCGTCTATTACAACACAAGTTGTCTCTAGGCGCTTTCCAGAGACCCAGAACATGAGCCCCGAGCAATTTTTACATAAACAGCGGCAGGTAAAAACTCCCCTAGTGGAAGAAAAACCTTAAGCCAAACAGTGGCAAGGAAAAACTCCCCTTTAAGAGGGAAGAAACCTTGAGCAGGACCTGGCTCATGAGGGGGGACCCTCCTGCCGAAGGCCAGCCGGGTAGAGCAAGAAATAAGAAAGAATAGAGACATAGAGACACCGTCAAAGGTACAAGATAGGATACATTAGTAACTGTCCTTGGTAGTCCAATTAGACTTCTGTGAATATGGGTGATATATGGATAGACGGTGATACAAGGGGATGAGGACTGCAGGTCGGGGTGTCAGCAAGCATCCAACAGACATCCACACAGACAGGTGAAGGCAGACACTGGGATGGTCAGAGGCGGAACTGCAGGTCAGCAAGCAGCTCCTGAGGCTCTGGTCCGCAGGACATGCAAAGAAGAGGAAAAGAAGGGCCAGACAAGCACAAAAAACTACCAGAACAATGGACCACAATTAAGTTTATGGGATATTGTTAATAAATGAGGGTTGAGGTGAAGAAGAGACAGAGAAGGCAAAGAGAAACAGAGAAGGTGAAAGGCACCACTCAGTGGATCATGTTGGTGCCCCCCTGCAGCATAGGCCTATAACAGCATATCTACACCGAAGCTATGTTTAATGAAGAAGATGAAGTGGACAAAGGCAGAGCACAGGACAAAGTGGTGTAAGATGAAAAATGAAGGGTGTTTTTTGGTTTTCAGAGCAGAGATAAGACAGGCTCTGGGTGTTCAGGAGGGGCTTCCAGATGACTGAACAACTACTGCTAATGTGATCAGGGAGACAGGCAGAAGAGTACTTGGTGTGTCATCTAGTAGGAAAGTAGACAAGGAAACTTGGTGATGGAATGAGAAAGTGCAGGAAAGAGAAAGAGGTTAAATAAAAAGGAGTGAGAACTGAGAGGACTAAAGAGTACAGGGGTACAGGGAGATAGGTAGAGGTAGGTAGGAAGGTAGAGACCAAACAAAGGGAGTACAATTATTTTTATCCTAGGTTGGACACCAAGGAGGTAGAGAATGATTTATACAGCTTGGTGAAGCAGAGAGATAGGGATGGGAAAGATATGCAGCAGGCTCTGGTGACTAATATGGAAATGTATTGACAGGGGGTGATGTGTGATGAGAAGATGGAAGGAGTACTGTCAACAAGAGTTGAGGAATGAGGAAAATGAATGTGATTGAAGAGTAAAACAAGTAACTGTTATGGAAGAAGAGGTAAAAAAGATAAGTAAGGCTGAAGTGAGGAGAGCATTGAAGAGGATGAACAGTGAAAAGATAGTTAAACCTGATGGCATACCTGTGGAGGTATGGATGGGTCTAGGAGAGGTGGCCGTCGAGTGTTTTGACTAGGACATCCTGAATATCAGTGTGAAACCTCAAATTGTGATAGTCAAAGTCAAAGTCACGTTTATGGTCAATTGTACCACATGTTAGGTACAAACAGAGAATCGAAATGATGTTACTCTCAAGCTGTCATTGCTACAGGAAAAAAAACAAACTTGTCTCAAAACACAAAATACAAATCTAGAGAGTTAAGTGTCTGGTGCAGATTCTGAGGTCAGAGTGAATGTGTGGGGGTAACAGAGTAAGAGCTGGGAGAGTGTTGAGCTTCCTGACGGCCTGATGAGGGCTTTGGGAGTCAGACAGGTGCTGTAAATGTCCTTAAGTGAGGGGAGAGAGAGACCAGCGATCTTCTCAGCTGCTCTCAATATGCGTTGCTCTCCAACGCATATTGAAAGCAGCTGAGAAGATCGCTGGTGGACTTGATAGATAGATAGATAGATAGATAGATAGATAGATAGATAGATAGATAGATAGATAGATAGATAGATAGATAGATAGATAGATAGATAGATAGATAGATAGATAGATAGATAGATAGATAGATAGATAGATAGATAGATAGATAGATAGATAGATAGATAGATAGATAGATAGATAGATAGATAGATAGATAGATAGATAGATAGATAGATAGAGAGGCTTGGTTAGACTTGATATGATGCATGACTAGCTGTTCAAACCACTTCATGATGATAGAGTCAGTGCAACTGGACGGTAGTCATTGAAGCGACCGGGACCGGAAGAATGTTCGTGGCTTTGAAGCACTTGGGAACCACCACCTGACTCAGTGACATGTTAAAGATGTCTGTGAAGACATCCGTGAGTTCTCCTGCACAGTCTCTCAGTACACGACCAGGTATGTTGTCAGGACCCGGAGCTTTGCAAGCATTGGTCCTGCTCAGAGATCTCCTCACATTCCTTACACCGCTTGTGACACCTCCATTGTGGCTGGGATACAGGAGTGGGGGTTGGTGGTAGCGGTGACCCCAGACCAGGCCCGTTGTTCCCCAGCGAGTTCAGAGTTCAGCTCAACAGTGTAGCTGTTGGCGATGTCGAGCAGAAACTCACGGATGTATATGTTCTTGGTGCACATTATCACATGCAAGAACACAACTTACATAACAAAAAGACAAAAAAAGACAAAAATGGCGCTCCATTGGGAGAGAAAGAAGCTGCTGCGTGTACACATGACACCATCTTGAGGGGTAAGATCAGTAGTGTCTTCTAAGCTGTTTATTCCTGTCCTTTGTAATGCACCCACTCTCAAATAAACAAAGCTCTCAAACTTTCAAAAGAGTCGGCATTGCTGTCTAAAAAACTCAGTTTCCTCTGTGTCGAGTGGAAATGGGGTGTTATATTGAGAAGTGCGTGGCTGCCGGGAAACGCCCCTAGCTTTCATGAGAACATTCTTAGCTAGAACCATAGACCATATAACACATTGCAGTCAAGTGAGCCACTGATTTCTAAAGACCAGTTTTGAAGCCCATTTTTCTTCATAAAACCATGTTGCTCAGCAAGCCGACAGGAACAGACCCACCGTCTATCAATCAAAGTTAGCTTTGCTCCCAGCTTCTCAGCCAAACCCTGCCAAAATATCTGCAGATGTGCTAGCAGACATTTACAGCTGCATATACTGTTTAATGTGTTGACTTGACAGCAAAATCAAAAATGACCATAGCACTTAGCCAACAAACAGCTGGTTGCTATGCTAAGCTAAGCTTAGCATTGTCACTTCTACTTCTACCGACCCTAAGTTGCCTCCAATTGGCTAGTACTCGTTGCTTTTGATGGTTAGATTGGTTAGATTTAGGCATGAAGACTGATGAACTAATCAGAGGTGGGAGTAAGGTGGGTCATGCCTGGAAAAACAATTATTGCTTACCTTTAATTTTGTTATTTTCCTTTCAACTATGAACATGTTAAGCGAGCTTTAAAGAGCTTTAATAATTAGGCAAGCTAATGGCTCAACTAATGTTAGTGATGTACACCGGTGCTATTAGCTGGCACTGCTATTAATATTAGTCTAGTGTCAGTGTACTAACCGTCAACCACCTCTGTAGCAGAAGATAACAGTGAAGGAGGCGCTGCTTTTTTGTCCACAACTAAAGATACCGGTACAAAGTCAGCTGAAGACATCATCTACGGTGGTTGGGCCCTTTTTTATTGCTGGACATTGTAAACATGTCTGGGCTGGGCTCGACAGTCCAGCAGACACCAACGGATAAAGCTATGCTCCATTGTGTGTGATTAACTGTTTAAGGGATAAAACTCAAAATCAAATGAAACAGATAACTGGACAATGTGCAAATACTACTAGTCCTTTTTAGGATAAACTAAATAGAGCAGTCTTTCTAAAAGTGTTTCTAAAACAGGTGTTTATCCTTTGGTGTATGGGTTGCTTAAATAAGGGCTTTTATTGAGTATACCCACATCTACAGGGACCGCTACACCACTGCCTGCAGGTGCATGATAAGTAGTCTAATCAGCACGATCTCTAATGTTCACCACAAGAGCCATAGCAAGAACAGTACAAAGATCTTTTCAAGATGGAGCAACATGAAGCTTAAAAAAAGATACTGGAGTACTACAATGTTCCCACATTGCTCCATTTTTCAGAGATATAAAAACAAATACTACACTGTAAAATAATTGCCCATTTGCAGAGAAATAAAGACTGCATATCAGTATACTATTCATGCTGTAGGCAGCTGAAAGCACTTGACTCTCTTCATAATCATTAATTCATGGTATGACCTGTAGTTCTGATTTTAACCACTCAAGCTGAAACACTTTTGAAGAGAACAGTTTAATTTTTTAAAGACACACATGTGATGATGGGTTTTTCTTATTTATAGCCTAATTATGTCCATTTTATGTAGCTTTAAGAGTTCTAACAATACATCGAAATATAGACATGCATAGTCAAGGTTAAAAGATGAGTCCCAAATTCCCTTAAAGTGACAAATACATTATATTATAATTATATAGAATATATATGATTCTATACCCTCTTACTCCTTCTCAGGGTCATGGGGGTCTGTGGGAGCCTATCCCGACACATGCAACAGGCGAAAGGTGGGGGTCCACCCTGGACGGGTCGCCAGTCCTATGGGGAATTGATTATCAATGGTGTTTTTTGGACTGTGGGAGGAAGCCGGAGTACCTGGAGGGAACATACACAAGCACAGGGAGAACATGGAAACTCCACACAGAAAGACCCACGGGGCCGGGAATTGAAGCAGGAACCTTCTTGCTGTGGGGCAACAGTGCTAACCACTAAGCCACCGTGCTGTCCTTATCAAATTCAGGATGAGTTTTTAAGACCAAATGAACCCATCAGACTATTTGTTGTGTTCTTTGGGCACTCCTTAAAAAAAGTGTTGAGGTTTTAACTGCTGACCTGCTGGGGGTTAGGCAGCTACTGTGGGGGAATGGTGTTGCCATGTTGGGTGTTTCAGTTGGCCTGCAAAGTTGTTTATGTAGGTGGTATGAAGACCATGGGAACAATTTTCATTGCTATGCCAATGATACACAGCTGTATTTGTCTATGAAGCCAGATGAAACAGAACTAGTAGCCAAACTTCAGGCATGTCTGAAAGACAGTAAGACCTGGATGTACACTAACTTTTGCTTATAAATTCTGATAAAAGCGGTTAATAGCGGTTATTGTTTTTGGTCCCAAACACCTTAGAAAGGGATTAGAAGATGAAGAGACCGGCCTCCAGTACTTGCAAAACCTTGGAGTTATTTTTGTTGTTTAAACAGTATATTAATCTGGCTTGTAAGACAGTGTTTTTCCATCTCCAAAATATCGCAAAGATTAGGGGCATCCTATCCCAGATATAAATATGATATATAAGATAAGATAAGATAAGATAAGATAAGATAAGATAAGATAAGATAAGATAAGATAAGATAAGATAAGATAAGATAAGATAAGATAAGATAAGATAAGATAAGATAAGATAAGACCCAGACCCCAGTTAACCTTTGGGGCTCTGAGCAACACCCTTAACCCTACTGAACAGCTTATAGCAAAGGGCCCCGGACCCCATACTCACGGATCACCCCCCACAGAAGACCACGAGGGACACAGTCGAATGCTTTCTCCAGATCCACAAAGCACATGTAGACTGGTTGGTCATACTCCCATGAATCCTCCAGCACCCTGTGGAGAGTATAGAGTTGGTCCAGTGTACCACGACCAGGAAGAAAACCGAATTGTTCCCCCTGAATATGAGGTTCGACTATCGGCCGAATCCTTCTCTTCAGTATCCTGGTGTAGACTTTCCCAGGGAGGCTGAGAAGTGTGATTCCCCCTATAGTTGAAACACACTCTCCGGTCCCCCTTTTTAAACAGAGGGACCACCACCCTAGTTTGCCACTCCAGTGGCACTGTCCTCGTCCTCCATGCAACGTTATAGATGTGTGCCAACCAAGACAGCCCTACAACATCCAGACACTTGAAGTACTCAGGGCGAATCTCATCCACCCTTGGTGCCCTGCCACCAAGGAGTTTACGGACTACCTCTGTGACTTCGGCTTGGGTGATGGAAGAGTCCACCGCAGAGTCCCCAGCCTCTGCTTTCTCAGCAGAAGGTATGTCGGTGGGATTGAGGAGATCCTCAAAGTATTCCTTCCACCGTCCGACAATGTCCCCAGTTGCGGTCAGCAGCTCTCCACCCGCACCATAAACGGTGTTGGCAGGGTATTTCTTCCCCCTTCTGAGGCGCCAGAATCTCTATTCGGTGCTGACCAATAGTCCTACTCCATGGTCTCACCGCACTTCTCCCAGTCTCGAGTTTTTGCTTCCCGGACCGCCCGAGCTGCGGCTTGCTTGGCCTGCTGGGACGTGTCGGCTGTGTTACCAGTCCCACAGGCCAACAAGGCTCAATAGGACTCCTTCTTCAACCTGATGGCATCCTTTACTTCCGTTGTCCACCACCAGGTTCGGGGATTGCCAGCATGACAGGCACCAGAGACCCAGCGTCCACAACTTTGAGCTGCAGCGGTAACAATGGAGGCAGAGAACATGGTCCACTCTGACTCAGGTCCCCAGCCTCCCTCGGAATCTGGGAGAAGCTCTCCCGGAGGTGGGAGTTAAAGATCCCTCTGACCGAGGGCTCGGCCAGACGTTCCCAACAGACCCTCACAATACGTTTGGGCCTGCACGGTCTGTCCTGCTTCCTCCTCCACCAGTGTATCCAACTCACCACCAAGTGGTGATCAGTTGAATGGAATTAGTGCCAAAGTAAAAATCCACACATCTCACAACATTATTTAGGAGTCTTAGTCTGATTGCAACTTCAATTTAGAGTCAGAGTCAGAGTCAAGTTTATTGTCAATTCTACCACATGTGAGATACATACAGAGAATCGAAATTACGTTACTCTCAAACCCTCGGTGCTACACAATAAATACATTTTAAACACAAAGTGCAGGTTAAAAAGAGACAAGAAACAAGTTGTGACATGACATCAACAGTTTTTCGGTTTGTTTAAAGTGACATGGTGCAAAGCAAGCAAGCGGTCCAGATCTGCCAAAATACAGATACTGAGATCAGAGTGAGTGAGGGGGGGGCAAGGCGGGAAACGGTGGAAGAGAAGGGAGAGTGTTGAGTGTCCTGACAGCCTGGTGGAATTTAGTTGTATTACCATCTGATTAAGATGTGCACATGAATTACAATACTACAATTTCAGTTGAATTTATAAATAAATAGATACATCTTTGTAACATCATTTAAATTATTCCAGTTTGTGAATGTTACACACATCTATCTATCTATCTATCTATCTATCTATCTATCTATCTATCTATCTATCTATCTATCTGTCTGTCTGTCTGTCTGTCTGTCTGTCTGTCTGTCTGTCTGTCTGTCTGTCTGTCTGTCTGTCTGTCTGTCTGTCCGACAATCCGTCGGACAAATTTGAAGGGCAAAAGCTTGGTTTTATTGTCAACCATATGCTATGATTAGGTTGAGGGCAAAGGTTATGATGAGTCATTCGTTTGTGTCTAGAACCCACACAAGCACAAGGAGAACGTGCAAACTCTACACAGAAAGACGCCCACCAGGCTGGGGAATTGAAATAAAAACCTTCTTGCTGTGAGGCAACAGTGCTAAGCACTAAGCCACCATACTGCCTAAACCCAGAATGACAGATATTTATTGTGTGAAAATGCACCATACGCACCATCACATTGGTATGAATTAAAAAACACACACACACACACACACACACACACACACACACACACACACACACACACACACACACACACACACACACACACACACACACACAGACAGACAGATAAACATATATGCATAAATGCAGTTTAAGTTTCTTTGCCAATTATCCCAAAAACATTTTTATCGTGGTTAGCAGGTTATTTAGCAAGAAATTCTTTTTGTTCACTTGCACTAAGATTTTAATACACTACTCACTAAAGTAGAGCACTTTAATAAATACTGAGCAACTATAGAGCATGAATCATTTTATTTTCTTGGAAAGAAACTGATTAAAAAGATTCTCACCAAATAAAGATAGTTAACCCAATAAAAACTGAATTAAAAGGTTGTGCCAGTTCTTAACAAAAATCTTGTTTAATCCTTCCACTTTGGATTAACATTGGATTTGCTCCTGAAGACTTCCCATAAACACTTTCATCCATCAAATAAAAACTATTCTTTTCCGACAAAAATGGAACCAGATGAAGCCATCCAAAGAATAATTAAAAAGTAAATGCTAAAAGTTGTTCTAAAGAGCATCTGGTACCACAGGTGAATTCATGGTGTATAAGAAATCTAAAATTTCCTCATCACTTCAAATAAAGCATGGTATGTATAAATAATTAACATTTTTCACCATAACTATTGTACCCCATTGCCTCTGTCATGTGTGGAGTCAGCATCAGCCTCAGAAGGAATGAGTTGTGGGAAAAATCACACCTACTGTGTAGTCAGTGCTGCCATGCAAATGTAGAGCAATTCCAGTGCAGAAAAACCGGGAGCAAAATAGCCTTCATCCATTTTATTGAGCCACAACCATCGTTCTTAACCCCACTTAAACAAACAAAGCTACTTTCTTCATTTGCGTAGGGAGCAATTTAACCCCCACCTCAACCTCCCCTGTGGAGGCTGTAGAATAGCAGTAGCAGCCAGAGAACATGACCCTGTTTTTCTTAAGCAACCCTGAATGCCACAAGCTGACACAGAAGCTGCCTCCATCAAAAAGCATTTACTACTCCAAGCCACTTGTGTTCATTCTGAAACAATTAGTAATATGCAGATTTTCCCGGGGATTATGCAGTCCTTGTTCAACCACCATGTTGACAACTATGTTTGTTGAGGAAGTCGAGTGATCCTTTAAAGGACTCAATGTTCATCAGAAATCAGAAATAGTCATCGCTATGTATACATGCTGTGTCTTCAAATATCAGGGTAATGTCTTGTTTAACAATGAATGTATATTTAAATCTAAAATCTGAATAAGACATTCACAGATATGAACAATTGTGATGAGGGATTGATAACAGTCATACGTACTTACTGACATACTAACTGCATTAAAATGTATTTAGATTCATGGTGAGGAAATTCCCTAAATTCAGGGCATAAACAAAGGCTACAATTGTTTAACTTTTGTCCACTTAATTACCACAAAATAGTCACCAACTAAATTAACATATTTAAATATTTATTTTTGTTTGCTTAAAAAACATCTCTCACCTGGAGCTTATTTATTTGAATTATACATCAGACAGTTATAACCTCACGGGACAGTGGGCTAAATCAGTTCAAGCCATACAGTACTTGTTCCATGGTCCTGATGTTTAGGTTTTTTTTTTTTTAATCTAAACTTTTGGTTTGTGTGACTGCAGTTATTTTAATTATTCATTCATTTTAATCACCATTGCTGTTTCAGGAATCACTAATGTAAACTTTTGTTTGTCCCTGGACTGGAATTACAAGTATTCTAGTACTGCATTGACCAAATTCTCAAAAAAAAAAAAAAAAAAAAGAAAATTAAATCCAACATTTAATGATTTTCCTAATAAACCTATCGCTTCAAACCATGTTGGAAACATAAACATAGCCAGAAACAATTGTTTGACAACTTGAAACATTCAAAAAAGTATCCAAAACCTTTGTTTGCAATGCAACTTTTGTTAAATATAATTTAAAATTAAATAAGCCTATATTGCTAAAATAATATGCCATAAAAGTATACAATTGAACCAAAAGACAAACTGGACAGTAAAAGGAAAAAAAGAAAAGTTATTTTAAAATATATGTTAGTATTTTCAGAATCACTTTTTTCAGAATTTTTTCATATTGAGCAAAGCTCACACTGTTTTAGGGCAGGAATATGATAAAACAAGGAAAGTAGACAAAAAAACATTTGAGTCTGTTTTCTTTAATATTGTACTTTACTTTCCAGCTCTTGCCTGAGGACGATCAGTCATACAGAGTAAAGAAGAAAGATTTATTCTCAATCAAAAATGACAGGTAGCCTATTAAAGCCAACGAACTGTTAAGGAGTGTTAACAAAAGCCAGCAGTCGGACCAAGCTGGATTATTGAAATGCAAACAACTGATCAAAGTGAAGCTCCAGCTCGACAGTTTCATTGTTTATGTACCGGGCCTTATGCGAGACCTGTTGACTTTTCCAATTGGAGCTGTAAACTTTTGTTTGTCCATGCATTTCCAAGACTGACTGTCAGTCTGATCTGAACAATTACCAGCTAAATGTGTTTGCCAGTTCGGGTAGAGATCCCCCTCCTTCTTTGCTGTCCTAAAAAGATCAAAAGGGACCCCCCACCCCCCACGCCCACCCCCATTCCTACTCCCCACAGCCCCCAGTTAAACACCCCCACATCAGCTCTCAAAAACATTTCCTCACTCCCTGTATCCTTCCTCCCAACCTCTTCATTTCCTTTTACTTATGACAGTTCAACTGGAAAGCCAATCATAATTGATTTTGTCCGAGGGCCCAGTGTTGGGGACATAGCCTTTAGAATGCAAAGCTGTGAACAAAAGGACACATCTTTTATATATATATATATATATATATATATATATATATAAAGAAAAAAGCTGATGATCTGCATATATTAATCACATGCAGTTGCACTCAGCTGATCAAAGAGCTGCTGTGATGCCATTTGTATCTGAAAGCTTGAGGACCCTTACAATGTAAATGAAGACAAATTGCTACTACTGATGCTGAACGGTTAAGCGTCTAACAAAATGTCATAAGGTCAATCAACTTTTGGTAGTCATTTGGCCGTGACACATCCATGGCAGTTTTACAGGCCTGAAGGCAGCACAATCTCTGTAAAACTCAGTACTTTAGCCCTATCACTGATAAGTGAGTTAGTACAATGTAGAAATTATCATTAAAGTGATCATTGCATATTTGTTGACAGATATCATTTACAGGATTAACATAATCTATAACAACAACCTCAGAAATGTTGAATTATGCAACTTTATATTATTGTTGTTAAGAAAATGTAAAGTGCACGTAAATGTATGAGTAAATTATTCACACACAAGCTAATTGCATTTATTCAGCAAATTTGTTTGCTAGATGAAGAAAAAATAAATGTCTAAATATTTTAGGTAAGTTTAACACCAAATAGTATTCACTATTATATCTAATCCAAGCTGTGCATGAAACTACAATAACTTTACTGTAGCCATGTAGCTGATACCTTGCTTTCTAATCAGTGCACTTACATGGCATTTGAAAATAAATGAATAACTGCATTAGTCTGATTGAAATCAGTTTTAAAATGCATATAAACATCTTAGTCCATAGTCCAGATGACATTGAACTGGACAGTACTCTTTATAGTTGGACTGCTGCACCCATATAATATGGTTGGACCAGAGCTAATCCCTGCATGTTGAACAATTTAGTTTCAACTGGATTAAACTGGCCTATGTGCTCTTGTGCATGCTCTAAGTTCCCACACAGGAAAATGCTAATGCAGAGGCATACAGGGAAAAAAGATACTAATAACACATTTTATTTAAACCAAACCAGAAACCAAACGTTATTTGTGTTGAACAGGTAATCTGTCGTCAGCTCCCATTTTTAAACGTAAGATGAAAATGGGCACACTCTGAGCTCTGGGCTGATTTAAAAGAACTATAAAAGTCACAGTGCCACAAAAGTCATTTATCTAAAAATCATTAAAACTTAAATTGCCATTTCTGCAAGACCACAAACCCCATCAAAAGACAGCTTCAATTTGTTGTGGTGATGTAAGTCATTTGAAGTTTGAATAGTGTACCTGCAGTGTGCAAAGCAGAACTCTGATCATAGACAGAAAATCTGAGGATTCTCGGACAATGCAAAATGTTATCCTGAATTACACTGCAGATGTGTTCAGAGTTGGACTGCAAACATATGCACCAAATTTGGGCCAGATTAAAAAAAAAAATGGCTAAGTTACAGCCATTGACACAGTCCAGGCCCTAACAATGCTATATCTGTCCAGCTTCTCTACTGATTGTTAACAGCAAATCATTGTATAACGGTTAAAAAACAATTATCAGAACTCAACAATTCATTGAAAACTTCTGAGAAAAAGAATAATGAATCTTTCTGAGATATACAGCTATATACATAAAAAACTTTGGTGAAACAAATTGTCATAAAAAATACATTTGGTCTTTTGAAGGCGTGTATTTTAGTATTTAATCCACATCCAGGTTTAACTTTGCTATTTTGGTATCAATACAATCAATACAACAAACCAATACAACAAATCAATACAACAAACAAAATTAAACCAGGAAGCCAGGAAAAAATAATAGATTTTGTACACCTGTCCTCTTGCGACCTTGAGACCCTGCAAAGGATAAAAGTGTTATAGAAAATGGATTGATGTACAGATAATAATAACAATAATAAACAGAGTAATTTTAATAAGGTCCTTGCACCCTCAGTGCTCAGGCCCTAATAAACAGTGCAATTTCAAAAGGTCCTATTATTTGGACCCGAGCACCAAAGGTGCTCGGGTCCAAATAATAAAAAAAACATGGAACAAACATTAACGTTATGGTTTCAGCACTGCTAGAGTGCTTGAAACTGTGATGCAGGAATTGCGAAGCATTTGGATCTCTGCAATTGGGGGGATGTTTGGCTCTGAGGATGAGTTTGTGCAGTTTCTTCACTTCTCAGTCCTCGCAGTTCTTCACAAGGGTGAACTCCAGCAGGTGTGCATTACACACCTGCAGATAGTCAAGCCTCGTCAGACTGAGGATAGGAGGAGCCTGCCCTTTGGCTGGTCATTACCAGCCAGCTGCAATTGCTGCAATTGTACGTATGTACGTACCTGTTCCTCAATTTAGCCATCTTGTGTTTCTCAAAGGTTGCTTCCAGCTGCATTCAGGACCTAATCTTTGCACCTTTATGGCTTCTGGTTGACTGATTGCAAACACTCCATGAAGGTTCTGGACTTCATCACTCTTTGGGGTATAAATTGGGTGTTGAATGGGGAAGACTAGAAAAAGGTGGGACATGAAAGAGAAGAGGTGTGCGTGTGTGCGGGTGCGCGCAAAAGTGGACATGGAACAGTCCAACCAAGTCCCAGGGGCACAACCAGGCCCCATCGACACAGTCTGTGGGTGAAGGACCAAACACCAGCCAGCCCCCACCCCCAGCTTCATGGATGTAGTTCAGCAGACTATCGAGCATAAAGAACAATATGCTAATTGTAGAAATGGACAATCAGGTCAACTCATAAAGATTAATTTTTTTAAATTTTATATTTAAGTGGAAATAATGAAATCCAATTTTAAGGATCATTTGAGGGTAGATTTGTGTATCATAAATTTATTCCAAATTCAAAGTTGGAAGTTGGGTTTTAAACTGAGCCAGATGGTTGCTCCATTGATATGAAAAGTTTTTCCAGAGGATGATTATTGAGTTTTGAGTTTTTGGTTTTCCAGTTCATGATCATTTTCTTTTGTGATTAGGGCAATTGAAAGGATTCTATTGGCGCTGTTATCCAGTGTTTGTTGTAAAGAAATCTCCCAGAAGACAGAGTACTGTAGCAATAAGGATTATTGGTAAATTTATCCACTGTTTTAGGTTTTCTTCTATTGTTTTCAAAAGTGGGTTGTAGTTAAGGCCACTTAACTCTGACCGCATAGGAGAGATGTTAATTCCCAAGTATTTGATGTTGCCGGTGGTGATTGAGAAGGGTGCAGTGTCAATTGCCTCATCCCAGCTATTAGTTCAGTGGTAGTATGTTGGGCTTAGACCAGTTAATATTGTAATCTGAGCTATCAGAGAAGGAATTAATAAGATTGATAGTTTGGAGAAGTGACGTTGATGGAGACTCTATAAAAAGACAACATGATAAGAAGATAGAAACGCATAGAGAAGAGAGAAAACAAACAACAAATGATTTACATAAACGACGATGGTGGGTTGTCGGCTATTAAAGCCAGGTGGTGATGTTCTGGTCACGAAACATTTGACCATCAATATACAGTTTGTTCACCACAACTACTGCCTTTTTCCCTTCCCTCATATATTGTTTCCTGATCTGGAACAAACCTTTTCTTCTGTTCAGGATCTTACGTGGAAATTGGTCGTTCAGGCCTGGTCTGTTCTTCCCCCGGTGTTTTGTACCAGCTGTTTTTGTTTGAAGTGTTTAAAATTTAGCCACAATTTTGACGTGGGCATTTTTGATTTTTGGGGTTTTTACTTCCTAATACAATAAACTCTCTGGAATGTGATGTCTGTCAGCTGGGTGTGTTTTTTTTTTGTTTTTTTTTTTTAATAATAAATCATAAAATCTTTAATCTGCTGTTCAGGGTTGTCTTTAGTTTTGTTCTGGAATTTCAGAGAACACTAGGTCATCTCTCATGCTGTGCATTTGCAGATCAAGCATAGCTTTTTATTTCTTTTGTCTTGCATAACAATTGCCAGTTGAGATGTCACGGAGTCTTGTTTTTTTTTTTTTTTTTTTAAATAACGATCGCAATCTGTTGAGTCCAATTTGGAAAGTTTTTATTGATCGACATCAGAATGTCACTAACCCTGGAGCTGGGTGAATGTCTCCGAACTTTGCATTGAAACAGGGTGATGGGTTCTCTTGCTTGGTGTCGGCTTTGCTTTCTCCATGCTGTTCCCTGTATCAATGCCCTCCGCTGCACAAAACTGAAGAATGTGTTGATGTAGTTCTTCCAGGGTGGAAAAAATTCAGGTTTTGCACAGATATTTAACGAGATTATATTCCCGAACAAAAATTTAAACTTGTTTAAATGTTTAGGGCTGCCATGTCAAGTCTTGCGATCAGGCTCATACTCTCTTCACATAAAGCCACTGAGAAAGATTGCTATGTTTCCTTATCATTGTAACCTTGTTTGCGACACAGGTCTTGAAGTGACCCCTTTCATTAATATATCTCAGAACTGTAGTGCTGTCAGTCCAAACGATGGAGTCTTGGAGTGGCATCTGTAGTTTATAGTGCAACATCTGCTCCAGTTTCACAGCCACCACTGCAACAGTGGGTGGGAGCAGGTAGGTGTTGATGCCATAGTCTGTCTTGCCATCTGAGTGCCTAGCACTCATTGATTTCTTGGTTCCCGCAACACTTTCCTTTACACAGAATCCTTAGTATATGCCTTGCATGCAGAATTGCTGGTGCCAAGAATCCGAGGTGACCGTACAATGCACTGACTACAGACAAGATCTCACATCTTGTCATAGGTCTTTCAGGAACAATTAGTTGGAATTTGAAAATGAATTTATCCATCAAAGTACATCAGGGTATGCTCCATAGGAGTGATGTTGTGGTTTAGAGCCAAGTCTTTATCATCAATTTCACAATCTTTTTGTCAACAGAATAGCTTTACTAGAACTGAGCCATGTAGTTAACTAAGAGCTACCCATGGTGCACAATGCTCTCAAATCTTTCAAGAGCTGCCTGCGCATCAGAGGAAACTGACTTCAAGCAGTCGACGTGGAGAACTGTCTGCTCTTTCTGGGCCTGCTGCTCTTAAACCATAGGTTGCACATGAAACTGTAGCATCGAAAAGGTGAACAGTGATTCTAAATTCTTTCAGCTCTTCACTCAAGTTGCCGTCCTGACCACAGCAGAAAACAGAAGATCTTCATCTTCTCCAGGGACTTTAACCTGATAGAAAATGGCCTTGAGGTCTGCCATCAATGCTACTGGTTTTTGCCTGAATCTCAGAACATGAATGAGTGTAATGGAAAGATGAGGGTCCTGCAGCAACTGATTTAGAGAGATTCCTTTTGTAAGTTGCTGCACAAAGACTTTTTTTTTTTTCCCCCTCTCTTCCCCTCCTCCTCTTGGGATGGCACACTTATTGGTGGGGAATGGGTTTTTCAGGGTTTTTCAGTGCAAAAGCTTGCTACGCTGCCAAGATCCAAAAAATCAATTTGTTTCCACAAATCAATTACTTCTCTTAGATTTGATCAAGACAGGCTAGACGGCTAATCTGCGATTCCCACCAGCCCATGTATAGGCACAAAATTCATTAGTGAGCCTTCTTTCAGATGACATATGTTCAGAGCTATGGCCAAGCTCCTGTGCTTCACCACTGGCATATTGCTTCAAGTAATAGAACTTGTCTTGATATGTATAAGCTTTGCTCTCAACAGCCTGTTCAAATGATCTAAGGAATGCTTATATGTGAGGCGATCACCTTTTTAAAAGACTGATACCTCCTTATGCGGCAGACTTGATAGATTATGCTGTCTAATGAGCATCTCTGTAAGGACACATTGTTTCTGTAACACCTGATGGAACTTTTTGTTGTCTCGCAGCATGTCTCTGGTGGCTGTTGTATTCCAGGACCAGAACACTTCCTACTGATAGCTGTACTCTTATATCTTCTTCCTCCTCCTTTTACCCTTTTTGTAGGAAGACCTTTTTAGATGCGCAACTGTTCATGCAAGCTTTTTCACTTTCACTGTGGATTCTGCAAGATGTGATTCTTTTAGCCCTGACCTTAGCTTCTGCAAGAGCTTGCCTTTGTTTTAATGCCACTGCTTGTGCTAGAAGAGCTGCATGTTCTGATACCTCCTCAATGCACACAGTTGACACTGAGCTTCCTGAGGATCTACTTGACACACCTTAAGCAACTTATCCATATTTGCTTTTGAATCTGCAATCCTGCAGATTAACTTGTGATACACTGTCATCCATATCATCTTGTTCCAAGGAAACCTCTGAATTTCTGGTTGGAACTTTTTCTGTTTTCTCACACTGGCCTCTGACCCATTCCATAGAATTTTCAAAATATGCCTTGACTGAAATAAATTTGTTGGTGAACCAGTCCCGATTCAATGTTTTAATTTTTCTTTTTCTTTTTTTTTTTTTTTAATTCATCCATTAAAGGAATTTATAGAATCATAGAGTTCTGTTAATTCTTTATGCAAGTTACATGTATCTCTTTGCAACAGTTCTTGCACTATAGCCATCTTCATTATCCATGACCTTATCAATTTCTTCAATTTTAGTTGTAAGCTGGCCAAATTTTCCCTTTCTTGTTCTAAGTAGTTGTTTCTCTTGTAATGTCCTTTCAATGGGCTTTGGCGCCCTCTAATGCCCAACATCTTAAGTTTTGCCATTTTCATTAATCCGTGCACAATTTACTAGCAAAGGTCAAATTTTTCAACATCAAATGATAATGTGTTTTATAATTTGAAGCGCAGAGATTATCCTAAAGTTAGACGTTTCCGTGGCTGAACAAGACGCCACATTCACTAAATGATTCAGCACTAAGCAATAGCTACTATGTTAGCAAGAGTTAGCTTTGGCTTCTGATGCAGCATTTTGCGATAATGGCTAACGTTAGCAGGGCAGCAGTCCAAAGTCTTCTCCAAGCTCGCAAATCCCTTTTATACTCATGGATCTGATGTCTTCTTCCAGTGAATGGGGTCTAGCTTTCCAGTGGAGTTTTCTGACTTTATTTAGTGACAGCTCCTTCTAGTGATGCATGCCACTAACGGAGCAGTGACCTAACAAATTTTCTCCAACTCAAAAATCTTCATTGCATGAATTTTACAGATAAAATGTGTCAAAATACAAAAACTAAACAGTTATTTCAGCTCTATAATTCCATAATTGTTGAGGGCTTAGCTGGTCGGTTGTTGCCTAATTGGTTGGTCAGTCAGTAAACCGTATCCCCTCCACCTAACTGTCTGGGGGGGGGGAGTAATGTAGCTGATATGTAACTGCATTCCTCTTAGTGGATAAACATATGAACTAAAGAATCCTATATTCATTTACATACTTATCTTACATCTCAACATAATATTCTAGCAAAATTGAATAAAGTCAATGTTGCAAACTTCTGCCACGGATCAGTAATACATTTGCTGTCATGTTTTTACACATATTGTTTACAATATGTGCAAAGTTATTAAAATGTTGAAAATGTGTTGAACTCGTCATGGAAGGATGAATGACAGGGTGGATGTTTGCTAGGTAAGGACCCCCATGTGTTCATTAACTGCTAAAAAAAAAAAAAAAAAAAAAAAATATATATATATATATATATATATATATATATATATATATATATATATATATATATATATATATATATATATATACAAAATAAAAAAAATTTAAGGTTAAAAGAAATAAAAAACAAAAAAAAAAAAACACATTCAAACACAATGGAGAGGACTGGGATGTGTGGGGAGCGCCCACCCTATGTGTGCCAGCTGCTCTTTTTAATGCACCCAAGCACCCAACCCAAAACTAATAAAGGACGGGAGGGGAGGAGAAAATAAGGGAAAAGAAAAAAAAGTGTGTGTGTGTATATGTATGTGTATATATGTATATGTATATATGTGTGTATATGTATATGTGTGTATATGTATATATGTGTATATATATGTATATATATATGTATATATGTATGTATGTATGTATGTATGTATGAATGTATGTATATATATATACATATATATATTAAAACAAAAAAAATTGAGAGAACGGCCTTGGGAGTTTGGTGTCACTGCTGTGGCGGCCCGGACGTGTGGCATAGCGCCGGCATTGGCAGACCATCAGCGGCACCATTCTTGCTTGGTGGGGGTGCGATACGTTGGGTTGCCTGGGGATCCGGGGGCATCTCGCACCCTTGTCTCCTCGGGCCTGTTGAGTCCCTAGAAGATAATGGTTTGAACTGGAAGGGGGTATGGGGCCGGCGACCGCCTGTTCTTCCCGCCCCTTCTGTTGGTTTGATTGGCTGCGGCCGCCCAGGGCCGGGGAAATGTTGGGGGCGGTGACCGGTGACGATAGGAACCAACAATGGATTTGTAAGAATAACTATTTTATAAAAACTCGTTCCTCACCCTCCGTGGGTGGTGTCCCTTCTAAGCTCGGGTCCTCTACCAGAGGCCAGGGAGCTTGAGGGTTCTGCGCAGTATCTTTGCTGTTCCTAACACTGCACTTTTCTGGACTGAGATATCTGAGGTTGTTCCGGGGATCTGCTGCAGCCACTCTTCCAGTTTGGGGGTTACTGCCCCGAGTGCTCCGATCACCACGGGCACTACTGTCACCTTCACCTTCCAGGCCTTCTCCAGCTCCTCTCTAAGCCCTTGGTATTTCTCAAGCTTCTCGTGTTCCTTTCGCCTGATGTTACCATCACTTGGTATTGCCACATCCACCACCACGGCTTTCCTCTGCCCTTTGTCTACCACCACGATGTCTGGTTGGTTTGCCATCACCATCCTGTCTGTCTGTATCTTGAAGTCCCACAGGAGCTTTGCTCTGTCATTTTCCACCACCTTGGGAGGTGTTTCCCATTTTGACCTTGGGGTTTCCAGCCCATACTCCACACAGATGTTTCTGTAGAGTATGCCCGCTACTTGGTTATGGCGTTCCATGTATGCTTTCCCTGCCAGCATCTTACACCCTGCAGTTATGTGCTGGATTGTTTCCGGTGCTTCTTTGCACAACCTACACCTTGGGTCTTGTCTGGTGTGGTATATCTGGGCCTCTATTGCTCTGGTGTTCAGAGCCTGCTCCTGTGCAGCCAGGACGAGTGCCTCTGTGCTGTCCTGTAGGCCAGCTCTCTCTAGCCATTGGTAGGACTTCTTGAGATCAGCCACTTCAGTTATGGTTCGATGGTACATCCCGTGTAGGGGCTTGTCCTCCCATGATGCTTCCTCCTCCAGCACCTCTTCCACGGATAGAAGTGAGTCAATTGACAGGGGCCCAGAAAGGTGCAATGAAAAGACCAGTACCCAAGAAGTACAACCAGATACCCATACCTGAAGCACTCGAAACTGCCAAACAAAGGCTCCAAGCCTTGGCTAGCCGCCTGAAGAGATACACTAGAGACAATGAAGCCAGACGAATAAACAGGCTGTTCGCAACTCAACCTGCGAAAGTGTATGCTCAATGGCAGGGTAATAACAACAGAGCAGACCCACCAAGGCTGGAAACTGAGAGGTACTGGAAGAATATATGGGAGAAGGATGCAGCACATAACAGCAGTGCTCAATGGCTAGTCTCCCTAAGAGAGGAGCACAGCAACCTCCCTGAGCAGAAACCAGTCACCATCACAGTGGCAGACATCCAAGAAAGAGTCTCAGGTATGAAAAACTGGACAGCACCGGGCCCAGACATGATCCAGGCCTACTGGCTAAAGAAACTCACAGCACTCCATGAGCGGCTGGCAGCACAAATGAACCAGCTGCTAAGAGATGGGACTCACCCAGAATGGCTAACCGAAGGGCGAACGATCCTGATCCTGAAGGATCCCACAAAGGGTGCAGCCCCATCTAACTACCGACCAATAACCTGCCTCTCCACAACATGGAAGCTCCTGTCAGGCATCATTGCGGCTAAGATAAGCAGGCACATGGAGCAATACATGAGCAAAGCACAGAAGGGCATAGGCAGAGATACCAGAGGAGCCAAACACCAACTCCTGGTTGACAGAACAGTCGCCCAAGACTGCAAGTCCCGAAATACCAACCTGTGCACTGCCTGGATTGATTACAAGAAAGCCTACGACTCGATGCCACACACATGGATCACTGAGTGCTTGGAGATGTACAAGATCAACAGCACTCTAAGGGCCTTCATTGCAAACTCGATGGGCCTGTGGAAAACCACTCTCGAGGCAAATGGCAAGCCACTTGCCCAAGTGTCCATCAGATGTGGCATATACCAAGGAGATGCGCTGTCCCCACTGCTGTTCTGCATAGGTCTGAACCCCCTAAGCCAAATAATCAACAAGACTGGCTACGGATACCGCCTCAGGAATGGAGCTACGATCAGTCACCTCCTCTACATGGATGACATCAAGCTGTACGCTAAGAGCGAGCGGGACATAGACTCCCTGATCCACACCACCAGGATCTACAGCAACAACATCGGGATGTCATTCGGGCTTGAGAAATGTAGGAGGATGGTGACAAAAAGAGGCAAGGTAGTCCACACAGAAGGGGTCTCAGTCCCAGAAGGAACAATAGCAGACATTGAGGACAGTTACAAGTACCTTGGAATACCACAGGCAAATGGTAACCTCGAAGGGGCTACAAGGACTGTATATATATATATATATATATATATATATATATATATATATATATATATATATATATATATGTGTGTGTATGTATATGAATATATACACGTATGTGTGCATATGTAAGTAAGTGTGTGTGTGTGTGTGTGTGTGTGTGTGTGTGTGTGTGTGTGTGTGTGTGTGTGTGTGTGTGTGTGTGTGTGTGTGTGTGGGTGTTTGGCTATGTATATATGGATGCATGTGTGTCTATGTATGTATATTTGTATGTGTGTGTATCTAAGTATGTATACGTGTGTGTGTACATGTCTATGTATGTGCATACATAGTACGTATGTGTGTAATTATGTACTTGTGCATATGCATCTTACATTCATGCATAGCAAGATTCTTAATGTCCACACATTTGTCTTTGTTATATATGCGTGTGTGACTGTGTGTGTGTGTGTGTGTGTGTGTGTGTGTGTGTGTGTGTGTGTGTGTGCGTGGATGTATATATTATTTATTTATCTATTTTGTTGCTCTCTCTTCTTACAATGTATATGAATATGTATTAGATAACTGCATATATGTCTCCTTATCTCGATATATGTGGACATGCATGAGTACTTAAATACTTTGATGCATATTATCATATATTTAACTTTTTAAATACTGGCCCTACACCCCCAAACACACACAAATAGAATGCTCCTCCCCCTTTTCTCTGTCCTCTTTTTGCTTATAACACCTTATTGTCCTTTGTCCACCTTTATTCTTTAAACAACACATTATAAACCTTTCTTTTTTTTAACACACATTACAACACAGACACCACACTGCACCACCACTGTCTTGTCTCTCTCTTTCTTTCTCTTTCTACTTCTAGTCTGTTCACATACCACACCTGGTGATTTTAGCCCTCTTTGGCAGAATTAATTAATTAATTAATTAATTAATTAATTAATTAATTAATTAATTTATTTATTTATTTATTTATTTATTTATTTATTTATTTATTTATTTATTTATTTATTTATTTATTTATTTATTTATTTATTTATTTTTTCTTTTTCTTTTTCTTCGTCTTACCTAGGGAGCAATAAAAAATAGTTAGACTGTCATGAGGGCTGGTGAAGGGTACACATTAGCACACTTGTACACACATACGCACACACAACCCCCCCCCCCCCCCCCCCCCCCCCCCCCCAAAAAAAAACAACAAACCCTTGATTACAGATTAAAATGCACATATATAACTTTTGGGTCCTACCACTTTGGTATCAACCATTAATATATGTGCAAACAAGGGAGGGAAAAAAGTGATTCAGTATTGAAAGTGACTGTATACAGTTTGTCAAATATAGTTTTGAATTTCCAAATTTTTTTAAATATTTCACCATGACAGTGGAGACACATTAAGCTTTATATCCAAAAACAAACGCACAACAATGAAAACTCAAAAAATATAAGGCAGGAATTTGATGTATTTTTGGCAGTTGAGCAAACTTCTAGTAATGAAAGACAAAATGATGGTGTTACTAATTACATAATTTTGATTTGTTAAATAGTCAATTGACTGAATGTTTAAAATTATTTCAAAATGGAATATAAATCATCAATGTGACTAATTTATTAAAGAACATATGAAGAACTATGAGGAAATATTAAGTATTATGTTGCGTCCTATAACCACTATTTGCATTCGCCAAAGTTAGCAAAGCATGCATGAGGACATGCCAAAATTCGGATAAACCAAATCAAAGAAAATGGTAGAAATCTATGTCAAGAGACTTCTCATGACATTCCTATGAGTGCAAATGTTTGGTCATTTATTCCTGAACCTAATGTGGGTGAGTTTGATGGGGACACCAAAGGCACTTTGTATTGATCTTGACCAAGGAATGTGGTGGCAGTGGCCATAGGTGCGAGGGATCCAACCAACGCTGCTTGCAGCTTTAATTAGTGCCCGAGCACAGAGTGCAAGGGCCCTACAAAATTGTGCTTAATATTATTGTTATTATTGGCAAAGTGGATAGTTTTGCCACACGTGTATGAAAAAACATCATTAAAAATCACTGGTTTGTCCCTGGGAGGGGAGATTCAAGGATCAAATTGCTTTCACAAAGCAAGCTTATACACTTATACACTGCAACATAGGGTCATCTCTTTATATTAAAAAAAAATATGAAATCATACCCAATTATCATATTTCTGCCATAATTCAAACCGACTGAGCTCATTAAAATCCTTTTTGAGTTTTATTCAGATCTGTCAAACAGTACACACAGTGACTTTATATCTCAGATTCATTAATATTTGTCAGAATTTTTTTTAATGAATGGTAGAATTGTTATGATTTTTTTAAACCATTAAACAAGGATTTGCTGTTTACAATAAGAAGAGACCTCGTGAGCAGGGGCAGATATTGTCGGGGCCCAGCTTGGATCAGTGGTTGTAACTCAGCCATACATTGTTTCATCTAAATATGTTTCATATGTTTGCAGTCCAACTCGATTTGCATTGTTGCAATTGTTTGCAATATTCTGTTTGTGTCTGCAAAGAGATCCATATGCTCATATTTGTCATGCTTACTTTGTTGTAAAAAGAAGAATTTACCTTAATGATTATATGTTCCCTACATCTATGGAAAAAAAAATCAGGCATTCGTTGATTATTAAATTAACTTAAAATATTTGTTTCCCTTAAAAATATGTGATAATTGCATCTCCATTTTGGTATAAACCTGACTGCAAATATATTTTGTCAATCTTTCAACCAAAACTATTGGGCCTTTTTGTGTTTTTGTTTTTCTATAAACAAATACACATTAAACATTTTAACTTATTCCAATAATTTCTTTATTTACTAAAACTTGAGGATGATGGGATGGACAGAAGTGAACAAAAAGCAAACATATTTAGTTTAAAACAGAAAACTATTAATGGCTGGAATAATTTCATCTGTTAACACTTAGCTTTAAACAATGTGGTATAGCAATTAAATTCCATCTTCAGAACACTGCCATAAGACATATTTCTTCCTTTTAAGGAAAAGTAGTAAAACAATGGAAAAGATTTTAGAAAATCACTTATTTTAATTGACTGATCAGTTGAATAAAAAGAACACAACAAAACCTGTTTTTCTATTTTAGTTTGAGGATGAATTTATTCATCTACATCACCACTTCCACCTTTAACTGCTCTTCCACATAGTTTCAAACAGACACTTCAATCTGTATGGACAACTAATTCAGAACATGGCAAAGTATTCCCATCATGGTACCAGAAGGCGGGAGTGTGGTGGGCAGGTTTATGGAATAGCGTGGACTGAACACCCTGCAGCTCAACATCTTAGAGAACAAGGTACTGGACTTCAGGAGACAGAGGACCCATCCAAAGCCATTACCCATCACCATCAATGGATCAGAAGTAGACATTGTGGACTACTTACAGGTACTTGGTGTCCACATAGACAATAAACTGGACTGACCGTAGTCATAAGATGCTGTGTGTAAGAAGGGTGGGAGTCTACTGTGAATTCTTAGGAGTATTAGACCTTTCAACGTCTCTGGAAGCATCCTGCAGATGTTCTCTCACTCAGTAGTCTCCAGTGTCATCTTCTATGCTGTAGTGTGCTGGGGAAACAGGCTGAAGGCAGCAGAATCAAACGGAGTCAATGGGCTCATCAGGAGAGCTGGCTCTGTCCTAGGTGTTGAGTTGGAGGCTGTGGTGAAGGTGTCAGAGAAGATGATGCGGAGGAAGCTGCTCAGCAGTATTACGGTCAACATCTCACACCCCCTGCATGCTACACTGTCTTCTTGTCAGAGCACCTCAGGAGGTCCTTCCTACATGTGGCAATCAAACTGTGTAATTCCTCCCCCTTCTGCAGGAGGGACACATAATTCACATACTAATTGAATTTCATATAAAATATTATCAGACTATCAATATCATCACTGTACAATATCTCTGTGCAATACATTTTGTACATTTTACATTCTGTACTTATTTTAATTTTATTTGTATATATGCTTTTGGCACTACTTTTCACATTCATGTTGGACACATAGATACTTTAATCTACACACCGGGCACTTTATACACTTACAAAACACACTTAGACAATGCATTTTTGTATTTTGTATTTCTTTTTTAATTTAATTTTTCTCCTTTCTGTATTTTTGTATAGTTTTCTAACTTTTGTTTATTCTCCTCTGGCACAACAATTTATTTCTGGACTATTAAAGTTGATTTAATCTTATCTTTTTTATTCTTTGTCCATATCTTTGTCACCCAAATATGTTTAGTTGAATTGGTTGCATAGTTTTCCTTCTCATATAAAACTGAACATCTAACTAGTACATAAAACACACAAACCGCTTGTACATAAAAAGTTGTTAATAATAATAATAATAAAAACAAGCGCAAACGTCCGCAACAAAACTGGCGTCTTACGTCATGACGTTAAACGCACGTCCATGTCGTGTTCAGCTATGACTTCCTGTTTCCTCCGACTTGTGGAAAAGATGGGGGCTTGTTTACTTTGTTTTTGTCTGCCTGTACCATTTTCTCCAGTCTTTTTAGTAAAATACCGTGTGCAGCCAAATATAACCAACCGCTGGGAGAAGTATAGAGAGGGTGTGAGGAAGAGGGAGCTGTGCCGTCACCATGCTGCTCTTTCATCTTCCTGATGATGTCCTTTACCACATCTTGTCTTATTTGGATTACAAATCTCTCAGTCGCCTCTCCCAAGTTTCTAAAATCATTAATTGCTTTGTAAGCCGCGACGTTGTGTGGAGGAAGATCGCAAAAGAGTTTTTAAACACTGGAATTACTTGGAACGGGACGGACATGTAAGACAACTGTGATGAGTATGATGCTGTTTGTTTGTCACGTCAGTTTTAATTATGTGAACGTTTTTACTGCAGCTACATCAGCATTTTCTTCGGTCATATGTGCGTATGTGAAATACTGAGTTAATATTAGTGTACCCTGTACAGCAACAGCGTACTGTCAGATCACACGAAGTTGGGACTGAGCGCTGACTTCCCTGGCAGGATCTTCTCAGCAGCGGTGTTGCCAGATCGTGATGTTAAAGTTCAGCACAAACGCTGTCTCCCTCCCCCCGCCAAATTCACACACCTTTCACAAAAACCTTTCAAATTATTAGATCAGTATGTTTTAATATTTTTAACGCCTTGGCTAGCACACATTAGCATTTCATTAAAAGCTGTGCATTTAGGACATCTGTAGACGTCTTACAAAAAACCCCAAAACCAAACAAGAAAAAAAAAACACACACAACAACCAAGCACGGTTATAAAGTCATTGGATTTCATCATGTATATGTTTACAGCTCCAATAATTGCATTCAATAGATATCTGCTGGTCATGTTAAGGCTGGCAAATAACAGCCACAAAAGCTCATGGGAGGAGGTGGATCAGTGCGAGGCTGGTTTCATGAGGTATAATGATAAACTTTAGAAGATCCCATTAGATCCAGAAGTACTTTTAGAATCACTGCCTTCATGATCTTGCCTTTTTATGGTACCACAATGGGCTTTAAAAAAACAATCAAGATGGGATCAGACTGTAGACTTTTAGCTTTAATGTTAGCGCATTAGCAAAAGTACGGTAAATACCCATTAGGAATTACAACCGCTTAAAGCTAAATATCTCATTTTTCAAAGGCTCAAATATATTTGTGTAATTGACTGAAAAGAAGTTAAGTGGCAAGGTGCAATCCATTCACTCAAACGTCAAGACAAGTAAGGACATAAAAGGTCTGCAGTTGATATTAGGTATTTAAAGCCAAGGTCAAGATTAAATTTACTTATAAAGCACATTTAAAAACGTTAACCAAAGTGCTTTATACCAAATAACAATCAAACAACAGAATTGAAAGCCAAAGAGAATTTTGTTGTTGTTGTTTTTTGAACAATGAATTGACATATTTAAAGTCTGAGCAGTGCAAAATCGAAAAGCCAAACCAGTTCACAGCTTTGGGGCCGCCACTGCAAAAGCTCAATCACCTCTATTATGTAATTCTGATAGCAGAACCTATAGAAGCAACTGGTTGGTTGACCGCAGTGTTCTTACTGGTGTATGACTGTGTAGTAGTTCAGACAGATGAGAGACTGCTATTCCATTTAAAACTTTAAAAGTTAACAATACATTTTTTAAATTAGTTTGGAATCAGATGGGGAGCTAGCGGAGGGATGCCAAGACTGGTGTTATGTGATCATGCTTCTTGGTGCGAGTTAAAAGTCGAGGTGCTACATTCTGAACAATTGGTCTTAACCAATACACAGTAGTCTTAAGTGTGTGGTAACAAAAGCATGCATTACTTTTTCCAGGTCCTTTGCACGGAGATAGGGCTTCACCTTAGCAATGACTCATAGGTGGGAAAAGCTTGGTTTACCATGGAATTTATCTGTCCAACTTAAGAGAGCTGTTAAAAATTACACCCAGATTCTCCACAGCAGAGCGACGACATGAGGCCAAAGAGCCAAGAACGAAGCCCACATCTGATTTACCAAACCAGATGACCTCCGTCTTCCTTTCATTAAAGTTTGAAAAGTTAATTTTCATCCAAGTTTTAAGACCTTTTAGACAACAAAGGCTGACAAAGGCTGTAGTGTATAGTTGCTGTCTGATCTTATGGGCATGTAAACCTGGATATCATCAGCAAAGCAATAAAAAAATTAATAGGCTTTCTAAATATAGACCCCACAGGCAACATATATAATGAAAACAACACTTAAGAAGAAAAGCATTTACCAGTGTCCACCAAAAGACAAAAGGTACCCTTCATGCTTTACAAGAAGATCCAATACCCTACATGAAAGGGATAATTACAACCAACGCGTAAAAATAGTTAATAAAACTACATGTAAAATGGTACATAAAACCAACACAAAACATAGATCAATATAAGAAGTGAAGAAAAGACTTCTCTAGTTGCAGTCAAAAGCTAGACTAAAAATGTGGGTTTTCAGTTTTGACTTGAAAAGGTCGAATCCAATAAGCTTTGCATCACGACTAGGACTACAACTTCAAAATTAATCAAAGTTTAAATGTTTATTCATTCATGTCCTTCCAGATATCCTCACATCCCGCTGAAGGAGAGAATAAGGACTGCTCAAAACTGGTATGATGGTGTCTGCAGAAGGTCGATTCCCCTTAGGTGGAAAACCAAGTATGTCAGTCATTTGTCTGAACATTTTATTTCTTGTTGACAACATTTAACACCACATCAGCTGGACTTAGGCTGTATATTTAAAATCAGATTTTCGTGTCTGTGCTGTTTATGATCTGGAATGAAGCACAAATCCTGTTGGTCCATAATCTCTGCTTTAAGTTTATTCAGATTTTCAGTTATAGTATTTATATTTAACATACAGACAGAAGCTTGACATCCATCTTTCCTTTAACTATCAGATAGAAGAAAACAAGTATGTTGACCCATCTTTTTTTTTTTTTTAATCAATGTATTTTGATTGGTACAATCTATCTTCCTATTAGACTGTTGCCATGGTTGCAGTTGGATCAGGACGTACTATATCTATCTCAGGCATCTAATATCGGAGCATATCATCTGCACCAAGCCTCCAAGAAGCTCCAACAAAGTGCATTTAAAATCTACTCAGGACACAAGGGTGATGTCTGTCGCTTTGTCATCACCGACTCCCACCTGATCAGCGGAGGAAGGTAGCTCACACATCATTTGATCTAGTTAGTGTATTTTTCAAAGACAACAGACAGTTGTAGCCATATAGTGTTTAGTAATCTGACCTTCCAAAATAATAATCATTATTTTGATAATAATAACAATATAGTCTAATAATAATAAAATTGTTACGTGATTCTTACCCAGAAAGCCTCTTAGTAAGCTTAACTAGCCAGTGATGCTGATAGGCAAAATTTTCAAGATTTGTTTAATTATCACAAATTATCAATAAAAACAAAACTTGTACAAAAACAGATTATTACTTGTCAATCAGATAACATAGATTATTGTTTTGACTATATGTTCTGAAGATATGAATTCTAATTCTGCTGGCACTGGATAATCTTTTGTCTAAATGAAAAGGAGGGGTTTGATGAGTTTTGTTAGTTTTTGGATCTTGGATCTACATTCAGCTGAAGCCTGAGATGCCAATAGGAAATTAGTGTGCTGGAGTTCAGCTAGCAGCGTACAGCAGGGCGGCTTTTAAAGCAAATATTAACTAAAACATCCATCCATTAATATTTTTTCACTTGCATCAGTCTGGTCAGGATTGCGAAGAGGCTGAAACCTATCCTTCACGAATATAGGATAAAGGCTTATATCTGTTAATTATGTTACTCTTGAAGCACAGGAAGTGTGGGATTGTGTTCACAAAGCCTTTTATGATGTTTTTAATACTCCTTTCAGAAGGTAATGGTTGACATTGCAGAGACCTTCAGACCGACACTTACATTGCTCATAATCTTACACCAGTGTTTCATCACAACAGTAACCTACCAGATTGATTTAAGTCAAGGTCCATACACATTTTTCAAAGGGCCATCAGTGAATTGTCACCATTTGCACTAAAAACTGAACTTGTTGGAGGCAGCCAATGTTTTGGAAAATAGTATCTATTACCTCTGTATAAACACATTTTAACCACTTAAGGTGACCGCAATACCTGAATAAGACTGAAATAATACAACAGGACTCTACATAAAGACTTGTTAATATGGCTCAAATGAGTGAATTATTCAATTCTCTTTTACATGCAAAAGGGTCAAAATGTACATCTCAGGTTTCAATGCAGAAGTGACATAGAGATTCGTCAGTACAGCAGTTTTACAGAACAGAGCTCGGTGCTTTTTATACAAATTAACCTGCAGTTCTCAAAACAACATCTTCGCAGCTGTGTCACACAGCTTAACCCAAACTGCACAGATACAATACTGGTCTGACCTCTGAGGGGTCTCATATTGACCTCACATTGGATGCTTTGTAATGACTTCAAGGGGACATGTTAAGTAAAAAAAACGTACTTGACAGCAAGCGTTTGGGATCTGAAGTAAATATTTTGAAATAACGCAACCTATTTGCTTTGTTTCAGTCCACCAAAGTATAAAAATGTATAATTGAGTGATCTGTTTAAATTTGCAAATGTCTTTAGACCCACATCAATGTACAATTAACCAGCCCCTCTATTCACTTTAACATCTTGCTATGTTCGCCTTCTGTCTGAAGTGATCTTGATGATGATGTTACCTGAAAAATAACACAATAACTTTCTTTTTCTTTCAGTAAATGGTTCCATCATATTGATGTTTTAAACAGGTAAGATAAAAAAACAGAAATCTAAAATGACTCCCCTTTGTGTCCGTCAGCGATGGTAAGATCCTGATCCACAGCAGAGGAAGTGACGTGACTTTGGGATTCATTGGTCATAGCCAGGAAGTTAATTGCTTAGACTCCAAAGATGAACTCATCATCAGTGGATCAAGAGACAGAACAGCCCGGGTAAGGACAGCTTTGTTTCTTTCTTTCTTTCTCTTTTCTTTTTTGTCATAAACAACAGTGGCAGTTAAGGTGAATAATGCTCCTCATCTTGTTACATTGCAGTGTTCTTTCGTGGAAATCTGTATTGTGGAATTCATCTGGAGTTTTACCTGTATACCCACCATCTATCTAAACATTATTTTGCAGACCATATATATATATATATAAATATATATATATATATAAATATATATATATATATATATATATATATATATATATATATATATATATATATATATATATATATCTATATATATCTATATATATATCTATATATCTAGTGTGTGTGTCTATATATCTATATATCTATCTCTATCTGTGTGTCTCTCTCTCTCTCTCTAGCTGTGTGTATCTCTCTCTCTCTCTCTCTCTGTGTGTCTCTCATCTCTCTCTCTCCTCTCTCTGTGTGTCTCTCTCTCTCTCTTCTCTCTCTGTGTGTCTCTCTATCTCTCTCTCTCTGTGTGTCTCTCTGTCTCTCTCTCTCATCTCTCTCTCTCTCCTGTGTGTCATCTCTCTCTCTCTCTCTCTCTCTGTGTGTCTCTGTCTCTACTCATCTATGTGTGTCTCTCTCTCTCCCTCTACTCTCTGTCTCTCTGTCTCTCTGTCTCTCTGTCTCTCTCTCTCTCTGTCTCTCTGTCTCTCTCTCTCTCTCTCTCTCTGTCTCTCTGTCTCTCTCTCTCTCTCTCTCTCTCTCTCTCTCTCTCTCTCTCTCCCCTTTCTTCCCCCGCCGCCCACTGTATTTTTTATGAATGAAATATTCTTACTGATGACATGTTTCTCTCTAGATTTGGACTTTGACTTCCAGGTCGCCCAGAGCTACAATTCCAATGTTTGACCGAGTTTGGTCTGTTGCTATTAGTCCCACAGGGAGGTAAGGATTTGCTCAGAATTATTGACAACCTATTAACTACAAAATTATTAATAAATGTGATTTGGATTGATCATTCAGTAAAGACAAATTTATGCTTGAAGTGTCAGATCAACAGATTTTAATGTATCAGTGTGCTATGCTGTCTTATCCCTGTACCCCCACAATTATAAATGCATGTTGTGCAGACTCAGAACATAATTGTAAATATATATTGCAATTGGTTGAAAGTGTATTACGTTTATTAATATTATTAACATAATAAGCAGTATTCTGTAAGCAGTTACATCTATGTGATTCATAGTGTTAGGTAAAACATCAGACTAAAAAACAACACACATTTTTTTATAGCACTACAATTTCATGAAATAAAAATACAACAACTTATGTTACTCATGTTGTAGAGACTCTGAAGCAGGTAAGAGTAGAATTGAACCACATCACATCATGGACAAATGCGGTTATGGAGTCGGTTACTGTTGGTTCAGTGTCAGTGTAACACTGAAGCAAGTATGAAGGTTTCTGTAGGAGGTGCTGTGCTGCTGTAGCAGATAACATGTTTCACATACTGTACACTGCCAGAGACTGCAGGCCCAGTTCAAAAAGCCACAATTCCACTTCAGGCTTCTTTCAACTAGATGCAGGTGTGCTGATCAAACCAACAGAAGTCTGTTTTATCTTGGTTGCTGAGGGGTTGAGAGTAAATGGCTCAACCTGAACATTTGGTCTGATTTCTTGTCTTCCGTAATATTATCAATATGCAGTTGGGAAACAGGCAGCAGACTACCTGTATAACTCACAGTCCTGTCATCACAGAAATGACTTTGCAGCTGTGGAGTGTATTAGTGATGGACAGGAGTGCCGAGCACTGGCGGACTGCTTTGTAGCATGTTGTGGGAACTCTGCAGTGGAGAGTGCAGTGTTATTTGCAGTCATCTGTTGGGGATGCACTCAAGGACACCACAGAGAACACCAATTATAAGAATAACAACAAAAGAGCACTGGATTACAACATTTGCAAAATACAAACAAGTTAAAATAAAATGCAAACTACCAAAATTACAGTTATGAACTACAAATGCATTATGTTTTGTTTTTGGTTTTTCATGTGGGATATGCAAAATTAAAAAGGTAAGTCTTAATGCAACATTTGAAGATGTAGAGAGGTGGTATGGTGTGGAGGTCTGGAGAGCCTTGAGGGCGAAGAGCAGAGTTTTGGAATTAATTCCTGAGTGGACCGTTAGCTTATGTAGGGACTTGCGTGGTAAACCACCAAGAAGAGAATTACAGTAATCAATGCGGGATGTGACCAGATAGTGAACAAGAACATGAGTGGTGTTGGGTTGAGTGATGGACAGAGACGGTAAGTGGAAGTAAGCAGACCATGTAGCATTATTAATGTGAGCAGTGAAAGATGGAGTGCTGTCAAGGATGACACCCAGACTCTTAACATGAGGGGTTGAAACCATCAATAGTCAATGGAAAAACTGTTCTGTTTTAGTGAGAGTGGATTTAGTACCAATCAGAGAGATTTCTGTTTTATCACTGTTAAGTTTGAGAAAGTTGTAAGTAAACCATGTTCTGATTTCTTGTAGACAGTCACAGAGGGAAGGGGGCGGGGCCCTGAGGAGCACCACAGTTTAGTTAGTTTTAGAGTTGTGACTTAAAATGTTTGAGATGAACTGACTGAATGCAACAGGAAAGGCATATGTGAAAGGGATGATGTGAGAAGATGTGACAAAATGCTGCAGTCAGATCAAGGAGAATAAGAAGGGATAAAAGTGCAGAGCCTGTGGCCAACAAGAGGTCATTGGTTATTTTTACCAGAGCTGTCGCTACTGTGTAGAGGATGGAAACCTGAAGACTGATATTTGGCATGGAGATTATTGTTACACAAATGATCATGAGCTTGGGCTAGCTCTGTCAGAGGCTGGAATAAAACAAAACAAAGCAAACTGAAAAATACTGAACAAGCAGACAAAGAAGGCTTGCTCTGTTCTGGGGACTTCTTTAGATCCTTGCATGAAAAAAATGTAACTAAATGTGAATATTATGCCAAAATTATTATGGAAAAATAAAATAAAACAAATAAAATAAGGATTTGACTCTGATTCATGAGTCCTAATGTAGTTAAGGCACAAGTCTGAGTCAAAGTTATTAGTGCTGAAGTCAGAGTCATGTCAAGTTCTTTAAATCAGAGCTCCTGTCAGACTCGATACCTAATCCTGGATCTAACGACTACTATTTTGGCAAACCATTAGAGACTTCTTGCCCATTGATTTAACCATCTACAATTACTTTTTACAAATATGTAAAAATATGAATAACTTATTGCATTGAGTCAAATTAAACCAAATAAAATCATAACTGAATTGAATTGAAGTGAAATTAACTGAATCTTTTTGTTTTGCTTGCTTGCCTGTCCCTGTTATGTCTGTTCTATCATTATTGGTGCAACATGTGTCTTGCTGGCCCATGAGTTTTGATATAGGCCTATCTTTCCCTCTTTTTTTGTTTTTGTTTTAGACCTAGCCCATTATGTCCTTGTAGTTGTTTCCTGTTTAGCCTGCCTCGTTATTTCCTGAAATCTTATTTGGATTGTTTGGATTGTTGCAGCACTTTTGGTTCTCAGTAAGTTTTATCAAAATCTTTAGTTTTCTAGGCATACCTGTATCCTAAGTATTGTGTTTCAGTCTTCCAGTAGCCCATCCTTTAGAAAAGGTGGTGCCAGAGACCAAAATATACACCAATAAACAACATTATTATACTCCAATAAACAGATTATACATCACAGGCAATCATTTAAAAATTTCACAGGAAAAAAATGAAGGTGGAGTCCTGTTATGTGGAAACAGGAGCCGGCATTAACAACAGTACTGTTAAACTAATACTTAATCACAATGCAGATCAGGCCATTGTGTAGCGATTTAAGGAACCCCAGGTCCTGTGACGTTTCCACTGTGCAACCAGATGGACAATTACTTACCTCTTTACTGAAGTAGCAGGTGTTAAGGAGGATACTGTTACACTGCTCTTCATCTGTAAACACGGCTGAGAAATCAAGCATTCCATCCAACCACTATAAAGAATTTGGCTCTGCATATTCATGTCTGTTTTATTACTTCTTTGGATATCTATCATCTCGTGCTGTTGAGTGCTGGGAACCTGTTCTTTTGTAAGTATAAACCTTAAGCTTTACAGGTAAAGAAATCAGCTCTTTCAAATTATGGTTAAAAGATTAGAAAAGAACATAAAAACTCAAAACATAGAACAATATGTTAAAGTCATATACATAAAACACATGTTACATAAACATGAACTAAATAGCAGATTGCCAAGGAGTAGGGTAGTTATACTTGTTAGTTCAAAAGTACTCCAATAAGTTACTTTTCTCAGGAAGAAACCAAGGTTAATTTGCTAATTTTGTAAAGGGCTATAATCCCTTAGCTACTTTTAAAGGTAACATCACCAAACACTGTAAGTGAACAGAATGCCACTATGTGTAGGGTTTCTCCGACATGTGTAGGGTTTTAAACACACTATGAACACATTTGGGGAATAAAACAAACAAAAATCTGCCTTGTTTCCATTCTTCACTGCTGTCCAAGTTTGCAGCACAGGGTCAGGTCTGGTCTGATCCGATCTGATCCAATCCTGAGGACCCACTGGTCTGCACATTTTAGATGTTTCCCTGATCCAACACATCTGGCTTAAAATAATGTGTTATTGACAGACTTGAGACTTTAATGACAAGCTAAAGGTGATTCTTTCATTTCAGTTGTATTACTTGAAACTTGAAACGAAACCAGTGTTGTTTCAAGTCCAGTCTTGTGTCTTCAGTGATTGAGTCTGATTGAAGTCCAAGTCATTAAAAAACAATCCAAAACAATTAAGAGTTGAGTCCAATATAGATCTGCCTTTGGCCTAAGTAGTCCAGTCATCTTTTTAGACACATCCACAGAAACTATTAAGCATTCCATAGCATACATTTTCTTAATACATTTAAAAACACAACACTTATTGAAATGGTTACCAAGCATTGCAACATTTTTCTGATTATTTGATAGCTAAATTAGCAACCTCAATTACATGTGTTTGGTCAAGTACTTTTGTCCAAAATAAGAAATCAAGTTTTATAATATAAAACAACCATTTAGCTGAAAAGCTAAGTGCTTTATTTTTACGGTGGCTAGTGCCAACTGATAAACTGTCTCTGTTAACTTTACAGAGTTTTACCTCCCCATATTTCCATGAACACGTTCCACCTACAGCTGCATCTCTGCTAGTAGCATCAACAGCTTGTGAATGAAGACAACAAAAGTGAGTTTTAACTCTAGTCCATTGGTCAGCTAGCCCCACACTCACAACCATTGAGAGTTTTCTCTACCACTTTGTTTCTGCTATAAACTGAACAAAAGCATTATTGTAGAACTTACAGATTGACAATTGAAGTTAGGTGTTTCTATCATCTCCTAGATGGTTCTTTTACAGAGTGAACATTCAGTAGTTCTGCTTATCATTTTACCACGTCTTACTTGACAAATGAATAAAAGCAATGTGGGCAATCTTATGGACTTTGTTTCCTGGCATTTTACCACTATTAATTTGTTTCTCAGCATAACACATGTATGACATAAACTAATGACTTCTTGGAACATAGAATTATTGACAGATATTATCTTATGCCAAATCATTATGACATTTCATTAAAAAAATTATAAATTAGTTAAAATAAAATAGAATAAAAATCTGAGGACTCAGATTCACAGATTTACCTGTTCAAATGCAGTCAAATAACAAGTCCAAGTCCAAATGATCAGTGGTCAAGTCCCACTTAATATTAATAATTATAATACATTTTATTTGTAAAGCGCATTTCATGGCACTCAAGGTCACCATGGACTAAAATTGCAGTGGGACGTGAAAGAACAGGAAAGAAAAGACAAGACAGTGATGGGTGCAGTTGGTGACTGTGTGGTGTCTTGTAGTGTATGTGAATGACAACAATGTGTTGTGTTGGAGTAAAAGGAGACATAGGACAACACTAGATATTTGCGAAAAGAAGGGAAGGAGCATTCCTTTTCAGTTGTTTAATTTTGGTCTGTTTGTTTGTGTTGTGTGTGGAATGTGTTTGGGATACATTTAGACCTGTATATTTATAGTATATTTATTTTAAGCTGGTGTCTGTACCCAGTTGAGTTGGATTGTTGAGGCAGACTAGTGCAATGCCAAGTAAACACAAAAAACTTTGTTGTGGTCCTTTAACCTTACTTTGACTCAATGATAAAACTATTAAACTCACTTCAGCCCCACTTCAGATCGATCATGATGTTGTAATATTGTGATGTACTTAGTTAGCTGCTTTTCTCACTCAAATACACCCATTGCTCTGGAGCAGGGTAAATCGCAACTTTTCAAACCACATGATGTTTTTCCATTGCTCCAGAGCTTAACCTTTATGCTGCTTGCTGCATTTGAAAAAAGCTTCCACATAAGTTCTAGAGTTAGTCTTTAATATGATTTTACCAAAACTTTATAATAATAAGCATGATCTCTGATCATGATTTTTTTATCCCACTAATTTCTTCCCTAGAGATGGTGGCTCACCACTGTCTTTCCAGGTTTAATAATTCTGCCTATGGAAGCAGTCATAGTATATTTGGTTTTTCTACACTGCTTCTGCATTTTGGCTTGTCTGTAGCCGTCCGGAACATCTATTATGTTGCCTTCTGGTAATTCACCCTTTTTCATTTTTTATTGCCTGTCTGCTTTGATCACTGATTTGTCTAGTAGGTTGAATGCTGAGTCAGCATTCAACCTACTGTGATACTCTTTTTCGAATTCTTCTGCTGTTTTCCGACGGGAAAATCTTCAGATCCTTTAAAAACTTTAATCTCTTTCAGACAGTTAACATTACTTTCAGCTAGAGACACCATTCAAACTTGTTTAATGTTTATCTCTTACCAAACGATACAGTGTTTTAAAATGTTTTATAGTTTTTTTTTAAATATCACACTTAAGGTTTCATGAAAAATTCAGCATTTATAATAGATTTCAACTGTGGGACCCCTGGAAAAACTTTCTTGTCTTTGATAGTGCACTACTTCAGTGTGGGATGATAACCAGAACAACCCCAGACAGAAGCAGAACTGCATAAGACAGGACCACCTCAGAACACAACCAGAACCCCCTTGAATTAAACCAAACATCATGCCATAACTTCTCTCTTTTTAATTTGCACTTTGTGTTTAAAATGTATTTATTGTGTAGCACCGAGGGTTTAAGAGTAACGTAATTTCGATTCTCTGTATGTATCTTACATGTAGTAGAATTGACAATAAACTTGACTCTGACTCTGAACACAGGCAGAACCATCCTGAACAGTACCCAAACCAGCTCAGAGAAAATATGAATCACCCCAAACACAAACAGAATCACTTCGAACACAACCAGAACCCCTCAGACAGACCCAGAACAACTCAATTACAACCTTAACCACTCCAAACAGAAACACAACCACCTTGAAGACAACCAGTACCACCCCAAACAGAACCAGGAAACCGCATCCTGCTGCAAGTCCCTCCAACGTGTAGTGAGAGTGTGTGATCAGAGTTATAGTTTATTTGAGTTTATATCACTCAGCCACGACAACACAGGACGTGTGACAAAAAAGACTGTAACAGTAATGATGTATTTGTATTACACAGAGCCAATATTACACTTATATAAAAGGAAATGTAGACCTCCATTTACTTCTAAAATATTACATAGTATCCAGTTATGTCCAGGTCCACAGTGCAAAACAAGTCCAGATCATAACCTCTCCACCACCAAAGTTCATCATGCTAACTGTGGCCTGCAGAGTCAGAGATGTAGCACTTTATTTATTTATTTTTTATTGTCTGTTGGAACATGCTGGAATGTCCACTCTAGCTGTCTTGAATATTTATCACTGGTGAATAACATTTTATTGCTCAGCAACAGTTGATTCTCTAAAATCAATCATGATGATTCTTTTTGGCACGTAAATTGCCTCATCTCTTAGTCTGATCAATAGTCTCACCTCTTTATAGAGGTGATAACCCTGATCCACATACTATTGATGAGCCCATCAAATGCATTTGATGAAAAGCATAAACCTGCTTCTTACAAAATCAATTTATATGAAAGTAAAAAGGGTGAACGTGGTTTTTCCTCCCTCTCTAGTTTTTGTTAAATATGTATGTGATGGTGTAATGACCCATGTGTTAGTCATGTGCTCCAGATGAGTAGTTTAATAGGATTAATAGAGTATTTTTTAACTAATTTTGAATTTAAACCTTAAATTAAAAAAAAAAAAAATAAAGCTGTTTTTTGTTTGGCTGTCTACAGTGTACATTTGCTTACACCAGTTTCTGATGCCATGGTGATTATTCTGGCTTGGGGTTTAGTATGGATGAACATTACACTGACATAAGTGCAAATGGAGGATGGACAGACGCAGTGAACAGAGAAGGTAATAATATATAGGAGGTAATATCAAGCAAAGGGCTTATGCTTGTTTTATCTACAATTCCTCAAGCACAACTACAAAGAGCACAAGGGCCAAAGCTACCTTGGAAAATTTCCAAAAAAATGAATGTGATTGTTAGACAAACCACCCTGGATTACCACTTTCTAGCCACTTTTTAGTCTCCACCATGAAAGGAAGACCTTTGACCTCCAGTAAGTACAGGGGGATGCCACCGTAGCCACCCAGCCAGCCTAAGCAAGCTCTCTCTGACTGCACTCCCACCACCATCTCTGCCACCACCACCACTGAACCTTGCACACTCACTCCCGCTGCTCTGCCGCACTCAACCACAAAAAAAAAAAAAAAAATAGAGAGAAAAAAAAGCCTGAAACTCATGTCTTTTTCTTTGGTCTTTTCCAAGCAGTCCCTGTGGTTCAGGAGTCAAGAATTCAATTAGTTAAAAAAAGGGAAGAAAAGAGCGAGGCTGCAACAATGCAGCAATAAGGGGGCAGAATGTGCATTCCCACACGCTAAATACAGGGCGCTTTCCCTGGGGCCCACAGAGCCAGAAGACCTACACCACAGGAGGCGAGAATAATCACAGCTCCCTCTGAACCCCCTCATTACACACATTCTAAAACACACACACACACTGCTTACATTCCTTATGCACACAGATAGCAAAATACAGACACACATTACAAGCACACATTCTTCTAAAGACAGACACACCTTGCAGATGGTCCAGATTTACTACACACACACACACACACACACACACACACACACACACACACACACACACACACACACACACACACACACACACACACACACACACACACACAGAGAGAGAAACATTTAGGACACATAAAAATACACACACAATAACATCATAAAAAGACCTCTCATTACATTCTGACCGCCACACAGGTGTTATCTGCTCTTAAGTATAATCTTTTTATTTAATATTATATATATATATATATATATATATATATATATAGATAAATAGATACACTATAATTAAGTATTTGCTCACCCATCCAAATAATTAAAATCAGTTGTTCCAATCATTTCCATGGCCACAGGTGTATAAAATCAAGCAGCTAGGCATGCAGACTGTTTTTACAATTAAATGTGAAAGGATGGGAGCGCCCTGGAGCTCAGAAGAATGTGGAAGTATTTTGGGTTGACAGCAACTCAGCCACAAAGTGGTAGGACACGTAAACTGAAGGAGCAGGGGTCAGCGGATGGTGAGGCGCATAGTGCAAAGAGATCACCAATTTTCTGCAGAGAGCTTTATGTTATGAGCTTCCATGGCCAAATAGCTGCATCCAAGACGTCACCAATTGCAATGCAAAGCTTAGGGTGCAGTGGTGTAAAGCAAGCAAAGTCCACTGGACTTTAGAGCAGTGGAGACGTGTTCTCTGGAGTGACAAATCGCATTTCTCCATCTGACAATCTGATGGACCAGTCTGGGTTTGGTGGTTGCCAGGACAACGGTACTTGTCTGACTGCATTGCACCAAGTGTAAAGTTTGGTGGAGGGGGGATTATGGTGTGGGGTTGTTGTTGTTGTTCAGGAGCTGGGCTTGGCCCCTTTGTTCCAGTGAAATGAACTCTGAATGCTTCAGCATACCAAGACATTTAGGACAATTCCATGTTCCCAACTTTGTGGGAACAGTTTAGAGCTGACCCCTTCCGCTTCCAACATTACTGTGCACCAGTGCACAATACAAGGTCCATAGAGACATGGATAACAGAGTCTGGTGTGGATGAACTTGACTGGCCTGCACAGAGTCCTGACCTCAACTCGATAGAAGATCTTTTGGGATGAATTGGAGCAGAGACTGAGAGCCAAAGCTTCTTGTCCAGCATTGGAAAAGCATTTTTGCCACTTGGTGTCATATCCTAGTGAAATCACAACCTAAATGAGTTATTATACGTTTGAAAGCCTTATGCTTAGTCTAAAACTCCAGAGCTGGAAATCAGAGAAGCCAGTTTTATTTGTGGTACAAGCTCCATAGATAAAAAGAAATTCGCAGTTGGGGAGTTCATTGAGCATTTGAAACAATAAATCATGACATATTAATAAAAAAAAACAAAAAAAAAAAAACAGATCATTATGGTATCAGGGGAGTGGTTTTACTCTGAATGAAAAGTCATCTAAGCAACAGGCAACAATTTGTGAAAATAGGTGACTTTCAGTCAACATGCTTGGACATTGTTTGTGGTGTCCCCCAGGAGTCAGTATTGGGATCCAAACTCTTTATTCTAAATATGCAAAGTCTTTGTGTTACAATTTGTTTCTTTAGATACACTGTAAATAGGAGTATACATATGAGTATGATTGTATATTTATATGTAGGTGTGTGGGTAAGTCACTGTGAATTGGGAGGTAGTTGGATCTCTTTTGCTTTTCCTGTGTAGTGGTCTGGCTCTGTGGTTGTTTGGGTTTGGGTTCCTTCAGTAGTCCACATTTGGTGCCCCCTGATGGTATGGGCAGGGTTCTGGGGGTCCTTGTGGACTTTCGGGTGGGTTTGCAAGGGGTGCCACGCTGGCATGGGTGTCTGGGGCTTTGGTGGGGATGCTCGGGGTTAGGCTCAGGTGCCACTTGTTGCTCTTCATCACTGCCCCGATGTCTCTACTGGCTGGCAGGGGTCTACTTGTGCTGGGTGGCCCAGCTCGCCCCAGGGGTCACAGTGGTGCTTTCATTGTGGGGTGGGGAGGTCTTTGGGGCTGGCGGGGGGAGGTGGGTAGTGGCTGGGCTGGCTAGCAGATTTTCCTGTGAGGGGTGTGGGTGCTTGTCTTGGTGTAGTGTCTTGTGCTGGCCAACTGGGTTGCAGGACCTCCTGGTGCTGCTCTTACACTGTCATTGTGGGCTGCGGGGTGGGGACTGGTCGAGGTGGACTGGGCTTGGGTGGTGTAGTGGTGTGTGGTTGCTCTCGGGTTGCACTGTGTATGTGGGTGTGAATCTGTATATGGGTATGAGTGTCTATGTGAGTATCAGTGTGTAGTTGGATGTGTATGTCTATCTGGATATGAATTCACAACTCTAAAATTTAGCATTAAAATAATATTAGATTACATTTTGCATGACTATATATGTATATAAAAATTCATAAGACTCAGAAAACCAAATGGATATAAAGTGTAATTATGGAATATTGGAGAAGGGGTAGGATTATATAAGTTTGACTTACCTCTTTTATGTCAAATATGTCAGATATGTCAAATGGTATTTATGTGTTATGTGTGTACACATATATAGGTATGTATATATAGATAGGTGTGTGCACATTGGGGAGAGATTTATTTTATAGATTCATTTATATTTACAAGGGGGTTCAATATACTCAAAATGTGTGTGCATGGACGTGTGTACATACAAAATATGCCTGCCTGTCTGTCTGTTCAATATATATATATATATATATATATATATATATATATATATATATATATATATATATATATATATATATATATATATATATATATATATATATATATATATATATATCATACTATTGTTAATGCTTGTTTGAATGTGACATGATGCTGGTTTGGATTTGACATTATGCTGGTTTAAACTGGACTTTATGCTGATTTGGAGGTGACATGATAGTGGTTTGACTATGACATGATGGTGGTTAGACTGTGACATGATGCTGATTTGAATTTGACATTATGTTGGTTTAAATGGGACATGGTGATGGTAATAATGTGACATGATGCTGGTTTGAGTGAAATATACAAATGAAGGCTAAGATCACCTTTTTCTCTTCTTTCTCTAGGGATTAATAAATTATCGTTAGACTTTCATGAGGGCTGGTGAAGGGATCACACTCATACAAACCTATGTGTACATACCAAACAAAACAAAACAAAAACTTCTATTGCAAGATTAATATGTATACATATGGCTCCTGGGTTCTACCAAAGTTGGTATTAACCATTAATATATGTGCAAACAGGCATCATGAGACATGATGCTGGTTTGACTGTGTCATGATGATTGTTTTACTGTGACGTGATGCTTGTTGGAATGGGAAATGATAGTGGTATTATTGTTTATTGATGATGGTATTGCTGCTCAGGGCACCCTGATTTATGGCACATTGAAACACACGTCAATATAAGATCCAGCATTAAACACTGAAAAACATATCAGTATGAGATCCAGCTGTCTATCACAGGATCTATCTATAGAAGAGAGAATGAAGAGATTCCAGTTTTTCCTTGTAATGAGTTAGGAGCTGCATGTGTAAAGAGTCTTGCAGCTCTCTGTATGTCTCCCTGTGTCCGCTGCATGACTAAACAATTTTAAGCCTCCGAACAACAGCTCATGTCTTTGAAATGACAAGTGTTATTAACAAAATTGTTTTACCATGAGAGGCAGGGGTTTCTCCTGAATGTAATGATGTAATTTTTTATGATGGTGGGGGTTATAATTTGGGATTTAGAGCGAGCTAAAAAGAGTAATTACATCATCTGTGCTAAACAGTTAATCTGTCTGTTTCTCTCATTAAAAACATAGGCAGAATATGGGCGCTCTTTGAGGTCTAAGCTTATTTGAAAAAAAAAAAAAGTCTCTAATCCACAAAACCCATACCATGTGAAAGCCAACAAAGATATCTTTGTTTTGATATATCATTTATGGGGGTTGAGTGAAAGGTAAGGAAAATAAAGAGGTTTGTATTAGAAATTTAAAAATTATTCATCAACACCAAAAACTTGTGGATGGACATCATCGGCTTGAGTGAAGAAGTGGGAGAGAGATTGATGAAAAATTATAAAAAAATTAAAAAAACTGCACACTGCAACAAAACACGGCTTCAATATGCTGTTGTCCAAAGTTATGTGACTCGCTTACATTTTGAATGGTGTCTCTAGGTAAAAGTATGCTGAAGAAGTAAGCTCTCAAAGACCACAATGGTTTTCAAGGATGTCTAAAGACTCCACAATTAAAATTCCATTATAAATGCTGAATTTGTCATAAAACCTAAAGGTTAATATTTAAGAAACTACAAGACATTTTCAAAAGCTGATCCCAAAGTTAAAAAACAAACTAGTTAGATGGAGAAAAATGGTGTAGATACAGAAAGGATCACAATGGGTTGAATGCTGACTCAGCATACAGTATACAGCGTTCAACAATTAAATGTCTGAGTTAAAAGGTGAATACAGATGTTTTTGGGGATTGCAGGGATCAGATGTTTAGCTAATATTTACCAAATATCAGCAAACAAAGAAAGAGATAAAATCAGATCTCTTAGGTGTAGTCTGTTTAACATGACTACTTTATAACACATGAAGCTTGCTCCACCACTGGTCTACTACAACCAAGAGCTGATGCTGAATAACTTGTGTTAGATCTTGATGAGTAAAGGACTCTTCTGACTTTCTATATAGATAATCTTGACTTGTGGTTTAATTACACTATTTCTTTATGCTGCTATCGTCTGCCCAAAGTGACATGTTCTTTCTTTTTACACTTCAAGGACTTTTATACATTTGTTTCTTGAGTCATTGTGGACTTTTGTCTGTACTCAAAGGGACTACTACCTTTCTTTGACTGGGAACAAATCTTGCCAGTGTCTTGACCATAACGTCTTGTAGTAATGTAGTGGTCATTAAAACTGGATATAGTATTGATGTAGTTTTGCTTCAAAACCCATAATGCTATAAACTGTCCTTGTGTAATAGATATTTCATTTGCAGTGATAAATTAACGGTAAATTATTTGTTTAATAATACGTTGTGTGGCTGGCATGGATGGTTGTTTTGGGTCCTAGTCTGTTCCAGCCGGATGAACAGAGCCAAGGGACGGGTGAAGAATGTCCTGGTGACCCTATACACAGGGGACACAAACAGAAGCCAAAAGGGCCATAGGGGGTGGGGATGGGACAACAGGGTCCAAGCATTTGTGTGTATGCGTTTGCAAGTGCAATAATGTGTGTGTGTGTGTGTGTGTGTGTGTGTGTGTGTGTGTGTGTGTGTGTGTGTGTGTGTGTGTGTGTGTGCATAACACCCTGAATCTGTGAGAGAAAGTGTATGTTTGTGTGCATGCAAATGTTTGCCCATGCATATCGGTGCGCAAAGGGCCAGGGAGCAAGAGAGAGGAAAGTGGGAGTGAAAGAGTAAGAGGGAGTGTAGGGGGAGAGTGGGGGTCAGCAGCAATGGCTCTTTGGCCATTGTCTCCCTCCATGCTGAATATAAAAGCATCATAACCCTGTGAGCCCAGACATATTTAGAAACCAGATAAAAGCACTTTTTACAAACTAGATACACATCAGGCACAAAGCCCGGGGTCAAGCGCAACAAATTAACAACCTTCATTCTGATGGGAGGTAGGGGTAGGGGGTGACGGGGCAAAGCTTAACCACCCCTGGAGTCCAGAGCCAAATGCCTTCACATTCCCATAGCATAGGGATGTGGGCTGTTTTCTTTCATTCATGTGTAATGGGTCCAAGGGGCAGATGCTAACATAATGCTGATTTAACTTTTGTTTGTATTATGTTCTCCTATGAGAAGTCTTCTCTTTCTTTAACAACAATCAAGAAAGTTATGAAAAAAATGCAAGAATTCATTTTTCATATCTCGCCATGGCATGGCTCCATACACTGACACTCAGCCTTTTAAAAACTGAAATAGTGATTTTTGTGGTCATGAATAAATAAGTACATAAAAATGTTCAGTTTTTCAACATTGAAAAAACAACTTTTTTGGATAAAGGCTGCATATAGTGAACAACAACACATTTAAAAAAAAAAATTCTGTTATTTATTTAACAATTTACTAACAATCCAAGTAGATGTAAAATGCTTCTGTTGAAAACTAAGGACACCCTTGTCCTCAGAAAAGATTATTATCCACTCCCATTTTTTTTTCTGTTTAGCGCACATTATTTCAAAAGGGCTGTTTTGTCTAAACTCTATAATCCATGGCAAACTGTTTTTTGTTCTTACATTCAAGACTAATACTGTGCACAGGTTTTGTAATGCATTTCTTCATGAAGACATATGCACATTGACACCATCAGTTGCCATGTGTCAATCAATAAGAGGTAATTAGAATGATGAATGTATTTGTGCAGGGGCAAAGACCTGCAGTTGTGGTTGCAGTTACCTGGAATTCATCATCAAAGAACCATGTTCACTGGATGCACCTATAATAGCATTAAACTGGTTTCTTGCTGTGCCAAGTCTTCTTTGTATTACTACACTAATAGCTCACTCAGTCTTTGAAGACTTCCTAAACCCAAGTAATGCTTAAAAAGAGGATATGTTGAGGAAGGTAAGCAGGAGAAAAATGGAGAGCAAGAGGGAAAATGTTTAACCGTACTTTGTTTGAATTATCATGGAGAATGTGAACTTGCTGGCGCACCAAGACATGGACATGTTTTCACTGCAGCAGTTCTCTACCAAGCTTACATACTGGTAGAGTTTTACCAAAACGAGTACAAAGAGTAGGAGGAGGAACTACAGTGCTTGTTAACAACACATGTAATCCTGGACACTGCTGAGAGGGAGTCTGTCTGGACACCAGATAATGAATGAACTCCCGGCTATGAGTTCCCATCCTTGCGTTCTACTGAGGGAATTCATCTGTTGTACCAGATGATGTTGCACGTGTTGTCATCAGTATCGTTGCTGATTAAAACACAACCCCTCAATGCAATCAAGGTGATTTCTGGAAATTTCAACATTGTCTCTCTGTCCCTCTGCTACACTTTCAAAACAACTGCCAGTTATCTAATTTACCTTACCTATTTATTCCCAATTTAATTTGCAACATTATGATTTCATATGATAATTATTGAAGTATTTCTTAAATCAGTATTCACTATAAAAGGTATTTGGTATTTTATTACATGCAAAACTGAATGACAATTTTTATTACTTGGTATTGTATACACATATAAGCTGCATTTTTTTTTGTTTTATATAACTACATTATGGTTTAAGCATTTTATACTGCCTTGAATTAAAAGGTTTTACATTTCACAAAATAGTAATAAAAAGAAAAGCTTATCTTTTCCTTGCCTGTTCCCAAAATTAGGAAAGTTTAACCTGGAGGAACATTACATGCCATATTATCACACCGTGTCATTATATATCCAATGAAAGTTCAACTATGATGCGGAAACAGTGTGTGTAATACTAATACTTATATGTATATTACAGCCAAACATTTCGACTTTCTTCCCATCTGTCCTACGGGTATTATTTCAGAGGTTCTGTGGTTTCTTTAGATGCAACTCTGCAAACATGCATGCCCATAGAGAGAAATGAACATGGAACCACAAAAATGCAATAATGATGATAACAATAATAATGATAATACCAAAACCAGGGAAAAACAATATTATATTTATCAGAAAACTGAGTCCATTACAGAAGTGAGCTAAATTAAACTAAACTTAGAATTCCTAAGTTTAGTTTAATTTAGCTGACCTCTGTAATGGACTAACATAGCAACAAAAGCATTAAGTGAACAGATCAACTAATAAAGACAAACTGACCTAACAATTGGACACAAGAGGGAGACATATAATGGCTCATCAGACCATTTACACACAAGGGTTTAACAGCAAATAATAATGAAATAATAATAATAATAATAATAATAATGAAAAATTAACTGAACTTAATATCACCAAAATAATGATACTCCAAACTTGTTGATAAAATTCTAAAAATGAATTCTAAAGTAAAATAAGACATTTCCATCTATGCCATAAAAGACTCAGCAAAGCTACAAAAAAAAAAACCAACTATTCAGAAACAGACAGAACCACAACATCCTTTCCAACACTTGAACAACAAATGCTTCTCTAAGACCTGTGATCAATGATGTCTTTCCCTCCTGGTATTGTGACAGTACCTGAATGCATCAGACTGCCATTTTGCCAGATCTCATGATTAATACAAGTTGCTGATGATCAGTTAATCGCGTGCATTTAATTACCGGCTCCTGGCTGCTACTTACCATTATAATTCTTGTGGAAATACTTGAGGTTTGCTTAGTTTTCACACACTGCTTCTGCATTTTCACTTAGGTTTCTTAAATGAACAATGACATGGTGTATTAAAACATTGACAAATGTCTTGCCCTTAGCCATTACCCATTGTAATGAAGTGTCATTTTTTTTATTTAAATTACAGATTCAAAAACCACTAAAAATAAAAGTTTATGTTCTGTGAGTGTATTAATTTTTATCTGGTCCCATGTACTACTACTTTTTTTAGAAACAGCCGTTGGATTGATGATGTTTTGCGAATGTGGTGTGTTGTGCAGACTTCGTAAAGGACAAGTGTGTGTGTGTCTAGGTAAACACTCACATCTTGATGCGAGTGAACTCACAGAATATATGGTTGATATTACTCTTAAGTTAAGAAGTAATACTTTTTTGAACTGCAGCTGTGCAACTGCAACGTTACTCATGATACTTTAATATTTTTGCTGAAGGTTATCATGTTGTCAGATTCTCATACCAGCCAAACCTACATGAAACCGCTGGCAACCTTTCGGGATGTATGGTAAACCATGCAACCCAAGTGGATCACAATACCCCCTTTTACATTACTAGATACTCCAAGTTTGTTACCTCGCGTTAACGTGTCTGCCTGTCTTTTTATATTGACTGACACTGGTGAGGTGTGGAACTGGCCACATCAAACCTGCCCCTGAGGGTACACTTAAACATGCCTCTGATGTAAACAGGTTGATGCAGGATGGCAGGACCTGAGTGGCATTTATTGACGAGAGGCCCGCAAGGTCCTCATCCTCAGAGCCAAGGATGGTATAAATCAGCGTATTACGATTCCCATAATATGCAACTGGTTACTAAAATTACGAGCCGCTGTTTAGTAAGAATTGACGCTCAGGTCATTAACACATTGAAGTGCTTAGAAAGAAGGTCTATGAGTTCCATGACCACAATAGCAGGAGTAGCAGAAGAGGACTGGACTGGACATATTTCTATTTGTGCTATACAATTTGGGGGGGAAACCACTCCACAAATCCTGTTGTTATTCTGATTAGTTCTGTTTAGTTGTGTTCTGTTTAATAAAGCTTATAGTTATTGTAAAACTTAGTGTGTTAGGGCCAGTGGTCATTGCTGCAGCTACAGCAAGAGACTAGAACAGGCTCAGCTTAAACATAGGTTTGTCATAGATATGCTGCTATTGACCTGCAGGGGACACCAGGATGATCTACTGAGCGGTGCACCTCACCCTTTTTCTCTCCTCCTCTTTTTTTCATCCTTCAGCTCAGTCCACAGTTATTAATTCAAAGTATCTCATAGGCATAATTGTTCTTGTGGTTTGTGCTGGTCTGTCTCCTCTTTTTCTCTTTTGAAGATGTTTGCAGGCCAGAGCTTCCAGAGCTGTGTGCTGACTTGCAGTCCCACCCTCTGACCACCACATTGTCACCTGTTTATATAGTCATTTCTGTAGTACATCAACTAACCATGTATCAGTACATGTAACTTTAGTTCTCCCATTGACAATATACTGTATCTGTGCCTCTCCTCTCTTTTCTTCATCCTCTCTGTCCTATCTCTCTCCTTGTATGTTCCTCTACCCCACTGGCCTTTGGCAGGAGGATCCCCCAATGTGTATTGTAATAGACACTATATAAAAAAATTGATTCAAATGGAATCAAATCTCCTGCACCCAATTCTTCTGCATCTTCCAGCTCTCTGGTGAAGCCAGAGAGGCCAACCAAACAGACAACGGAGTATCATGTTAGACAGTACCACTCAATCATGCCTCTTGACTTCTTTTTCTTCCCATCAACTTGGCCTCAGGCACCAGGGAGGCAATAACACTGTTTGCATTTACACTGCCAAGCACACCTTAAACACTAGTTGTCTTTGTCCAGGAAAGTAACAGGGTCTGATCTAAAATATCCTAAAGATAATGAAGACAATTGCTCAAGGAAATGTCCAAAAAATATTTAAACTGAGCTCTAAGGTCTAGATACTGTGCATAACCATTAGACAACAATGGACTCCCTGGATTTCTCCACGATGAGGGGAAATAAAAGACCTTTGGACAGATCAGATTTTGTCAAATCAGTTGGGTGTCAAATCAGTTGGGAAAAATTGGGAGGCTGCATTAGGACTTTTGGGTTGCTTTGTTGTGTCTGGCTTGTGGTACCTTGAATCGAGAGGAATGTTGTCTCAAGGGTATCTATCATGACATAATGAAGTGAAATATCCTGAAATATCCAGTGTCAAGTAGCTCAGTGTTAATCACAGGTCACCAAAGAATGACTGATTTAAATACACAAAGAAAAGAAAAGAAAAGAAAAGAAAAACAAATGAATTGTTCTTAAATAGCACTCTATGAGACATTATCTTAATCCTTCACAATGGCCATGGATATATGCGTAAAATGCAGTGGCAACCTTAAAACCGAGAACGATAAAGCAGTTTGTTGTGGAAAACTTGGCCACAATACCTGTTGGCAGATACAGAAGTGTTACTGAGAGATTGCTTGTTGGAAATTATTTCTGCTAAGTTATCAAAAAAATGTGCCATAATTTCTGTCCATGCTACTTTCAGTTTTTCTTTTTTTTCTTTTGTTGCATATTTGGATTAGTTAAATTGGTAAATACTTAAGATAGAAAGGCAGTATAAAACTGGTCTTTTTGTTCACAGTGTGCATGTTGTCTGTGTCCACATGAGTCTCTGTTGTTTTCTACTCTTATGATCCAAATATGTAGACACTATACAAGCTTTTATCCTAACTGACAAGTATAAGTAACTTTCTTTGTATGAAAATTATTTTATACTCTGGTGGCTGTTCCCAGCATTTTCTGATGCCATCAGATGCATAAAAGTAACTTACAAATAAGTGACTTTGATATTTCTGATACAAGCTTTAATTTGTTGTAATATAAATACAATATAGATTTTTGCAATCTTAGCAAGCAAACACAATTTATTCATGTATTAATGTTAAACAATTTATATCTCTTACCACAGCTGGGTAAAGTATCAGAGAGGGAATAGTTTTGAGTTGTAGTAAGTGTGATTGTGAGTGCTTGTTAAATGGCTTGTGGGATCTGCACATACTGCACTGAGGTGGGATTTGAGTCCAGGCCTTCCCCAAGTCGATTGTGGTGATCTTCAGAACGGTGGAAAATGTATTGATTTGGAGCTAAAATTGTTTTTGTATTTGGACTCAATTCTTGGTGCTACCAGTTTGTTAGTTTTAGTTTGTACAGTGTGAACGAAAAGTGTATTTGCTAACAAGCATGTGCATTATGTTGCTGGATTCCTGTGGTTAGAGCTTGTGCTCTTTTCATTTATCTAGGGTCTCATTGAAGACTCATTTAGTTTGTGTTATCTTGCCACTCAGGCCCTTAGATAATACAGCCACCTGAAGAGTTTAACCAAACGGCAACAGAGTCCCAGCATGCTGCTAATGATGAGAAGTGGGGTGAGTGGGGAGACATTGATGAGATAGAGGCGTGTGACTGTTTGCTCAGCGATGCAAGTCTATTTGTATGTGTGCGTCATATGTGTGTTTAGGGGGGAATAACTTGCCCCACATCAGGCAAGAGAAGCACTGACCTTAGCAGCTATAATATCAGTGCAAACACTGACCCCAGATCAGGCTGGGAAGCACTTCAGAGGGGTGACAGAGGTAGAAAAAGTGTGGGGGGAATCAAAAAGTAACAAAAACTATGTGGTGTGGTGTCCCCCTGCCTTCCTTTGGCAGTGCTTCAACCCAGTGAGGGGTGAGTAATGTGAGTAATAGAGAGTAATAGGGTCCAGATAGCGAGTGTGACCATAACCCTATTGTTTCCTGTGTCAGCAAGGTTAGAGGTCACTCACAGCGCATAGTGGTCCTGGCCCTGCCCGACCCATTTGGGTCTTAAATGAGTTTACCCAACACTAATTACAGGGGCCTGCCAATGGGCTTCTCTGCCTAACAAGCCTGACAGCTGCCTCATTTCTTACTTAGATGTTCTTACCCCCAACCACCATTACCCTGTGCTGTCCTAATACCCCTTTGACCTGTTCCCCCAACAGGCACATATACATACATCCCAGTCCTAACTACTGCCAGTAATATTGCACATCTGTGCTGTTGCCAAGTGTATGCTTCAGTTATAGCTTAGGTTGGTTGTACTTGAGCTGTGGCATGGACTTTTAATACAACAGTTCTTCCTCTCAACTGATCTGACAAAGAACCTTCAATTATTAATATCGATTAAGACAGCAAGATGTTTGAGATTTTTCTTATGCCAGCTGCAGCTGGCAGTGTGAAATCCATGATAAAATGCAGTCCTCTCCAGCATGCACAGGAGTCAGGACAGAAATCGCCTTTTTTTTAACGCAGGTTATGGAAGTCTGTTATTGTTTCTTTGTGTGTTAATCTTAATAACACATACACTCTTGCATACACTAAGTGGCTGGTGAGTGTATATTTGATTTTATCCATATTAGCAACAGCTCAGTGAAAAAGTATTATACTGGTTAACACAAAATAGTATGAAGTGACAAGTCTTACCAGTAAATACCAGCCGACTACCAGACTTGCCCTAAATGTTATAGTACATTAACAGCTGTGTTCAGCTGAGTCAGTAATGTTTGACTATGATTTGTTAGACAGTTATTGGAAATTTTTGGAGTTTTTTTGTTTTTTCACACAGTAAAAGGTTGGTAATTTAAAACCATTTTGTCTTAACTGATATTGCACATCATGCAGCTTCTTTTCACTCATGAATGCATCGCCCTTTTGTAGCCAAATAAAGCCTACTTTATTTATAAAAGCACTTTAAAAACAGCAACCACTGACCACAATGCTGGACATACAGTATGAATGACAAAGATTTTGAATAAAATAAGTAATGTAAAGGGAAAAGACACATGTATAACAAAATCAAAATAAAATAAATTACATTTTTTGTAAATCCAAGTGGAAGTGGTGAGTCTCAAGAGCTGATTTTAAAATTGCCAACAAGAAATCTGTCTAACATGCAATAGCAACGAATGCCATAATTTAAGAGCTGCTTTAGCAAACGCCTTGTCCTCCCTGAGCCTCCATTGCATCCTTTTTACATCTAAAAGCAGCTGGTCAGCTGCCTGAGGGACCAGGAAGGAAAGTACAAGGGCAACAGTTCATAGAAATAGAGTGGAGCAAGACCATTTACACATTTAAAAACAAATAAAAGTATTTTAAAAAGCAGCAGTATTTTGTGCTAACTGAAGATGAGACAGGGACGACTGGCCATCAATAAACAAAGTATTACAATGATCCAAAAAGCTAGATTTCACCACTGTACTTATCTGACAGTCCAGACTAAAATTATTTTCCATTATTATTCCATTATACGGTGTCTCTATGTCTCTCTTCTCTCTTTACTTCCTGTTCTACCCGGCTGGTCTTCAGCAGGAGGGTCCCCCTTATGATCCAGGTCCTGATCCAGGTTTCTTCCCTCTTAAAGGGGAGTTTTTCCTGCCACTGTTTGGTTTAAGGTTTTTCTCCCACTAGGCGAGGTTTTACCTGCCGTTATGTAATAACTGCTCAGGGGTCATGTTCTGGTCTCTGGAAAGATCCTAGAGACAACCTCTTTGTAATAGAATTGTATAAATAAAATTGAATTGAAAAAATTATTATTATATTATTGTGAGCATTAAAACCACCATCCAGGATGAAACAACAAATATCCAAAAATACATTAAGAAACTGGTTTCAAAGGATAAGCTTCTAAGTGAATGTCTCAGACACCAGAAATCCAGCGCAGAAGAAGATGTGGAAGAGGAACTATCAAGGAGAGAGAAGCCCTTGCGTGGCATGTACCATTGACAGATTGAAGAAGTGGCTGATATCGAGACATCCTAACAGCAGCTGAAAAAGACTGGACTGAGCATGGAGTCATTAATCATAACAGCACCAGAACAGGCTTTTGGCACAGAAGCAGAGGCCAGGGCCTACCACACCAGACAAGACCCAGCTGCAGACTGTGCAAAGATGCCCCAGAAACAAGTACATAATAGTGGAATGCAAGATGCTGGCTGGTAATGCATGCTTGGAGTGAAACAACCAGGTACTGGTAGGTGTACAGGAACATCTAAACTGAGTGTAGGTTGAAAGTCTCCAAGTAAGAAGCAGAATAAGGGCCAAAATTAGACTATTGTGCACCCAGCAGTGTCTACATTCTTGCTGCAGATGGCTATATCCAACTCATAGGATCACCTACTGTTGCTGATGTGCGTTAGCATTGGAGAGGCTAACTACTAGCATGCCTACCCAATGCATTGGACGCATCCTCGACTGTCTTTAAATTTGGATGGGCTGGTCATTTATAGTGAGAAGCTGGCGGCTATTGTGCTAAAGCTGACAATGGCCCACTGGATCAAAAATAAAAAAGAATAAAAATTGTCATTCTTTAACTTTAGTGTTTCTTGCACTTACAAGTTCAGAAAAGTCCGAGCTAACGACTGCTTGCAGTACTGGAGTACTTATGCATTACTTAAAAAAAAACTTATTTTATCAGAAGATCTCAGACCGAACACTTTCTTATATGTAACATCACACATAGAGGAGACCGGAGACAGTGTGACATTTCAAGGACTCCATACTATTGTGCCATGGGGTGGCCACGCCTCAATAAAGTGTCGGCACTTAAGACAACAGTTTACATCCTGTCTATACACATCACATTCACATTCATTGACTTTTTATACTCTAAGGTTCACTCTCTATCACTTTTCCTCTGCATATGTCTTCCTAACCTAATTAAGCAAATCTGCAATTAACAATCACAAAGGACTTCTGTATAGTTAATTTAGAAGTGCTGTGATGGATATTAGTGTAAATGGGTTAATGAGACTCATTGTAAAGTGGTTTCTAAAGCCTAGACAAGGTTTAAAAGATGCCGTTTAACCATTTTGTCCTGAGTGATGGAGTTGACTGAAAGATTCAGATTATTATTACTTTCAATGTTGTGAACTTGATTAATCAAATATTAAATCAACTATTGAGGTAGTGACTTTGCTGTTTTTTCCCCCATGAATTCCATAAGGGTTAAGTGAATTTGTCATTCATTAAACGGGGTTAATAAAGGCATTCAAAGGATCTGAGGTAAACACTTAGTCATGTTAACCATAAGTAATTTAATACCCTCTGCTAATTTCATTACGGTGACAACCATGTCTACAGTATTTTTCATCCAGGCAGCAGCATTTTTCAGTAAATACCACACTGATTGTAAAATGTGGGACCTCCCTCCTGTCTGTCAACCCTGTAGGAGGGCACTAAGTCCTGAGTTTCAGGCCCAGACCAACAGAAGCCCCCCTGCCACCAACTCCCCTGGTCACCACCCAACCCTCTACAGAGCTTCTACCACCCAAACAAACCCCACTAGCCTTCTCTCACATTTCTCCTCCCCTTTCTTTTCACCCCACTCCTGCTGCTCCACATGCAATGCATTCACTGTGCATACCTTGGCCGCTAATTCTAACCTGCCACTCCAATCCAAGGATCACAAGTCGCAGTTTTCTTCTCTTTCTTCTGCTGCGAAACAGTGTGTAATGAATAGAGGGAGGCAGTGTGCGTATCAGTCTGTATCTGTGTGTGTATGTGTGTGTGCACGCACACACCCACTTTCACTTGCGTAAGCTCTTGTGTTGCATCTTTAAAAAGGAAATTTTGTGTATTTGGGTCCATCAGAATATAAACGTTTTCCTACGACAAGGGAAAAACGGATTACAAGGATTTTCAAATGTCAAAAATTTTATTACTAAAGGAGTACACACAACATATGCAATATTGAAACTGAGACATTTTGCTATTTCATAGAAAATTTTAAAAACTTAGACAATATTAGCTCAGTTTGAAATGATGGCAGCAAAACATCTCAACAAAGTTAGAACAGGACCAACAGCAGAATGGAAAAGCAGCTGTCTCAGAAACAACTGGAAGAGCATTTGACAATTAATTAGGTTAATTGGCAACAGGTCAGTAACATTACAGGATATAGAAGGAACGTTTCACAGATGCTGTGAAACAATTTCAAGTGTTCCTCAACGGAACATTGTGAAGTTACATTATCTAGTGTGTAATAGCATTAAAAGACCCACTGAATCAGAAGGAATCTGTGCAGAAGTGACCAGGCTGAAGGCCAAAGCTGGATTCTTGTGATCTTTAGGCCCTCAGGCAGCACTGGATTAAAAACAGGCATGATTCTCCACAGAGAATGAACTCACTTCCAGAGATCACCATCTGCCAATGCAGTTCACCATGCAATCCATAAATGCAGCTTACAATGCTATTATGTATGAAAAGAAGAAGCTATGTGTGAACATGATCCAGAAACTCTGCCATCTTCTCTGAACTGAAGCTCATTTAAAATGGTCTGGGGCCAAATGGAAAACTGTTCTGTCATCACATTATTCAAAATCCTAAATTCTTTTTGGAAACCATGGCTGTCATGTCCTATGGACTACAGAGGAGAGGGACCATCCAGTTTGTTATCAATGCAAGTTCAAAAAAGGCCTGCATCTCTGATGGTAGGGAGTTGAATTGTATCTATGAAGTGGACAGCTAGATGATATTGAACCACATACTGCAGCCATCACAGCAGCATGGAGTCTGGGTGCTGAAATGGCCTGCCTGCAGTCCAGACCTTTTACCAATAGAAAACATTTGGTGGATCATGAAATAAAGACATATGAAGGTCCAGGACTGTTAAACAACCTGCATCAGACAAGAATGGGACAACGTCCCTCTCCTAAAGCTCCAGCAATTGCTTTCCTAATTTCCCAGATGTTTACAGTCAGTTGTTAATTTAGAGGAGATAATCAAATTTATAGGTTTATAGATTTTCTGTTTGTATCTTAAACTGGAAATAAAGTATGAATGTCATTAAAAAATGCAGTTAATTACAGTTTAAACACACATGCACTTACACTATTTATGTGCTCAGTATTTTTGAGTTGTCTTTAAACAGTTAAACTTGGTACCTATGTTTTGTGTAGCCCTCCACGATTTTCTGACATCTTTTTAAAATTTCTTTACCGTTTACGGATTTTTTCCTCTTGATGAAAGGAGAGCTGAGGCCCTCTTGTTTCCACATGACTTATCAGTGGCAGATGAGATCAAATGTTTGTGACCAGATTTGTTTTTCCCTCTTTTTTGTTTTAGGGTTGTTTTTTTTCTCAAAACAACCTTTTACAAATAAAGATTTAATAAATAAAGACTTTTTTTTTCAATTTTGTACAATATTTCCCATTACATATGTAGCACCTTCATCTGTTCCTGCAATTGAACAGATTGCACGTTTCATGGTTTCACAGAACATAGTTTTTCATGTTTATAAGTCTTTGCTTGCTAACACATTTTTATTAAGGATTTTTTTAATATGTTTTTTTTCCTTTAGATTCCAGTCAGTAATGTAGTTTTTTTCTACCTCTTTTGGTTGTACTTTGTTTGATTTAAGCACATTGAGTAAGACGCGTCCTCTCTTTCTGTCTCTCCATGCACAGTTCCTTTGTAACAGGTACTTCATGCTGTGAGAACTCCTCCCCTATTCGCATCTGGGACATTGAACGGTAAGTAATTTTTATGGAAGGTGTTTTGTGAAATCAGGTCCTTTTTTACAGTTCTCCTGAATAACATTTGTTTTATATTCTCATTAAATATGTTGAGCATATAAACATTTTAAAAATGAACAACAGTCATGGTTCAGAGAGGTTGTCTTCAAACAGAAATGTCACCAACAATATTTAAAGAGATGTAAGCCCTGTTTCCACTCAGAGGTTCATTCTGAGCCGGTACGGTTTGGAAGTGTCTAGCCAATTCAAGTGAGCGTTTCCACTGCAGGTCGGAACACCACTTGGCATGCGTGGTTTAGACCAAATGCCTAGTGTGGTGTCATACTAGTGCAACGACAAATAAAACACTAAAAACAACAACAATGTGGGTCAGCCAGCAGCTTGTTTGTTGTGATTTGCTTTTGTTTTTTGTTTTTTTGTTGTATGCACAATACACGCTGCATTGTATGAAAGAAAGTTGCTATTATCTTTCCATTGTCTACTGAATGGCAGCTTGGTGTTTGTTTTGTGCTTGCTTTTGTTGTGGACAGTTATATTTTTCTGTCTGCGAATCAGTGTGTTGTATGGTGTAATGCCAGAAGGTCCGCCCTAACTGCACCGTACCCTATGGTGCTTTAACTGAAAAGTGCCCAGAAATTATGTTTTTAGGTTCAGTTGTATATGACGCTTTTTATAATGGAAACACAAAATAGCATACCTGATCATACAGAGCTGCTGGGTGGAAACAAAGGTATATTTCCAGTCATGCTCAAAATTTAAATTATACCAAAAAGAACAAAAATTATAAGGTATACCAGAAATTATATTCACTAGCCCATTTGTGCCTATCCATTGGAAAGGAAGGAAACTCAGGATTGAAAATTTTCCTCAAGCAAAGCAAAGTTGTTGACTTTAATGCTCAGACTGTATCATGTTTTATTGTCATGTATTTAGTGGAGATAATTATTTTTAAAATTTTAAATAAATGTATTCCTTCAAAGCATCAAGGCCAAGTCCATTTTACATAATTGAGATCAATAATTTAAAATCATAAACTCTTAGTATATCAATGATACAACAGATTTACGGCAACATAATGTAAAAAAAAAACACTTAGGAGGGAATTAAACATTACTTATGGCAAAGTGAGACAGAAACTACAATAGCTACATGGTGAACATATTTCATGTGCCATTTGTTCTCTCCATTTTCAATTGATGATCAAAAATTCTAAATAATTTAAGAAGAAATGGTATAAATACGCAAAGAATAAACAGCCAACAAGACTGAATTTGATTTTAGTATATAATTATTTGGGTTTACATGAGCCAGAAGTTACTGTTTTGATAACATCAGTGTTAACTTTCCATCACCCTCCATGTCCATCCATCAGTAAGGACACTATAGCTGCACTAAAGTGTACACTAACCACTAACCTTTACTTTAGCTGTTTGGGAAAATTAAATTCTTCAATTGAAAAAAAAAAAAAAAAAACCAACCCAAAAACTTTTCCTAACTTATTATTTATTATTGTCTACTGTCATTCGGTTCAGCCAGTTAAGACATCACCTGCAACAATAATATGGAAGTTTTGATTGAACTCAGGAAAGTTTGCATAGAAGAGCAATGCTGTACTACTGATCTCTAATAAGGGACATCTCACAAAAAAGGGAGCTGCAGAGCAGATGCATTATTCACTCAAACGCAGCTGCAACAAACGGCTTTGTGAATACATTGTTGAAAATGGAGCTGTGGTTATCTTTTTCTGTGGTATGTTTGATCAAAGAATGTCACTGCAGTCGAACCTAAGGCACAGGGGAACACAATAACATTGTAGGTCTTTTTGGATCCAACATGGGCCAGTTTAAAAATACAATAGAATACACTAATCTTAAGTTTAGAGCAGTCCAAAGTGAGGGGCCTCTAAAGATTCCTTGTAAAAGGTGAGGCTTAAACCTGATACTTCCCTGACAAGATTATTGTAGTTCCCAGGTTTACATGGGCCAATGAAGACTGGGTGACACAACACAGCAGCAAAAAAAAAAAAAAAAAAAAAATTAGTTTCCACCTCCTAAATAGCTTGGAAATATGAGGACAGGATAAGGAGGTAGACACACAGGAAGAGTGACAGGTGGGTATGAGGGCTGCAGGTGCGAAAGGAAATTGACATGCTTACAAGTTTCCCTAGGTAATGAAGGCTTAATTTATATAACAGAGCAGAACAAAGTATTACTTTTTCTAGTCCCATTAACCTTGCCTCAAAATATTTAAACCTCGTAATAGCCCTGTCTAGTATTTTAATAAGAAATGACACTGCATTAGAAAAGAGTTGCACTGTGGTGTGGTAGTCAGCACGGTGGCCTTTTTTCTCTAGTACTGTAGTTGTCTTCATACATTTCAGAAGCATGCATATAGTGTCATTAATGATTCTTAGCTGTCCAGAGGAGAGATTATGAGGTTGTTTGTCAGATTTGTGGTTTTATATGGGCTGGTGAACTGTTCAGTGTACTTTCTTATCTGATGACAGCTGCAAAAGCGCCCCAAATACAACCTCAGATGGGCAACAGATTTTTTTTTTTAATTTGTCACTGTGCAATTATATACTTAAGAAATATAAAGAAAAAAAATAACAACAGTTATAATAATTACTTCTATCATTCAGCAGCTTGCAGCAGTAACTTGTGGTTCCCTGAACACCGTTATCATGTGGTTGTGCAGGAATTATGTCCTATTTGCAACATTCAGTTAATTTAGATTTTTGGGCATTTGTTTATGTACTGTTCTTTTAATATCTTTTTACATCAGTTCAAGCAGGTTGAAGTATGGGCTTAGGCTATGCACTTCCAAAACCTTCATATTTATTTCTTCATTTGTTATTTATTTTTTTTACACATTCTGATGTAGCTTTGCCAGTGAGCTTTTTTATCCTGTTGCATGACCTAATTTTGACCAATGTTTAAGCATATGTTAAGCTTGAATTTTAATCCAACATTATAGAAGGAAAATGTAGATGTGCACTTCTCCACAAAAGTTACTATGTGTCATCGTAATACAGACCACAAAAAATGTGACATTCTTCTTCTGCTACTTCTTCGTCTCTCATTACTACAACTTCTTTTCAAGCAATCACAAATTGGTGGTAGAGAGTTCCAGAGTCTCTTTGTCACCACCCGAAAAGCCTCATCACCACATGTTTTGAAATGGGAATGAGGCACCAGCAGCAGTCTGTGCTCAGATGATATCAGTGAATTAAAGCTGCGAGCAGCGTTGATCGGCCGTGCACCTGTGGTCACCGCCCCCCTAGGTGTCTTCACATTCCCTGGTCAATATCACTATAAAGTGCCTTTGATGTCCCCATCAAAATCACTCACTCATCATGAACATATTACAAAATCACAACATTCTGAGGTTCTGGTATAAATGACCAAACATTTACACACATATGACTGCAATAACAAATCTCTTGACATGGATTTCCACCTTTTTAAACTGCTTTCCTTGATTGGGTGTGCCTGATTTTGGCATGTTCCTCATGTAGCGCTGATAACTTCAGTTAATGCAAGTGGTTCAAGGACACAACATTAAAATATGTTTTTTATTTCCTCATTGTTCTTCAAAAGTTCTTCAGTAAAATTAGTTACTGTGATGATATATATTACATTTTTGCATAGATTTAAACATTGCGTGAATGTGCCTGAAGCTGTTATCCACCCTGTTGGTAAGGGGTAATTGCCCCTCCCCCTGCCACACCTGAGCTGTTCCTTGACTGCAGATAACTTCTTTCCGAAACTCTTCACTTTGTTAATTGATAAGTGTTGTGGCTTGCAAAGTTACAATTTGTTATTTATTAGCTAATTAGTTACAGATCACCGTTTTGTAATCCCGCATCAGTTCTGTTTACATGAGTCCTGACCGGCGTGCGGGGGCCAGGTATTTGCGGTGCCAGCTCGACACGCCATCCAGTCCTAATTGATATGAAAAGGACAGACGACATTCTATATTTAGGTTTTAAACGCGGGGTATCTGCCAATATAAAAGGAGCTAAATTGTGCTGCAAAAAAAATATTTCTGGTCAATCACAGACAGATGTTCACATCACATCGCATGTCTCTTTTACTCCCGCAATTTTCCTCTCTTCTTCAGCAACCAAATGCTGTGCTTGCCATATAATTTTTTCATTAGTTGATGTTGTGCAATGTTGTTGCATGTTTTCACCAAAAGGAGAGGGGATGTTGTGTGTGTGTGTGTGTGTGTGTGTGTGTGTGTGTGTGTGTGTGTGTGTGTGTGTGTGTGTGTGTGTGTGTGTGTGTGTGTTATTTTGCTGTCTTCGTTACTTTCCCGAAAAACATCTCGTTTTTTTGTCTATTCCTGGTCTAAACATGATGGCAATGTGCAGAAAAAAAATGTTGTATTTTAGCTATCATAACTCTAATTTTAATAGACCTATAAACACACAAAAAAACATTTTTTTGAGGTCCGCACTTTTCAGAAAGTCCTAAATCGGTTATATGATTCGAATGTGCGGACGCATCCGTGGACTCAGAGAGGAGACAGTTTCTTTCTTTCACCACAAGGTGGTGATATAAGTGCAAGTAACTATACGAACACTCTTAAGAAGGCGCAGGAAATCAGGTTTCCTTGTAGACCTTCTATGATGGTTAAAAATTAAAGAAAATAAACCGTTCATTGAAAAATTCTGAAAGAAATTAATTATTCTGAGACATAATGCTATATTTCTACAAAGTTTGGTGACCGTAATATAATACATGATAAAAAATTATGTTTAATGTCCAAAATTTAAAAATGTCACTGTACATGTACTGTTTGACAGATATGTATGAAACTCACAGGATTTAATTTGCTCAGGGTCGACAGTGTTTGTAGTGAGTTTGAAGTTGATTGGACCAAGTATGGCCAAAATATGATCATCATGTATGATTTCATATTTTGAAAAATATAGAGTGATGATGTTTAAAAAAAGACCCCATGTGTATGAAATATTTGCCTTTGTAAAAGGAATCTGATCCTTGAATCTCCCTTCCCAATAACAAAAGGGTGATTTTTGACCTCAGTCTTTAGTTTTGAATACTATTAAAAACTCACAAGTCACGGGGCCCAGACGGCTTTACCTAAGATTTCTTTTTAAAAAAATTGCCCCTCAATTATCTCCCCTGCTAGTAGTTATGTTCAGGGAATCTTTATCAACTGCACAACTTCCACCAATCCTACGACAAGCTGCTATAACACTTATACCTAAAAATAGTAAAGATTCCCTTCACTGCACCTCATACTGTCTCTTATCTTTGGGTTCTGTGATTTATAAAATTCTATCCAAAATTTTAGCTGGTTGTGCTGGACAGAAGACTATCATCTTGACAGGTGCACGGCCTGGGAATTTTTGGAACAGGCAACCATTTTTGTCCAATTAGCTTCCATGATATGCGCCCCATTCCCTCAGACCCATAAAGTCACATCTCCTCTAATCCAGTTGTCTGTAGCTTGAATTGAATCTGGTCACAGTTTAAAAAACATTTCAGCCTGTCAACAATGTCAGTTCACTCCTGCATTGCAAATAATTGCAACTTTCCACCTTCTACTTTAGATTCAGCTTTTAAAATATGAGTATCAAAAGGCCTCACCTTTGTTTCCGACCTCTTTGACAGTGGCAGTTTTGGAATATTTGTACAACTTTCCAAGAAATAAGATTTGTTAAAATCTATTTTTTTCAGATATCGCCAAAGAAAACACTTTGGTTAGAGGAATTTTGCCTCTCCCATTAGATGATACAGCTACTTTCCTTAATGCCATACTGAATGGGTTTGATTTGAATTCTCTATGATGAGATCTGCAACATCGGGACAAGGTGATCTTAGAGTAGTAATGACAAAGTACTAAAGTTAAGTTAAACAAGTTAACTTGTTTAACTTAAATTCAATCTTCCTAAGTAGGAAATTATTGATCAATTATCCATCAATGTTTATTATTTTCATTAAGATTTACCAGGCAATAATTCTTTTAATCTAATGAAAACAAGCTTAACTAAGGCCACAGAGCCAGAAGTTGGAAGCTAAATCTCAAATGTTAAATTTCAAAAGCCAGTGATGTCAATAACTTAACTAAAGCCTACAAATTTTTGTTTAGAAAAATAAGTATGCCAGCATGCTCAGGTGGGCAACGTGAACGCATCCAAGACAGTTCAGCCACAGGAAACACTTGCTCTGCCAGTACCAATGTTGTGCAGATTCTGGGATCACTAGCCTGAGGGACCTGCTCCATTCATTCTCCTATAAAGAAAGAAAAAGTAATCAAATGGAGTTTGGTTCAATATATTTTTTCCATTATTTTTAAGTTGAAATGATCCCACACTAAAAAACATTTTGCTCATATTTCATTTCATTTTCTACAGTTGCCTTGTGGTCCTAGTCTAAAGGGAAATTATTTTGACTACAATAAATTGCGCCCCCTGCCGGTGGCTTGGAACAATGAAAGTCAACGCATTGTTGTTTGTTTGTTTTTTGTTGGACAGGCTGAACTGGAATATAAATTTCCACTTGGGCAATAATAAAGTATTTTGAATTGAAATGTTTCGAGACATACATTCTTGTTATAATTGTTAAATTCCATAGGATTGAAAAAAAAATCTAACAATCAGTTATTGATAATTAATTAATAAGACAGCTAGAAGAAGGTCTAGCTGTTAAACTCAACTAGATATCATATATAAGTTATGACAAATATGTTATGGTCTTGCCTTTGCACATTATTTATTTATTTTTTTTTGGGGGGGGTGGGTCTTTCAGACTTATACCATATTATTTGGTGTTGTTATCCCACCAACCCACTGTGTGCGATACTCTGTTAAAAGTAGGACCCAAGGTGTCATAGCCTTCACCTCTCTGCTGAGCAGCTTCACTGAGCTTTGAAATAGTCTTTTCTGTAAAAACCTGACTGTAAAAATAGTTATTTTCTGTTTGTTAGAAAATAGCAATAGAACTTTTCAACCCCTAGATGTTAGTTTCATCCTCTTGTTGGCCTACTGATGCCAGTGAAAAGTGAACAAAAGTAGATGTCTTAAATAATCATAAATTATGTGTTGATCCTTAAAAATGACAGTTGGCTGTCATACAGCCCAGGCTACTATTGGGGACTTTTATTTAACTTTTTTTAAAGTTTGTTTTCTGTATTGCAATTAGTTATTTTTTATTCCTTCTTGGCAGGACAAATGAACCTTATGATCGCCCATATAGAGTGGAATTCCGCACAAGGGGTGTCAACCAAACAACACCCCAAGTTTTCACACTTTCTTTCGCTCATGGCCAAACACAGAGGGATGAAACAGCATCAAAGAGTAAAACACCCTGACCATCACTCCCCACTGCCAACATTTCATTTTGTTCCTTCAGAAAAGGAGCCATTCTTTTACAATCAAATGGTCAAGCTAGGATTCCTCACATTCCTGAGTCTGAAAGGACAGGGTTAAATGTCTGCATTGGGGTGTACAAATTGCAGGTTTATTGTCTTTGCAGTACATCCATGCATGTGGCTTTTGAAGATTCTCATTCATTGTTGATTGATCTCAGAAGCTATTATCCCTAACCTTTTATCGTCTCTGCCAAGAAAGCACACATGCAGTTGTTCAGCAGCAACCACAGAGATACAGAGTATATTGGGTGGATGTGCAGCAGGTTACATGACTCCCCTCTGTTTGTTTTAGTGAGTAAAAACCTCAGCAGGGCTCCCTTTTGTCTACCTGTCTGATGGCTTTTGACAAGAAAGGTTTCTTTCTCAGGGCATCTCAAGACTTAACTTTACAAGAACCTACAGTCTCTTGTACTAGAAGAAAACACACACACACTGCTTTTTTAGCTCTTAATACACTAAAGTATAATTCCTCCAGCTTCTTTTATTTTTTTTTTTACTTGACATTGTAAATTCATTAATGATTCCTTTCACAGCTGTGAAACCTTTGTGTGTGTGTGTGTGGCCCCTTAAAGCCAATCTGACTCCCGCAGTAAGGTCCGACAGGCTTTAATCAGGACTTAGACTTTGTGTGTCACACAGCAAATAGCTCCTTCATCACATCGGCAAGTTTGCTCCCACCACCCCACGCCGCCCCTCTCGCCAGCAGGCCTTCCATCTCAAAAAAAAGCTTCCTAGACTAGCATAGACTGCTTTACTCTCAAACAACAGAACTGTTACATGTAAAATCTGACTTCCAGAGGGTTATTTGTAATATTAAAAGATGCTTCACCAAGTTCTAATTAAGTCCAGTAACAAAATGTCTTTATAATATGTCATATTTTATGCCACAATTTTTTTTTCTTCATTGCCCAAGGTGTGGTGGTGGTGACAATGACACAAACTGCTTTCTGTCACAGGCGTTTTTACATGATCATCAGTGGCTAGTCACTAGTCAGCAGTCCAATGTATCAATTGGTCCATTATTGGCACCAATATTGCACTACCTTTTTGTTGTCCTATTCTATGCTAGCTCCCTACCAGAGCTAGGCCTAGGGGAGGTGGTCATCAACAAGTGCCTGGTAGCCAAGCTTTTCCCCACTGGATCCAACTGGGCTCACCCTGAAAAAGCTACATGCACATGTGGGCTCATTACCTGCAGGAGATGCCACATAGGTCAGTTGCAAAGATCCCTCAGTTGCAAAGAATTTTGGCAGCAGCCAAAGGCATGAACCTTGGCATGCTGACCCCTGGCTGGCAAAACTCGCTCTTGGGACATGGACTATCACCTCTTTGGCGTAAAATAAGCCTGAGCTTGTGCTGTGGTAAAGAGGTACTGACTGAATGGACATGAACTACTGAACCAATCTTCTTGAGATAATTTGGACCTTGTTTGATTCTTGAGTTACCCATAGTGAGAAGCATTAAGCTGGCATGGGCTTACTCATAGTCCCCTGACTTGGAGTCTGTATGTTTTCCACAATGGATGAGATGGTGTTTTCTGTGTGCCTTTGGGGTAGGGAACGGGATGTCAAAAATATCTTCAATTGTCCCCTCAGTGAGCTTCAACTACATTCTAAGGGAAGTGGAGAAGAAAAGTCCAAATGGGCCATGTTACATGCTTCTATGCAGCATACTGGAGATGTAGCCAAAAAGTTGTTGGTGCCTCCCGGTGTGGCAGTCTGTGAACCCGGTGGTAAACACCACAAATGAGACAGGAAGCTGTCTTATTGAGCTTTGTTACATTGTGGGATCTATAAAGCAGTCAACACACACAAGAAAGCCAACCAGACTCTGACCTTGGCTGTTGCAGATGCAAAAAATTGGATGTGGAAAGAGTTCAGTGAGGCCATGGAAAGTGATTTTCAGTCAGCTTCAAAAACGTTTGGCAAGCCCTCAGGTGATTCAGGTGGGGAAAGCAGTGTTTCACTAACACTGTGCACAGCGAGAATGGGGCGCAGTCAGTGACGTGCGGTGAAGTTCATGTCTGGTGAGGCACTCACATAATCACAGTCAGATTTACAAATATATGAACCCTACAGAGCAGCTTATTCAACATTTGATTGGCAACATTTGATTGGCAACATTTAACGTGTTTTGTTTAAAATTTCATATAAGCATTCTTTACATATACAAACTGTAGCATAGAAAAAAAGAACTTTAAAAAAATGTTATTCTCATCTTACCTTTACTTATAAATAAAGTCCATGCGCAATACTTGCTTGTAAAAGTCTCACTGCTGGGCTCATTTTCAGGTTTGACTGAGGGATGGCTCACTCGTGATCAGATTTCTCAGGACACTTTACACTATATGGCCAAAAGTATTCACTCACCTGCCTTGACTTACTTATGAACTTAGGCGACATCCCATTCCTAATCCATAGGATTCATTATGACATCGGTCCACCCTTGCAGCTGACGCTTTGCATTGCATTTGGTGATGTATGGCTTGGATACAGCTGCTCAGCTGTGGAAACCCATTCCATGAAGGTGTCTGTGCGCTGTTTTTGAGCTACTCTAAAGGCCACATAAAGTTTGGCGACCTCTTTGTACTATGAGCTTCAGCATTTGCTGGCTCGCTCTGTCGGTTAATGTAGCCTACCACTTCCGGGCTGAGTTGGTGTTGTTTCCAAACACTTCAAGTTCTTATAACACACTGACAGTTGATTGTGAAATATAAATTGAAACAACAAAACTTCACAACTGGATTTGTTGCACAGGTGGCATCCTATCACAGTTCCATGGTGGAATTCACTGAGCTCCTGAGAGCGACCCACTCTTTCACAAATAGTTGTAAAAACAGTCGGCATGACTAGGTGGTTGATTTTATACACCTGTGACCATGGAAGTGATTGGAACACCTGAATCCAGTTATTATTTGGATGGGTGAGCCAATACTTTTGGCAATATAGTGTAGTTCATGGTCTAAATGGGGTCTAAGAGAAGGAGAACTGTCAGTCATTTGAAGTAAATAATGATTGAATTCAGTGTTGAACATACTAGGCATTGTACCAATTTGTACAAACCCAAGTCATTCAATAAGTGCAAACCTTACTACTCAGTGTCTCCCACATTGTTAGAATGCCTGTCAGTCAGTTCTATGCCCAGACCAACTGTCTTTTAGGAGGTATGATAGCTTATTCTTTGAGTACCATTGTTTTTTCTCAAAACAGCAGTAAGCCACAGTATTACACTTAGTGAAAGTGACATTCTGCATTATTCCTATGAAAAGACAAAGATTCATAATGGGTCTCTGGAAAGTGCCTAAAGACAATTTGTATTGTAAAAGATCCTATATAAATAAAATAAAATTGAACTGAACTGAATCGAAGTTTGACCCAGTCCACTTAACAATAATCTAACCACCGCAATATATAGAACATGGAATCTAATGGATGGATGGATGGATGGATGGATGGATGGATGGATGGATGGATGGATGGATGGATGGATGGATGGATGGATGGATGGATGGATGGATGGATGGATGGATGGATGGATGGATGGATGGACAAGTCAATCAATATTTTATAGAGCCTCTCTTGTGACACTTTGTTGTATGGCATTCTTGAAGCCAGTACTTTACATTATGCACACTGATAAGCAATAGAACTGATGGTCAAGTCAGAGCATTGCAGCACAGGTCACTAATAGATTTTGTCATTTTGACAGATTACGTGCTTATGCACCCATCCTGTAATCACACACAGCCTAAAAAAAGCTAGTGACCTATAATTTGAGAATGCCTGCTGTTTTGCACTGTGCACCAGCGCAGTGTGTAGTGCTATTGCTTACTTTAGGATCCTTGTACAGATGTCAAGTCCATTTTATGGAGATGTGACTTCTATATTCCTCATGCATTTAGATGTCTGCAACTTTATTGACTTTTACTTTTAGAACAGTTAGTTGTAATAATATTGATTGTAGGACTTTAGAAGCCAGGATTATCGATTGGTGATTTCTTTTTGGTAACAGTTGTTTTCATGTCATTATTTAGCTATTAATAAGGAATATTATATACTTTTGACCTGAATAAATTTCTTTTTCTGTGATATGTGCAACGCTTCTTGGTATTTAGTGGCAAGGGAAAATGAGGAGTTACTACACCACACAGACCCAAGCTCAGCATCATCAGACTCCCAATCAGACCTGGCTTAGTCCTTGGATCCTGACAATGAGAGAGCTCTCACCGAATAAGGCACCATGCGGGGAAAGCCCTAGCACAATATGAAGGCCTCCTAGGGCTAAGGCTATGGGATTACTAGCCTGAGCCTGAGGATTGAGCTGCAGAACAAGAGAGGGGGCCATGAGTTGAAGCACAGGACTGTTCTGTCACCAAGGCCAGTGCCCTCTTTTTAAAATGGTTGCTACGAAGTAGGTATCACACATGTGAGAGTAGCAAACAGTCACGGTCATGGACGGTATTAAATGGCAACAAAGAGACAGTTATTTTGCAATAATCTGCCCTGCTGAGTACAAGTTATTCCCCAACAATCAAGAGCTGAGGAGCAAGTGGTACAGAGCTGTGATCACAAGAGCATAGTGCTGCATAGTTTGGCTCACCAAAAACACACTCGGGTCACACTGCATCAACCCATGCACAAACTTCAATTATAACTTCAGCATAAATACAACTTATGTGTGTGACCAGACTGTAAATAAAATTGGCATATGAGCGTTCTTAGCATTGGCCTCTTTTTAAATTAAAAAAAAAACTCATATAAGTCTCTAAGATGGTTCTGAAATGTTGAAGCCAAATATTAAAGGTTATGGCCTAATAGATTAAGGATACTGGCCAGTTTGGTCTCAGTTAGTGGTTTCTCACATGGACATCTGCATGGATCACATACTTGTTCTTAATGTTGACAGTTGTAAAGATCGTGATTGTTGACATGCAGAATACAGCAGCAGTCACCGAAAATACTATTATGTAAATGTAGCAAGTCTGCATGGCCACGCAAATTCATGGGTACATGGACACCTGTGCAGTGCTTCATATTCACTGTCCTATGAAAGCACACATGTCATGCACACTCTTTCAGCCCTCAAATGTACTTGCAAATGTGAGACATATAACATCCACCTCAATTCATTTCAGTTCATTATCATGGGGTCTTGTTTAGGTCAGTGTGAAGAGCCTCGCGATGACTGGGCTTTGCATTGGTGCTATTTCGAATTGAATTTAACTGAACTGAATTCACTTGCAGTTTAACCACACTCCTCAGTGTCCCTGGTAAAGTCTATGCAAGACTCCTGTTGAAAGTTGAACCTCGGATTCAGGGGGATCAATGCAGGTTTTGCCCTGATCATGGAACACAGGACCAGCTCTAAACCCTCACTGGGATCCTAGAGGGGACAGTTTTCTCTTCCAGTCTACCCAAGCTTTGTGGACTTGGAGAAGGCATTTGGCCATGTCCCTCTGGTTATCCTCTGGGAGCGTGCTCCAGGATTATGGGGTACATTGATACAGACTATTTGTACCCTGTAAAAATGGGATGAAAGTTTGTTTACATTGCTTGAAGTAAATTGGATTCATTGGCTACAACTCAGATGCACTCCGAGTTGTAGCCTGGACGAACAACTTTGCAGAGTTACTTCACCGTACTGTGACCACCTCCTCTTATTTTGGTCTTAGGTCCAATGTTCTTTAGGTTCTTTTGATGTTAAGTTAGCAAGCTCAGATAATATACCAAGCCAGATTATTACCTGGCTTGCACAGAATAGGTTGTGTGGAGTAATTGTATTAAACTTTGACATTTGTATCACACAGAACAGATCTAAAGTTTTATTTTCTTTGGTGGATGTACTATTAAACTGTTGGAAATGTGGCAGAGATAGAAGGGTGTGGTAGAAATCTTCTGAGATTAGGATGAGTTCAGTGGGGCATTGTGTTTATAGCATTACGACATCTGTCTGGATAACATCACACAACGTCCACAGCAGTTGATGGTGGGATGTATACTGTTACTACAGTAACAGTTAACTTTCTGTTGATAATATTGACAAAAACTCACAGCTATCTTAGATTACACTGTTATTGACAAGTTCTATAATTCCACCACCTTTACCTTTGCCACTACTCTTCTTATTTCTGTCGAGAATATGCTCCTGCGACATATTTCAGTAAAAGAATCTTAATCCACTCATATTACTCTAGCTGGGTTCTTTATATATCTGTATAAATGTAAATGTATATACTCTCCTTCCTATATATTTGTTTGATTGTTTTGTCTTATTTTATTTCTTCTCTATGATTTTCTGTCTTCTTAACTTTTCATCTTCTTTCTTTTTTGTTCTTTTGTAATATTTTCAAGTAAAGAAAAGGGGAAGGAAAACCCACATCACACACAAACACACAGTCTGCACTAAAGATTTGACTAAATGTTCACGCAAGTGGATTCTCAGGCTTTTCCATACAGCTCCAAGATCCAGACAGGAAGTAGACAATAAAACACCAACAATAGGAATTCAGTCAATTTTGTAAGCTGGAACATCCGATGAATTAAGTCATATATAAATAGAACAAAAATATTTGATTATATAAATAAATTGCAGGCCATTAGACAAATCTAGCAAATGTAGTAAAACATATAACTACCAGTCTTCATAAACAATCAGACAGTTTATGGCAGACTGTGGTCTTGGAGATGGTTGGAGGCTAAAACACCCCAAAGACAGAGAGTTCTCTTATTTCTCACAAGTTCATCAATCTTATTCACGAATCGATTATTATCTCATCAGTAATTCTATTATCTCCAAAGTGAGTAACATTGTGATACATCCTATCATTATTAGTGATCACGCACCGATCACTCTGACCTGGAATAAAAGCACATCTGTTAAAACCAGCAACAGGTGGTCACTGCTGGAAGATCCTGACTTCGACGAATATGTATGTGTATATTTGTGTGTGTGTGTGTGTGGTGTGTGTGTGTGTGTGTGTGTGTGTGTGTGTGTGCGTGTGTATATATGTATATATGCGTGTATATATGTGTGTGTGTGTATATTTTTACAAAACTGACAACCTACTAGAAATAACAGTTTTCCAACTTGTTTTCTCCTTCGTATTACTCGTGGTTTTTATTGCTGTTGCAGTGATTTGATGCACATATTCCTTTGAAGTGAATGTTCTATTGATGCACAATATAAATGCAAGAAATAACATAAATCTTGTTGTTCTGTTCCCTTCTCCATTACAGATCAACATGTGTGTGCAGACTGGGAAGAGAGTTTCGTCGTGGTGCTGGTGTCTTGGATATAGTGTTTGAGTCTCCATTCCAACTCTTTACCTGTGGCTACGATACCTTCATTAGACTTTGGGACCTTCGACTCAGCCCACAGTAGGTCTTCTTTCTGTCTTGAATGGTCACATTCTGTTAACATACTGTAATAATGTATTTTTAAGCAGTGATTCTCATTGTCTGTGCATTATGTGCATCACAGTGCTTAGTATATTTATAGTACAGTGCTTACCACATTTAGATTTGTGGTATATATACAGAATGGCCCCTGGAAAAGTTTAATTAAGAAATATTAAAAAAAAAAAAAAAAAAAAAACTTCTATGAGAACCCGTTCCGAAAGTAAGACCAAGGAGTATGATCATCTAAAGACAAAAAAATGAACTTTTTTATGAGTCAGGACTTTTCAATATGAATTTTTCAATTGTAAAAATAAACTGTTACTTGAAACTCAGACATTACTACCACCTTTTTGTCCACACTGTCTCCCTCTTTTATTACATTTTCCTTCTACTTAAGCTCTAAAGGTTAGGGTTCAACTTTTTGACATCATACGTGAACTACACTATACCGCTTCAAATCCAAAATGATGCCAGGCTGTCACATACAGCTGTATTTAAGGAAATGTGACATGTCTATTTCAGTCGTTGACTAGGGATATCCAAAACCTTGTTATGTTCACCATTTGGTTGGTTATGGGTCAAGAGGACCATTATAGGGAGTAGAAAGATGCCATATAGCATTACATACACAGAACACCAGTTCAACTGTTTTCAGTACAATTGCCATGTACACTCTGTCCTCTATGTGAGCTGGCATGTTTTCTCAACTGATGCATCAGATGGCTGTTCACAGACACACAGAAGTTCCCCATGAGAATTCTTCGGAATAAAAAGGTAGATACTTGCCTTTTGTACGTAGGAATAAGTGGGTATTGATAAAGGATGGATCTATGATTGCAGCATTGACTGCTCTGTAGGGTATGGAGAAAAAAGCTAACAAGAACAGGAAAGCTGTGTGCTGGCCATCTACCAAATGTCTTGCTGTCACCTGCTGACATTATTAAGTATTACACCACAATGGCAAGTCCACATAGTTTTGACTCTCAGCTCTCATAAGAAAAGTATAAAAAACTGAAACACAAGCTGGAATCAAAATGGTTTTCTGATAAGGTTAGTAAGACTTGAACATGATTGTTGTACAGATGTTGAACAGCTGTGGATTTGACACTAAAATGTCTTGTTATACAGAGGAGTTTGCGCAGAGGCAACAATTTATGTTTTTGCTTTTAGATACTCCAGCAAGTGACTCTAAATATCTGTTATTTTGATAAAGCAGGAAATTGTACTGTATGTGTGCAATGCATGGATACCACACCCATCCAATACATGCTAATAATAGACATCACAAAAAAAAAATAATTAAAACTAACCTATTTAATTAAATGCAGGGGCTGAAAACACACACGCAGTCCAAAACCACAATCTACACTATGAAAACGAAATAAGTCAAACTGAGTAGGCTCCAGCAGTGACTGGACTTACTGCCACTAAGTTATTAATTTTCAACCTACTTTTCTGTACTGAGTACAGAGTTTTCTGTGTAACTCCACCTTTTCATTAATCACTCCCAGATAGTCTACTGACATTCATCACTGGCGAACCTTGATCAGGCCAATGTGGTTTATATGACACACACGCAATCATAATAGCCATCAAAACTACATAAGTAAATTCCCTCCCAAAACCATAGATCATTGACCAAATGTTGATTCGGAAAGAAATCCAAAACTCCACAATTGGCACAGTAGCATTAAGACATTTTGTATACATATGTGTGTGTGTGTGTATATATATATATATATATATATATATATATATATATATATATATATATATATATATATATATATATATATATATATATATATATATATATAACTAAGTGTAAGTCCGGTCCGGTCAAGATGGCGCCAGTGTGTTTGGCCAGCCTTCTGTCCCTGCGAGCTTTGTTTGTTTTTGCGTTATGTTTATTGATCGTAGTAACAGATGTCAACTCGTTGGTGATCTATGATCGCCAGGCTCTCCTGAATCTTCGTCCCTCTTTCGGAGGTCTGTCTCGACTTGGACTCCACGGGCGGGAGTCGGGCCGCCCCCCGCTTCTTTCAGGTATACCATCTCACCTGTACCGTACTCCGCCTCCACGAAAACGGCGCAGACGACGAGGGAAACGCAGCGGTTTGCTGGTGAAACTGAAAGCCAGTCTAAGACGCTCTCCGTCAGCCTTCATCAGAGCCGCTGCGTATCGTCGCCAGACGTCGCACCGCTGTTTGGTCCCGATCGCGCCCTGTCTGGTTCCCCTGGTCGGCGTGGATGTGGAGCTGCAGGCCCGTCGACCCATCTTGCCGTACCTCCGCAGGCGGAGGAGAGGCCTCCACAACCTGCGGCTGCTTCCTCGCGCTCTGCCTACAAAGGATACTCCGGCCCCGGCCAGGATGGCGCTGGTGAACGCTAGATCGCTAGCCAACAAAACCTTCGTCCTAAAGGATTTCTTCATCACCCATCGACTGGATTTCCTGCATTTAACTGAAACCTGGATCTCTGGAGACGACAGCAGTGCCTTCAGCGAACTTTTGCCACCGGACTGTTCGTATTTCAGCGTTCCGAGAACGTCTGGTCGGGGAGGGGGCGTGGCCACCGTTTACAGGAGCAGCTACAACTGTAAACAGGTGATCCCAGCAAGGACTTACTCCAGTTTTGAGATGGATTTATTTAAACTGGACTCTGCTCGTTCTGTGTTTTGCGCTGTTATATACAGACCGCCAAAGTACAATAAGGACTTTATTGATGACTTTGCTGATTTTATGGCGGGAGTAATGCCAAAATATGACAGAATTTTAATAGTTGGAGATTTTAATATCCACGTCTGTTGTCCTGAAAAGCCGTTGGCCAGAGACTTTTTAAATCTTATCAACTCTTTTAATTTTGTTCAGTTTGTATCTGCCCCTACGCAAGAACACGGTCACATACTTGATTTAGTTTTAGCTCATGGTTTTACTGTTTTTAACCTTGAAATCTGTGATGCTGTGTTTTCTGATCACATGCCTGTTTTGTTTGATGTGCAGCTCCCGTGTCACATAGTTAAACCTTGTGCCCCTGCCCTGTGCAGTCGAACTATTAACTCCCACACAGCCGCTCAGTTCTCTGCAGCTTTTAATTCCACTATTCTGTCACCAGATTATCAGAGCTGTAATCCAGATATTGAGAGCATGTCGTCTTACTTTTATTCAATCTGCCAAACTGTTTTAGATAATGTAGCTCCGCTGAAAACAAGGCTCTCCAGGTTGAGATCTGAGCCCTGGTTAGATGAGGCTACTCGAGCTGTGAGGCGGGAGTGCAGGAGAGCCGAGCGGAAATGGAAGAAAGACCGGTTACAAGTCTCCTTCCAGTTGTTGAGAGATAGCTGGCGATCTTATCAAAAGACTATGAAAGCTGCCAAGACGAAGTATTTTTCAGAAATTATTGCAAGTAACCGTCACAATCCTCAGGTTTTGTTTAAAACTATTAACTCTGTTTTAAATGCTCCACAATCGGCCTCTCTGGAGAACTCAACCAGGGTTTGTGAGATGTTCGCGAGCTTTTTTATTGATAAAGTTAGAAATATTAGGACCCTCATTACCCCTCTCCCTTGTACTCCCTCCATGTCTATCACATGTTCTACTGTTTTCCACCAGTTTGAACCTGTCAGTTCGTCTTATTTGGAGAAATTAATCAGTCAGATGAAGCCATCAGGGTCTCCTAATGATCCAGTTCCACCTCGTCTTTTTAAAGAAGTTTTTCCTACTCTGGCTCCTCATGTTCTAAGTATAATTAATGGCAGTTTAGTTCGTGGGATTGTGCCCTCGTGTTTTAAACATGCAGTAGTAACACCACTTATTAAAAAGCCTGGCTTGGACTCTTCCATTTTGGCAAATTTCAGACCCATCTCTAAGCTCCCATTCCTTTCGAAGGTTCTTGAAAAAATTGTGTATTGCCAGTTAATAACGTTTTTAGAAGAGAACAACATTCTTGAGGTGTTTCAGTCGGGATTTAAACCCCGTCACAGTACTGAGTCGGCGCTATTAAGGGTTTCTAACGACATTCTTTTAGCAACAGATGCTGGTCACTGTGTTGTTTTGGTTCTGTTGGATCTGGCAGCTGCCTTCGACACAGTAGACCATCAAATCCTTTTGTCTCGCCTAGAAAGCTGGGTGGGCATTCAAGGTGATGTTTTAAAATGGTTCAAATCATACCTAACGGAAAGGAGTTTTTGCGTCCGTCTTGGACGTACAGAGTCCTGCAGGACACCTCTTACATGTGGTGTACCTCAGGGTTCTGTTCTCGGACCTCTTCTGTTTTCATTGTACCTGCTTCCACTTGGTTCAGTTCTCCGTAAACATGGGATTTCATTCCACTTTTATGCCGACGACAGCCAGATTTATATACCACTAAAGCAGGAAGAAGCATATTCTGCTCAACAGTTATTACAGTGCATTGATGATATTAAGGCATGGAAGTCATGTAACCTATTACATTTAAATCAGGAAAAGACAGAGGTTCTGTTATTTGGCCCAAGTGACATCTCTAAGGTACATGTCAATTTGGGTCTTTTAAATGATTATTTGAAACGGACAGCAACGAGTTTGGGTGTAAAACTGGACAGCAACCTAACTTTTAATGCTCACATTAGTTCAGTGGTCAAGTCCAGCTTTTTCCATCTGAGACAATTGTCCAAGGTTAAACCTCTTCTTTCTCGCTGTGACTTTGAGATTTTAATCCATGCTTTTATTACAACTCGTTTAGATTATTGCAATGCTCTTTATGTTGGAGTTGCTCAGAAATCACTTGCTCGATTGCAGTTAGTCCAGAACGCTGCTGCCCGTCTTTTGACTGGTGCGCGGAAACAAGAGCACATTACTCCCATTTTAGCATCACTTCATTGGCTCCCAGTTCGTTTACGCATTGATTTTAAAATTCTTTTATTTGTTTTTAAATGTCTTCATGGTCTCGCTCCTAAGTACCTATCTGACCTGATCCAGGTGTACACCCCTCCTCGCTCCCTCAGGTCAGCAAATCAGATACAGTTAGTCGTCTCCAAGACCAAGAGGAAACTGAGAGGTGACCGAGCCTTTTCAATCTTCGGACCAAAGATCTGGAATGAGTTGCCCCTGGACCTCAGACAGATGGACTCATTTTCCACTTTTAAATCTGCTCTTAAAACATATTTTTTCACTTTGGCTTTTAATTGAGTTGGAATCTGGAGACTGTATTGTATTTTAATTTTCTAATTTTCTTATGTCTGATTATTGCCATGCTCTTTTACTAATTTTATGCTTTGTTCAGCACTTTGGTGAACCTTGTTTTGTTTAAAGTGCTTTATAAATAAAGTTGAGTTGAGTTGAGTTGAGGTAAGCTCTCTTACCTACCTGGTAAGCTCTTTACAGATGGGGAGAGGCTGCTTTCGTCTGCGAATAATCTCAAGTGGGAACTGGTTAAGTCCGAAGTCGGCTACTTTTAATTGTTTTTGTTAATTTGTTAATTGATGTTCTAATTTGGCTACAATCGGTATGGGTCTGGTGTTGAACAAAGTGGAAAGTGATGCGGTTGACAGTTTTGGCTGGACGTTTAAGGTAATTTGTTATGAAATCCTTTATTGTTTTCAGGGTCTTCTGTAGATATTTCTTTGAAACGGGAGAAAATCAGGTTGTCTCATACTGCACGATTGTTGATTCAAAAATTTTTTTTTCGTGATTTGGTTTTCAGCAGTAATGGAGACTAACTGATTATTGACAGAGAAGAGCTGGGTGGTTGGATCATTACAGAAAGTTGCAGGGATTTCCTTTCCTTAGAGAAAGCCTCTATCTTTTGTTGGCTGAAATCCAGACTGTGGTAAAGTTGTTGGAATTCTCTATGTAAAACTTCAATAAGTGCTATTTTGACGACAAGTGAGCTTCCAAATTTGACCTTTGGAGAGAAGTGCATTGTTAATCTCTGAACAGGACTGCGATGATGGAGTTGTTGGTGGAGATGACGAAGAGGGGTCAGAAGCAGCTGGTGAGTCTGGTGTGCAGGGATTTTTTGAGTGACCCATAGTGCAAAATTGTTAAATATGTCATTGATGAAGTCCTCCAGATGATTCAAATCAGTGTTGAAATCCAGTTTCAGTTGTAATCCACAAAGAAAAAGAAAAACATTCAAACAAAATATGGAATAAACTTAAAAAAAATTCAAAAAGAGAGGGAAAGGTTTGTGTATGTCTTGCGGGAAAAGTGCTGCACCCTCAATAAGGATTCATTCAATCATTATTGTTCTTCCTGAACCCTCTTGCCTTCCCAGTCTGAGGCACCTGATGATTTGTGTAACTTTCTCCAAGTCAATCAAAAGTCACCCTCCCTCGAGTTCTCCAAACTTCCCCCGCACCAAAGTTTTTGCCAGAGGAACTACCAAAGCTGCAGTCTTCCTGGCCTGCTGGCACCTATCAGCTGCTTTTGGAGACCAACAGGCTAACAAAGACCTGTAGGACTCCTTCAGCTTGATTGCCTCCCTCATCTGGGGTGTCTACCACTGAGTTTGAGGGTTGTCAGCCTGATAGACACGTACGACTTTGTGGCCACAGTTCCAGTCAGCCGCTCCAACAATGGTAGCACAGAATATGTCCTATTACAACTGAGTGTCCCTCATCTTTCTGAAGCTGTGGTTGAAGCTCTGCCAGAAATATGGGTTAAGATGTTTCTGATAAGTTTTTCTGCCAAACATTCTCAGCAAATCCCCACTCTGTCTGGCATTTTCCCATCTGATCCAACTCACCACCTGATAGATGGTTATTGATTAACAGCTTATCTTCTCTTATCAGCCGAGCTTTCAGATCATATAGCCACAAATCAAATACAACTACAAAGTAAATAATAGAACTGTGGCCCAGAGTGTTCTAGAGCCATGTGAACTTAAGCAAACCTCATGTTTGAACATGGTGCACCATCCATAACAAAATATGGTCAAATTATGTCTAGACTACCACAGCAATCCAAAAACAGAACACTGCTTAGATTTAGATCAGATCATGTTCCAAACATGCTCTTCCAGGTAACACTGCCATTATCCACTTGAGCACTGAAAGCCCCCAGTATAACAATCATGTCCACTTTAGAAGCACTTTCCAGAAGACCTGCCAGACTCTGAGAAAGCTGGGTATTCCAAACTGATGATGGTTACGCCAAGTCCCACACCTCAGCTGCTGCCCAGATCACTGCACCCGTGCATCATAGCCCCTTCTAAAAGTGGTGAGCTAAAATTAATGCAGTGGCCCGTAAATCAGTACTTGTCATCAGTGTCCCCAGCATATTTGGGAAGGGCAGCATTTATTTTGGACAGCAGGGATTTGATGGGGTGTGTTTCTTGGAGATCAGTCAAGTAAAACAAATCAGATCTGATTGCCAAATTACACTTGGGATTTATGGTTTGGGATGGGGTCAAGGTTGGCAGAGAGGGGGTCCCTCTTTAGATATCAATAATTCATGTGGCCAAACCAAACAGCCTCAGGAAACTCTCAAGGTCAAGAATAGGGTTCAGGTTGTCTGGAGGTTGTGGCTTGTCATTAAAAAGTAAAATACTGTAACAGACAAAAATGAAATACAGACTTTGCTTGGCCACATTGTGCTTGTAAACCCAGATGGACCAAGGACCTGAAGCTATCATTAAATGTGTTGATGATGGTGCAGATGTTGGCCCTATTGGAATTGATGTCCCTGCGTCCCCCACGATGCAGTGCAGATCTATCAGATGGGAGTTATGGGAGCTATCTGATTTAATTTACTACTAGGTGGTGACCAGCTCAGCTTCTCTCTCCACCTGAGTCGAAAACACCGGTATAAAGCTGCTTATCAAACTATAGCTTAAGGTGTCCTGATGCCACATGCACCTATGGACACACGTATGATTAAACCATGTCCAGAATCAACCATGTCCATCACAAACACAATGTCCACAACATCTACAGAAGACCAATAGCAAAAGGCCTTCAGGATTCAGATTAAAGAGGCCAATCCTCAACTCACGCCCCTTAATATTACATGGTAACATTACCCACATACGTCCCTCAGAAGAACAACAAATTCCCCTTTAGGAGCACTTGCGCGTGTCAGTGTTCTGCCTCTTTGTCTGTTCCTTATGACTCTCCATCACTTATTGATGAGGCTGCACTAATGGATGACTGATGCCTATTGACAAGAAAATGCACATCCCTAAAATGCATCCCTTTACGAAACCACAGCTACCTTCCTGCTTTGCTGTGCATACGCCATCATCACTGTAAGGCTTTTGTGATTAATCTTCATTTAACCCAAGCTCCTACTCCAACATTAAATTATATCTAACTGTGAAAATTCAAGTATTTTTATCTTGTTTTTGTTTAAAAAAAACTACTTCTGGTATAATTTAGTTTGCATACCTACAGTATATTGTCCTGTTGATAATTCTACATTTCAAACACAGAAAAATAAGCTTCCCCATGTTACTGCCTATCCACATTTGACACTTAAGAACAGTAATATCCAGTGTGCTCAGGTTATAACTACATGATTCACAGATAGACAATTTTCGGAATTACTTTCCAAACTGGACATTTTGGGACAACTTTACATAGCTTTGTCATTGGGGTTTTTCAGGTGTCAAACTATGTAACCTCTTAAGTTTTATATATATGTCCCTAAACATGTTAATTCCTTTCAACTGTATTTGTATAAGTTGACTGTTTGTATCAGATTATTTTTTATGTGTATTTACTTTTCTACTCCCCTTTTGTAGCTGTGGTTGCTTTTAAAACGGTAGTGGCACATTGCTTAATGGGGTATACTCTCAAAGGCATTAATAAAGGCAAATTGACTTTTGTTTTCTTTTAAATAAAATGGAAATCCAGTTGCCTTTGAGACCTGAATGAGAGTCTACACCAGCATATTATGAGTGTTCCCACAAGTAGCAAAATACGTGTGTACTCCTCATATACTGCAGATTGTACAATTGTTGGCATGCTACTTACTATGTGCTGGCATTTAGGAAAGAATTGGTATGCACCAGTAGTGTGTACTATACGGTTTCAAAAACAGGCCAGGAACCGTATGATGGATTTGGGTGATGGACACCTCTTTGGAATCTTAATTCAAAAAAACTAACCCTTAGAGATCAAGCAGCATGGTTCTGTGCTGAAGGTGCACCTTTAGTAACATGCCATGGGAATAACAGACAACTCTGTATATATGTGGATATTGTGGTGGGGGGGTTATAGATCACATCCTGGCTTAAAAGCTAGGATTAATTTAAATATTGCATTTTATATATATATATATATATATAGATATATATATATATATATATATATAATTATATATATATATCTATATATAATATATATATATA